>CM023542.1:23846563-24422889 GCA_013350335.1 Chimonanthus salicifolius
AGGAGTCTTGGCCAAAGTAGGATGAGTTTACGAACAAATTACACTAAAAACAGATATAACTTCTTATTATCCCATCAGTTAACGTAATTGGTTATTTTCATATTAATATATTTCATTTTGTTACCGCTCAAAAAAAAACTTCTTATTATCCAATTTAAATAGAAGTGACAAACTAGATTGCTATGCGTTGATGGCGTATCCATCCACATTTTGGCAGTCACAACAGACGCATCTCTGTAAAAATGCAGATGCGGTGATATAGGAAATTACCAATATGTAAACGGTAGCCATCCAGATGTTTTTTAACAAGCCCTAAGCTAATGAGAAAACAAAACCATGTAATTTCTCTAAAACCACACCTCATAATGGAGCAAGTGATATTAGAGAACACACCAGAAGCATCTTCAAGAGTGCATGAGTCCCAATGTGAGCAAGGGCACTTTTAATCCGATCATTTCCCTCGTGGTCATCAACATAGTGTGAAACACTTTCTCCCTGCTCATAGGTCTCCACCAACACAGCTGGATGTACAAGGGGATAAAGAGGCTTTGGAAAGGACACATCCCTCCATCTACGGAAATTATAAATGAAACGACTCAAATGGGCAGCTTCCCTTGCAAGATCAACTTGCGACATCATGAAGACCCCAAATTGTTGTACACTTTCATCTAGTCTCAACCACTTCAATGTAGGGATGAAATTTGAAATTTTAGCAATCAAATTAATGATTACAAAATCCCTCCTAATTGATTCACCAACACCAGGATGCCTAACTTTTACTGCAACAAGAATGGGTTTCACTTTTCGGCCAGGGTATCGAAATCTCAAAGAAGCTCGATGCACTTGGGCAACACTTCCAGATGCCACAGGTACCTCCTCAAAGTCTTCAAAAATTTCTGAAAGCTTGCGGCCAAAAGCTTTTTCAATAGATTTCTTAGTATAAGCAAAAGTATGAGCTGGCGCTTTTGCGTGAAGCTTTGTCAGCTCACTGCATAGATCTCTAGGAAAGAGGTCTGGGCGAGTAGCCGCCCATTGACCCCATTTTATGAATGCAGGACCTGCTTTTTCTAGAGTAAGATGGACAAGATGAAGCCAGGCTTTCCTGAACCGAACACCAAGACAATCTGCAAACGGGGCCATCATGATAGCTGGAGAGAATAAAATTGCCAAATAGGCAGATCTTAAAAGTAAAATAAGACCTTCTAAAACTGTGAAAATGAATGAACTGAAATAAACATGGCTGTCTTGTGCTGTCATATACAAAGAGTTCTTTGTTGGGAAGTAGGCTGTATCTGCCCATGTCCTTTGGGTCCATGCCAACTCTCCAAAGAAGAAGGCAAAAATGCTAGGTGCTAGGTGTGATCTGGTGAAAGCCAAGGTCACAGCACATGCAATCCTGTTTATTGTTGCACCAGTGCAAGAAAACCTTTTCCACACAATATTGGCATTATGTGTCAAGGAATAACTAGTTGATGAGGCAGTTAAGTTCTTAAAGCAGCTAACCCTCCACAAACTTTCCTTTGTTTTGTATAATGTGAACGGAAGACGTTCCCAATTACGAAGCTTGTAGTGTAAATATCTCCATAGAGTTTCCTTCTCTTTTTTTGATGTGAATGGAAGATATGCCCTACTAGGAAGCTTGACTCGTGGATATAATCTGCATAGTGGGGATGGTAGTCCAGTTGTAGCAAGTGCCCCATGATTCCTCACAAGTGAAATCCTTGAAGCTTGTTTTGCAAGTACAGAAACCCCGACTTTCCTAATCTTTCTGAATGCTAAAAACCTGAAACAGTTTAAAGCGTGATCACAGTGAGAGGGGAAAAAGTAACTTGACAAAAGAAACAATCAAGCATTTCTCATTTGGAAGAGAAAATTACAACAACAACAACAACAAAATAAAAAGAACAATAATAATAACAAACAAAAAATTCTTTCAGAGCATTGTGTAAAATCTAGAAGATAATCCACACAGCACCAATAACAACATTAAACAAAAACAAATAGCTTTATAGGTTTATAAGTATGTTTAAGCATAGATGGCTTCAACTGAAATGACTAGGTTTATAAAGGAGATTCCATTGCTATTTTCTTATCAGAAAATAGGTTCTTTAACTCATGTTTCAAAAGCCAGATCAAACAACCATTCTTTCTAAACTTGATGAGGTTTTATCACCACAATGAAATTTAGATCCTTGACTAAAGTTTCAACTGATGGGATTGCTCGTTTTTAATTTACTGACAAGTACTAGCAATGCTCATTACTGGATTTTTTTCTCCTTCTTTGAAACAGAACTTTGTATCTCTGCAAGCAAGTTAGTATTTTAAATTAGTAATGTTATTCAAATTCACACCGTTAATGTTTGAAAAAGTAAGCTGTTGCCAACTGCATTGATTGTATGGATTTATATTAATTACTTTCAAAATGTACAGTCATGTGTTCTGTATGAGTTTGTGATCTCTCCA
Organism: Chimonanthus salicifolius; assembly: GCA_013350335.1. Lineage (NCBI taxonomy): Eukaryota > Viridiplantae > Streptophyta > Magnoliopsida > Laurales > Calycanthaceae > Chimonanthus > Chimonanthus salicifolius. The sequence goes on from CM023542.1 coordinate 23,849,027, forward strand.
TTGTGGCAATTTAATTTTTTTAGAGGTAATACCTTCAAAATGCTCACGTGACTTTACAAATGAATATTCAATCATATGATACTAGTCTCTCATGATATTCTTTTTTCTAAATGGCCTCTCATGATATACTTGACAATAAGCTGAGAGAGAGAGAGAGAGAGAGAGAGAGAGAGAGAGAGAATACTTTTGCTTCAGTCTTTCATGTTTACTTTATTTATTTTTAACTCTATATATATATAACAAGGATCCCTTGGGAACAGTTCTCATGAGGACTTTGGTGTGGGCCCCACAGTAACCTAATGTATCCAATTCCCCCCCACACCGACCTACCCCCTTGAATTGCAGTTTTACCATATTTGACATCAATTTGACTATTTAAAACCCATTAAACTAACCCGATGAACTCAACTCTTAGATACATGTGAATTTGTTTTTAAAATGGTACTGACTTAATATTAAAAGCACCAAAGGTGCAAAGAAGTACAAAGTACATAAAAAAGAAAGAGACACAAAACCCGTTACACCCTCAAAAAGCAGGCCCCCAAAAACAAACAAGAGAAAAAGAGCCTAAGAAAGCCCAATACGATAGGTGCTGGAAGCCAGGCAAAGAGGAGGCCCAAGCTGCACATTTAGCGCACAATTTCTGAAAATTTTGTTGTCTCTCCCACCATAAGCTCCAAAGGGTGGCAAACAGGACTAGACACCACAAAGCCAAGCACCTAGGGGTACATTAGAAATCTTCCATGCAAAAGAAAACGGCCTTAAAAATTATGACTTCTCTTATCCAATCAAGATGAAATTTTATAGGCATCACTACAAGCCAAGGCCTTTCAAACGGATCCATCGATGTGGGCCTAGGTGGCGCCCATTAGCCACTCTCATGAAAGTCTCATAAGAACTATTCTTAGAGGAAAGAACTTTCCCAAGCACCATTTCCAAAATAACAATAAAAAATCTAATTAGTAGAATAATGAAATCTATACACTAAAATAGAAATGGGAAGGACCTTGTATAGTAAGTTGTGGTCACTCTCTGCCTTGTAGCAAAAATTTTATATACAGCTGTCTTCATGTTTTGATGGTCACAGCTGTTTGTCTATATTTTATAGACGTGTGTGTACATGTTCTTCTAGTGTACAACCTCATGTGCTATGTGTATGTTATGGTGTGCATGGATGTTTTGTGTATAGCATTTATGATCTATGACACAACCATGAACCAACCAACCCATATCCCATGCCTAAACACACCCCTCCGCCCACTCACAACCCATGAATGAAGCTGACCAACCTAGCTTATCAATTTCCATATTAGAGCAAGGTAGGTCTCGCCAAAACCCATCCAAATTAGGCTCCTTGTTAGATAATACTACCATTTTTGGCAATTTTTGTAGTGGAAACAAGAGTTAATAGATCCAATCCTTTACTCAGAATGTTGTGATTAGATATTAGGATTTATATTTTCTTTTAGACTTTTGTGCAATATTTTGCCTTTTCAATACAGCTCTCATGTACTAAACAATGTACCCTTATCTATTATATTAAAAAAATGTGTTATCTTTATCATTTCAAAAAAAATTAACTATATGACTATATAATGTACATCAAAAAAAAAAATTAAAATTATAAAAATTATATAACTTTTATCATAATTATATCATCTAAAATCAAGCGCAATCAAGTTAAAAGACATGTCTCACCCACCTGGAAAAAGAAATCACCAAGGAAATCAATTTCCCAAAAAAAAAACAAAAAGTTGTCCACAAACATGCCCTCAGTGTTAGTGTTTATATAATGATAGTTCTAGGAGGACAGGGCAGAAGGATTGATTGGTTGTAATTTTTTTACTTCAGGCTGTTTTTGTTAATTGTAGTATCAATTTTTTTTGGGCTACTTCGTATAGCATCAACCATTTGTTGGGTTCATTTGGACAATCTCAAATGAAGTCATTTAAAAGAGTAATTAGAGATAAAGCAATAATTTGACAATTATAAATTAATTAAGATATCTTGTAGGTTTCTACTTTGGTGGTATTGAAACTATTAATTAGATATATAGAATAATTTGGTTAATAAAATTTAAGTAAGATATCTTTTAGGTTTATAATTTAATTATTAGACACTTGGACCTATCCAATTTGACAATTTCCGTACTTAGAATTTTCTATTGTGGCACTACTAATTCACACTATCATTAATGCAAAGGCTAACAAATCTCAAGTTATGGTATGGAACATATCTTAGTAGTTATTTACATATTTTACAAATATAAACTCAAAAATAAGCCTTGGAAACTTGCCTTTAATTGGTTTGCACCTTTGAGGGCCCAAAATCCACATATTGGTCCATGTCTATTGTAAGGTAGCATATTTGATGGGATCAAAATTGTTAATGAACTGTTTAGATGTTGGTAATCTTTTCATTTATGGTGTAGGTAATAAGAAATACCTTGTGGCCACAATGAAAAGTGTTATGGTCATTTGGTATTAGAGTAATTTCAACCCATGAATGTAGTCCAATTCATGGATTGAACATTATCTTTTCAATTTAATGTTGTCACATAGAATGGTAATATCTTGGCGTGGTAGTGTGGTATTAGATTAAACGTCATTGTACATGATGAAATTTTCAAGAGATTTGTCCCATAGAAGAATAATGTGACGAAATTGCATTGCAATAAAGCAGTAGTTTCTAATACTAGTATGATGGACGCACTTCGCACAAGTCACCACTAGATAGAATCTTAAACAGAAGTGAAATCATCACCATAATATAAACAAATTAGTTTAACACTTTAACCATTAGTTCAATAACTTCATTTGAGTAATTAGATGGCTCTATGATAGATATACATGAAGACTTAAAATTCCAAACTCATATATCACCAACGTGTTAAATGTGATAGACATTTGAAAATGACTAACAAAAATTTAAATTTCAAAAAAATATTGCATGTGCAAATGCATGAAGAGCGTCATACAATAAATGCATTTTCCCTATCTCAAACAATATTAAATATTAGATTAAAATATGCACACCGTCATCTAATTAAGGATGTAAATGGGTCATTATTCAACTTGGATATAGGCAAGACTCAGATCCACATCTACTTCATATTGTCATATTTGAATTTGGATTCAGATCATATCATATTTTTATATGCATGATCCATATCTGCATCTGCTCCATAGTGTTAGATTTTAACATTTTCCTCGACAAAAGGTAAATCTCTTTACTTTATCGTCTGTATACGAAGAGACTGTTCATGGTGACTGTAAAATGAATCTTAATCTTAGTCTTTCAAAAAAATTAATTTCTTTTATCTTTAAAAAAATGAATCGTGATCGTTCACTTATTGAATAGGAAAAAAGAGAAAAATTATGTCCCAAAAAATAGCTAAAAATAGGAAAAAATATTTTAAGATGAGATTTGGTGAGTTGAAAGGATTTGGTCTAACATTATCAAATCATATATTATATTTTCTAAAAATAAAGGAAAATTGTGCAAAAATTGACTAAAACAACAAAAAAAAAATTATGAGTAAATTTGTGGAGTTCGAAGTATATGGCCCAATTTTTTTACATTAATATTTTAAAAAGTTGATCAAAAATTTGTGAACTGGAGAAGAATTATTTACAGCATAAATTCTAAACTATGTCCCCATTGAACTCATATTTCTGTAATAAGATTGCTATCATGCCTCTAGTTAGACACCTTATGTATTATACACGCATAATTTCTGTATTATACATGTATCCAATGCAGTATGATAGAACAATTTGATACCACATGCTTTTTATAGTATACAGATTACTTCAGTATTTTAATCATTTATCATATACTCATTTTGTATGGATGACATGTGTGGTAAACATAACATATCAACAACACTGAGGAGATTGAGAGAGAGACTTTTATGGGGGGTTGGGGGAGGGGGTAGGGTCATTTTAAAGTTAGATGGTTTTGTAATGCTTTAATAAATAAAAGTTACAGTTCAAATATCAAAATGTTGTGTGGAAAGGGGTAGGGTGCCAATTTGACATGTATATCAATTCACATGGAGATAAATCACCGTGGAAGTTTTGGATTAACCATATGACAAACCAACTGCAAACATGGAAAATCTAAGTATTGGGCTCATTCTAACAAAAATTCTTACACGCGTATGTGCCTGATATTAGACCTTCAGCTTTCCTAACGTATACAACTATGAACTATCGGTGTTCCATCCATTTTTATGGGTGAATTTTTCTTTTTTTAGCTATATCATTTATGACTAAACCAAATTGAACTCAAACTTACCTATAACAATCTTTTGCTGTACACCAATGACAAACTAACATATCCCACCCCTCACCCACCGAAGTTTTCTTTTTCCTTTATTTATACAATTTGAAACAAGATGAAAGATTTCAAAATACAGAAGGGATTTGGATCTTAGCTAGGGATTTTGGGCACCCGAGAGCGGCCTGAGGTTGGTGAAATTAAGAAAGAAAAACGAGGAACAGTAAAATCAGAAGAAGTCCCTCGCAGGGAAGAGAGAGAGAGAAGAGAAGAGAGAGCTACCTCGACATGGTGAGAGGCGTCTTTCTAAAATACAGAAGGAGTGAAGGTGGTTTTCTGCCAGCATTTTCCTCCGCCACTGCAGAAAAACATCGGGGTCCTCTTTTTTTGTTCGCGGACTTCTTCAACCCTTTCCAAGCCTTTCCATTCTCTCCACTCTCCCTTCCTTGGAAAGTCGAAACCCTCGTGTTCTCATTGATTACTTCATTCATTTTAGGCCTGTTCTTTCGTTCTGACTACTATAATTTACATATTAACAGTAAAAATGTAAAAAAAAAAAATATTCAATTTATAAGTTTGTAAGGTTTGATCTATATTTATTATATTAATATAAATATTAAAAATAAAAATTGGGCTAGATATATTTGGACTTGGGTCAAGACCAAGCTCATCAATTCAATTCCATTCCATTTACATTTATCCTTGAAACCAAACATATCTTATTAGAAATAGAAATAGAGTGATCTTAGGATAGATCTAACAAATAAGAAAACATGACACGTAATCTTTTTCTAAATTGTTGGAAAGATGATGCCTTTCTAATTTGTAAATAAATTACAATAGAAAAACAGAAATAATCATCACACTACAAACGAATATAAATTCAAGTAAAACATAGTAACTCACCAAACTATGATACCCTTATTGAATTCATGCGGGTCAGGTTATAAAGTTGGGTCAACAGGTAGGGTCGGCTCGGGTTGAGAAGTTAGAAACCCTTATTGAATTCGCGTTGAGTTGGGTTGAGAGATTTTTAAATTAACCCAACCAGACCCGATCATACCCGACCCAACCCGGTAAAAAGTAGGCTAAAGTAGGTTCAAAATGAGGTCGGGTTAGGTTTTGAGTTGAGTCAGGTTATAATTGGATCGGGTCAAGACGTCCGGGTCGAAAGTTTGGGTTGGATTCCATATATTAGTAACGCGGGCCGGGTTGGGTTTAAAAAACCCGACTCGACCCGACCTGGCCCGATTTCAGCCCTACGGACTACAAAGAGATCTACACCCTGTGATCGCAAAGACAAACTATTCTATTAAGGAATGTCTTCTTGATCATTTGAATGGAGTATCAAAGAAAAATCAAAATTTTCATTTTTTTCATCTCTTTTTCTTTCTCTCCTTTTTCTCAAATCTCTTAGAGAAGAAAACCTCAAGCCCTAAAATTCTTGAGATCTAGATCTATAGTTTTCTCATCACACTAATTAAATAATGAGTCCTCAAAAAAAAAGCCCACACAACCTTTTTCATCCCTACTCAAATCTATGACACTCTACTAGCTGGCCATATATGTCACTCCCCGACCCGAAAGGTTTGCCCTGAACGCGACTGATATTTTTTTTTTTCTTTTGAAACTAAACTCAAGCATTCTAACTGGGCCGGATCAACAGTTAGGCCCAAAGGTCACACATGATTTCAACATGTGGACTCAAACACATATCATAAGTCTACCCAACATAAACACAACCGCAAACACAAGCACATAATTCCAATAATGAATTATTATTACAACATCAGAGTAACTACGAATATATGGTAGTTTAATACATCACATTTAAGCAAACTAAGTACCACACCCGGTACTTTACATAAGCAAATGGTTCCAAGAACCGAAAAACAAAGACAAGGGAATTCCCCTCAGTTGGAATCCCAAAGCAACGTTGCAACTTATCCACCCTAAGCTTCAAACAGAGGGTTCTCTTCCTTGGGCACATATCCTGAAAGGTGAGTGGGGTGAGCTAACTAGCCCAATGAAGGAATATAACAGTGCAGTTTAATGAAATATCAGGTTAGCCAAAATAATCAACAGTTGCAATATAATATCTCATGCTTGATAATAAATTCTCAACATTAAGTATAAGTTCATCATCATTTCCACAATTCATCATTTTTTCCATAACTGTTCTCATCCAACGTAATGCCTACACACTACGCTTAGACCATTGTATTAAGTCCCGACACGGTCAAAATACATCATTGCAAGTACATCTCCGGCCCTCACATGGTCGATATTGACACTCCTCAAGTCAGCAACTGTCGACACCCCTGGTCCAGTAGACGTAAACCATCTCACACACATAGTCGATATTGGTTCAATAGTCAAGGGCACGTGGAAGCAGTATTACACATCTCATATGATCAGCATCATAAACATTTATAAGCATCATAAGCACTTCTTACAACAGTGCATCATGTCTAGGCACATGGGTGGGTTTATCAACATGAAACTACTCATTGCTCAAGATCCATTTTAATAAACCTGTTTACACCTACTGCAAAGTTAAGTTCCCTCACTGAAAATGTGTGGTATCACGGTCTCTATTCAACAAGCAAACAAGTGCACAATCATTAACAGGTCAACATACATAACATTCAATGTATACATACAAGTAGTATTTCAAAACCATACTTGTTTTCCCAAAAAAATCTCCAAGGTAAATGGAATTGACTCTCCTACTTGGTTTCTAACCATTTTAAGTTACAATAATCCACAATAGAGTAATAATAAGGTGCTCAGTCCAAAACTCATATTGTCTTCTAGGCATGACCAGATTGACTTATTGAGTTAGCTCTAGATACTAAGGTCACTTCTTGGTTGTCTTCTGGATATGACCAGATTTGACATGTTGAGTAAAGCCTCGAGGTCACTTAGTGCCCGACAAATATAGCGTCAGCCTGAAAGTGAAGTCACTTAGTGCCCGACAAATAGAGTCGGCCTGGAAGTGAATACAATAGTATATATACTATAGTAATAAGAGAAGAGGGTTACTACATTTTTAAATTATTAAAGGCATAAACATCACATGTATCAATAATCAAACAAGATTTGACACTAAAAAACTGGGTCCCTCGGAACAAGCCTCGGAACCAGCTACTGTGGCTTCGGATCATCCGAACCACTGTCTAAGCTAGTCACAGACTTTGGAACATAGGTCTCGCCTAGGATCGTCCGAAGGTCCTTCTGAACCGAAAAATCTGAAAAACGGGTCTCGGTGGGTCTGTGTGTCTCGGATCATACCGAGTGAAGCTCGGATCGTCCGAGTGGGGTTCGGTCCTTCCGAACAGGGCTCAGAACATCCGGCAAGAGTGGTTAGCCTCGGACGCTTCGGGACTTCGGGTTGAAGCTCAGACCGTCCGAAGGGGTTACTTTCGGATCGTCCGAAGGGGGTTACCCTCGGACCGTCCGAATCACAATTCTCGGACCGTCCGAGAGTCGTCTTCCACTTCTATCTGCAACAGCAGACAGTAACAGGCAGTGACACATGAAATACGAATCCAAAAACAGTGGGTTTCCTGGATTCGCACATCCAACCGGTCAGATGGACTCCTCAGTGAGTTCTCTTTCCATATGGAGTAGTTTGGAGCTTTAAAACTAAATAGGCCATTAGATTTTAACACCAAAACCACACTGGTTCAAGAAATCCCATGATTTTTCTTAAACTTCAAACTGGTTTTACACACTCAAAACTTGACCAAATTTGGTTTTTCTTTATTCTAAACGACTTAAAATTTAAAGAGGAACATAGTCTTTACCTTAACTTGAGTTTCTAGGCTGAAAAATTCAACTTTTGAAAATCTTCCTCTTAAGCTTACTGTAAGGAAAACTTAGAAAACAGAGAGGGTGATCGGCTGGAAAACCAGAGAGCAGATAGACTGAGGGAGATAGAAATTTTCTAGGAGTTAAACCAGCTGATCTGAGGCCCAATTTATAGAAAAATCGATCAATCGAAGGTGGCCGGATGGCCACTGCATGCAACGTCTGAAACAGTAAACCATTGTTCTGTTGGTTTGGTTGCAGATAAGTCCTCCAATAATTTCAGTTTTGCAAATAAGTCCTCTTTTGATAAAAACTTGATTTTTAGCTTAAAACATGATTTTAAATGCTCAAAAATTTTAATCCAACCTGACAGATAAGTTGGGTTTTAAAAACTCTAATCACCATAAAAATTTGGAGATTTAAAACTCACCAAAAACCATAGATTTAAATAAAAATCACAATTTAACACTATTTATGTGTTTTAACTTGTGTTAAATAAAATAATTTAAAAACCTCATTTTTGGGGTTTGAAGGAATAAACTAGATCATACTAAAATGGTCTAAGCTACTATACTTGTTTAAAAAATTATCTCATTTCCAAACCCATTTAAAAATACTTATTTCTTCCTTTCGGGATTTTGACGGGCGGTTTTAAATACAATTTTCTGAAAATAAAATTATTTTAAAATCAGAAATAGGAATCCTTGATTAAGGAGAATAATATCATCCAATAATAATCACATAATAACACAAATAATAAAATAATAACATTAAACGGTAAATTATCATTTTGCCCTTCCAGCTGGGCGAGCTGGATCATTGAGCTTTCGAGTTCAGATTGGGCCCCACCTGGGCTTTTCACAAAGCCGTAACCGTAATGTTCGAGATTAACTGGTTTAAGCAAGATTTATTAAGCTAAACTACGCCTAATTTGGGTCAGGATATTACAATATAGATACCACATTTTCCTGCCAACAGACACAGCTTTTCATTTTTAGGTGTGAAATTACCATTTTACCCTTCTATTTTTTATTGTCTGAACGAACAGACAATTCATTTTTCGTTCCTTCGGACGATCCTTTCTGATCGTCCGAACAATTTTAACTGAGAGGTCGACTGTATTCTCTAAGTTAAAATCGTTCGGAAGATCACAAAGGATTAATCGAACGATCTTATATATAATTATAAGATCGTTCGAACGATCACAGAGTATAGTCCGAACGATCTTAAAGCTTATATAAGTTCGAACGAAAGAAATTTTCTCCCATTTCGTTCCTACGATTGGAAGACCGAAACCCTAAAACCCATTCTCTTCCCCAAATCTTCTCCAAATCATTCACACTAACCTCTCCTCTCCCACATTCATTCATCCTTGCCCTCTCCCCTCTCCCACCTTCATTCGAACTAACTCATTTTCCAAACCATTCTCCTCCCTGCTCTTCTCCATCCCCTTCATTCTCCTCCAAAACCTTCTCCTTCCTATTTCCTCAATCGAATTTCCTTCAAAAAACATCTACACCCCCTCTTTTGTCACATGGCATCAAATCAAATTCAATGGTCTATATTGAAGATTAGTGGGAAATCTATGGCTCCAAAGAAAGGGAAGAGACAAAGGGTGGAGGAGATGGAGACGTTTGACCCCAACCATTTAATCTCTTTACATGTTGTAACATTGTACAAAAAGGATTTGTACTCTCGACCTCACATTATTAGTAAAGTCATCGACCTTACTTTTTTCCACCCTTTGAATTGAAAACCCATGAGTACTTTGAAAAACTTGATTGGGAGGCCTTCTTGGCACTGAAAGAGGATTTCTAGCATACATTAGTCAAGGAATTTTATGCCAACATTTAAGATAGGGTGACTGATTCCATTAAATCCAAAGTTAGAGGAAAGGAAATTTTTCTTTCAACTACCACACTGGATAAAATGTTTAAGTTCCCCAATGCCACAATTGTAAAGTATGAAACAAATTCATGGCCTACTAATGCTGATGGATTCGTTCCTTTGGAAGCCATGAAGAAAATGTGTGGGCGCATTGATATTATCAAAGCAGATAAGCCCGCTCTGATATACCTAACCCTCGAAGCCTGAATCGTCTATTACATTATTACAAGAAAATATTTTACCTAAAAAATGGCATAGTAACCAGGTGTCATATTTCGGTAGTTTCCTCATCTGGTGCATCATGTATGGCAAGCAAATCTCCATCTCCTATATCATCATAAATCACATGCTAACCTGCCGTAAGACAAAAAAAATGTAGTATTCCATAGGGTCTATTTCTTTCTCACCTATTTGGACGAAGCGGAATCCTTCTTCCTCCTGAAGACAAAATAGTTGTGAAAAAGATTGATACATTTGGTACGTCTAGTTTGAGGAAAATGGGATACAAACTCAACAATACACTCAACCGGTGGGTTCCCAAAGTAGAACAGGAGCATGCAGTTCAGGCACCTGAAGTTGAGGTTGAGGCACCTGAGACACCGACTCCTCTGCAAAATTATACTAGAATCAATATTATGCTTATTCTTGACAGTATTTCGGATCTGAAGAAAAAAATGGATAAGAAATTTGTTGAATTTGAAGAAAGGATTGACCGAAGGTTGAATAATATGTAGAATCAAATTATATATACTTTGAGGTTGTTTGTACTTATAGCACAAAAAACAGGAATACAAGCAATTTTAGGACAAGAAGATGGTGTAGCACGATGATTGTTAACTGCAAGAGCAACAACTCAAGCTACTGGCTCCATTCAACCTCACCCGACTGGATTTGTTCCTCCTCGTTCGACTACATTTGCTACAAATTTTGGCTCCACTTCTCGTCTGACTGGATTTGTTCTTCCAATGTGAGCTTTTGGTCTCATTGATAGTGTGACTGGACTTCTTCCATTGGCACAACTTTAGTCTCTTGCTTCTACACATGGACCTGTTGATGTACCTGCTTCTACACCAGTAACTATTTCTGCACCTTCATCTGTTTCTGCATCTGCACCTGCTTCAACATCTGCATGAGTTTCTACTTCCGGGTAGTTGTTCCATTTGATGTGATGAAAAAAGGGGGAGAAATTTTATAATTTTCATATTTTGATATTGCCATGTAAGGGAGATGTTTTTATAAATTTTGAATGAACATAGTGAACACTTGGTATGTATGATTTGGCTAACTTCGTATTGTTTAACTTGTGTTTAACTCATGTATGCTTCTCTCTTATTGTAACTCTTGGACCAGTTATAAACTTTTTGCTATAGAGTGGTTTATCATTAAACATGAGACCTATTATCTCCATTCTTGTTATAAAAATCAAGTAATGGTATAGTGGTTTGTCACTAAACATGGGACCTAAGAGTGGTTTGTCACTAAAAATGGGGCCTATTATCCCCCTTTTTGTTATAAAAATCAAGTAATAGTATAGTGGTTTGTCATTAAACATGGGACCTAAAAGTGGTTTGTCACTAAACATGGGACCTATCATCTCCCTTTTTATTATAAAAAATCAAGTAATGGTACAGTTGTTTGTAATTAAGCATGGGACCTAAGAGTGGTTTATCACTAAGCATGGGACCTATTATATCCCTTTTTGTTATAAAAAAATCAAGTAATGGTATAGTGGTGTGTCATTAAACATGGGATCTAAGAGTAGTTTGTCATTGAACATGAGACCTATTATCTCCCTTTTTGTTATAAAAAATCAACTAATGTTATAGTGGTTGTCATTAAACATGAGACCTAAGAGTGATTTGTCATTAAACATGGGACCTATTATCTTCCTTTTTGTTATAAAAATCAAGTAATGGTATTTACTCGACCTCTCATTCTTGACCTATGGCAATGTTTACCAATGCTTCAGAGAACACACAAGATGCATTGAGAATCATAACTTGAGTCGTAAACTGGAGTCATAAACTTACTTCATTCATTAAAAATCAAAATAGCGTACAACATAGTACTTGAATTCGCTCATGTTTCTTGAAAATGAATACACTGTAATCTAAATGAATACATTTTCTTCCACTCAAATAAGCTCAACATGACAGGTTGTAGGGCATCTTCACTGATTCCAGCAATGTTGGAAATCGCAAATATCTTTAAGATTACCAGACCACTACATAACATTTTGAAAAATTACATTCGAACATATGTAAATTATATAAACCTCACAATACATATATCTATGAATTGAGACAATAACTTACATATGACAAATGAGAAGAGTTATATGTCGATTTGTCAAAGAAGTTGTAAGAACCACCCAGTTGTGGAAAAAGAAATAGATGTTAGTCTTTATCACCTTATTCTTTATGTAGAAAAGATATGAATATGCACCATTACTAACAGTCACTTACTTGGGATAATTGAGACAAGCTGTTTGTGATTCATGGAAATCATCTACATTACGCAAAATATTTAAATCTGCATTAAAGGATGCTTGTGCAGCACTTCTATGTGGACAAGTTCTAGAATTATGATCAATATTTTTGCATATCATGTATCTTCTTCCATTCAATTGATTCTCTACAATCTCAAATGCAGATGGACCTTGTCTTGTAGATGTTTGGCCCTTTGAATTCTTTGAACTTGGATGACATCCTCTAAAATGCTACATAATAGGGTGACTAATATGCATCTCATCATTGGCAAAATTTTTGAGATGATTTCGAAGCCCCTCTTGATCAAATGAAGACAAATTTCCATATTTTTCTTAATATCTTATTAAGGGTGTAAACGGACCTGGATCAGGCTCGCGGACCGTCCGGCCCGGCCCGACAAATAAGTATACAGGCCGGATCCTAAGATCTGTGGACTCGGACTCAAACAGTCCGTTTATTTTTAGACGGGCCGCGGACAGTCCATGGACAGTCCGTGAGCCCATCGGACTCTTTACTGTTTTCGAAATTTTCAGATAAGAGGCATTTTCGAAACGTTTACGGAAAGAAACCCTAACTCTTTACCTTCCCTTCTCAATCTAGCCCACACTCCCCCTTTCTTCGCTCGATCCTCTTAAGGCCGCCAAATCTCTAACGTCTCTCTCTTCCCCAAAATAAACCCAAATCTTGCCCCTCCATCTCGATTTCACTCTATTCCTCCTTCACCATAGCCATCGGCGAGCCTATGTTCCCGAATCTGTTTAGAGATACAACTTTGATCAAGCAGAGACTACCTAGTTCAAGGTTTGAAGCCACCACTTACAACCCTGCCGTAGCCAACCGTTTCTCAGTCGGTGGTACCTGTGGAAATTCCATCTGAACCACCTCAGTAAACCATCGCTGCTGCCCACCCTTCCAAATTCCAGATTTTGATACGGTAAGTCCTCAGCCTCATTCCCCTTGTATTATTTTCTTACGTATAGCTCTCTATATCTAATTAGTAGACCTACCTCCGATTCAACAGCCCCCTCCTCTATGCTTCGATCGGTTTCCTGTGGGGGTATGTCTGAGAAATTTGTCCCAAATTCTTTATTTAATTATTAATCCCCCTTTTGAATTCTGCTGTATAAATGGCTGATTACTGTAGTGAGTTAGTCCCTCAAGACCAATCCCATGCATTGCTTAAGTCTAGTTTATACCTCTAACCTCACTGCTCAAAATGCTGTTTGGTTTTATGAGTTTACATTTGGTCCGAAGTCTTTTATCAATGGCCAAAGCTTTCACAGTCATGGATTGGTGTGGACATGCTGGTGTCAATGTCATGGGTTCTCAAAACCCCATTATGGCTGCATACAATGGGCTTTCAGTGCGGCCAAGCCAAATGACCATAGGTTTTGATTTAGAATTTGGGGCTTTCTCAAAAAGAGCATTGTTTCTATAAAAGATAATCTTAGTAAAATTTATGTTTACTATTACTACGTTCAAATTCAGTGCTTTGCTTTGGTCCGTATGAAAATGATTTTGTAGTATTAATAACTGCTACCCATGTATTTGGCTCGAAGAGCAGTCTTATGTTTTCAGCTTTGACGGAGACTAAATGCTTGTTGTTCTATAACGGTAACTTTTGAGTAGAATGGATTTTAGGGAGCCTTGAGAAAATTACTTGCTGTCCTATTTAGAAATCTATGAGAGAGGACTTCAGACTTCTTATGTTTTGAGCTTGAACAAAAAGTATGAAGAAACTCAATACTGTTTTATAAGTTACTGTCAAAATTGTTTTATGAATTGATGACCTATGTGTCTTTTATGGACTTGGTTTTAAGAAAAGGCTGATTTCAGTCACATGTTTCCATGATGAGAAAATCTTATTCCACTCAAAGTATTCCTTCTGATGCCTTGTGATTTCTTAAGACCTTACTGCTCTGTTTACCTTAACCACCCCTTAACCAAACAGTGCTTAAGCTCAACTAATAACACTGATTTTGTAACACCCCGCCCTTTTCACACTAAATTTTCAGAGTTTATTTTTTTTTTAAATAATAATAATCAATAAGTGATCGGGGCGGAATGTCACGACGCGAGTTAAGTTCGGATCTGGCCGAACCTCACTAATGATAATTGTGGGATATAATTGTTGGTTTATATGAGGATATGGAGGGTTAAAGAAGGATCAAATTAGGTGATGAGGTTCAGCCATGTGTATGGCTGAACCCCACTAAAGATGGTTTTATGTATGGTGATGAAAGTTAGTTAATTTGGAGCAAAGGTTGGTCTCAATGGCACAATTGTAATTATGGCTGAAATGATCAAAAATAAAATGATCATATGATGGGATAAATGGGCTAAAACCAAAGTGGTAAGGTTCAGCCATAATGTATGGCCGAACCCTACTAAGGTTCGTTTAGAAGTTTGGGTAATTAGATAGGTTTTAATTAAATAAATGAATGACCAATGTTTTAATGGATGAGGTTCGGCTATGGCTTTGGCCGAACCCCATTAGGTGATTCTTGGAACATAAAGTTTGCTGGAAATTAGGTGGATAAATGATTAAGTTGCTGCCATGTGCATAGGGTATTCGGATTTTTAGAACGGTGAGCGAGACGTGATCGGAAGACGGTCCAAAGGAAGGATCGAACAAAGTAAACTACTGTAGGTTTCCTACCTTGTTGTAACCACACAACTTATTCGCTGTTTTATGTTTATTTGAATAAGTTATTTGAATCAAATGTTATATTTACAAATGGCATGTTTGCATAGACATCTCATGCATAGCATGGGATGATGGGGAAGTAACCGGAGGCCACACTCCGTCGGGGCGTCCGAAAGACCATTGTGGGGTACCCTGATGATGAGAATCCCATCAGGAGGAATCCGGAGGCCACACTCCGTCGGGGCGTCCGAAAGACCACTGTGGGTTACCTTGACGATGAGAATCCCGTCAAGTGATGGCTATGTTGAATGGTGATGGGTGGGACTCATTACATGTTCATTTCATACATAGCATATTTTTATAGAATTTGTCACATTTGTATAACTATTATCCTATTTGCATGTTTTTGACTAACCATGTGGTAGCCCTATTCGGAAACACTACTGGGCGCGTTGATCTAACGCCCTATCTATATCTTTAGTGGATGATGCAGGGAAAGGAAAGAACGTGGTTGGAGAAGAGGACCAAGTACGAAAACTTGGGCGATTTGAATGATTGCAATGGACTATGCATGGATTATTTATGGACTTATTAGTTGATTTATTTGGAACAATGTAATTTGTTAAATTAGATGTTGGCATGTAATAAGTAGTTAAGTAGATGCTATGGTTGGATTTATTTGAATGGTTTGGAATGAATAGTAGACTAAGGTCATATAATACTTTTGGAAAATAAATAAGGTACATTGCTATCTAAAAATGGAAATTGGATTAATCATAGGTTCTATTATAACCTCAGTTAGATCTAGACTAAGTTAATTCCGCTAGATATATATGTACCATGTGCGGATCAGTTTTATGGACTTAGTTCATACGCACATGGGCTTGGCCAGTTAAGGGTCGGATTTAGAGATCCGAACTTAACTCGCGTCGTGACACTCCGCCCCGATCACTTATTGATTATTATTATTTAAAAAAAAAAAATAAACTCTGAAATTTTAACAGTGAAACGGGCGGGGTGTTACAGATTTTACTGTTCAAAGTGTTGTTTTGTTTAAACTGTTCATCTTTGGTGCAGTGCAGTCAAGAATTAATTTATTCAAAACCCAAACAGAATCAGTACACTGCTGTATTTTGATGTGGTTTGAGGGTCTAACCGGAGTGGTTCAATACCTTGGTTGTTCACTGATTGTAGGCGCGATTGAATTTGTCTCGAGCATTTCGTCTATTTATCATTCTCAAGAGAAGAGATTGGTGTGATGCCACAAAAGGTGAGAGTATGAAATCTTTGTTGGGCTGTTTATTTATTTGTTGAAGAGGAATTGATTGCTCTATGGATTCCACAAACAGACCAACTCACATCAGCATTTTCACACACGGTCTGTATACAATGGACCTGAATGATGCACCTTTCAAGCTCAAGGAGGAACATCTAGCTAGGCTCAAGGCCCTTTCCACAACTAGTACTTATTTAATGCATATTTTTTCTTTGTGCTTTCCAGAACTGGTATTTATTTCTTGCATATTGATTTTGTGCTGCAGTATTTTACCATGTTTATCCTTATTCTTTTCAACTCATGTATAATATTTTTATGCATATATTGCAAAAAATAAAAATGGGTTTGGATATTGAGCTGAAATATTTGTTAAATAGAATATTAACGTGTGGGAAATTCAGACACAATCCTACTTAAACCCCCACGGATGAGGCCACTACCCTTGATTAAAAGATGCCTTTTATTGAATTGGCTTTGTTTGCATCCCCCTATTATATTAGTTTAGGGTTTGTTTTGATGTACTTTTAATTTTTGATCTCTTGTTTGGATTTTTAGTCTTTCTTCTCATTTCTTGATAAATCCTTTGTTATGTGATTATTACATTCTTTGTGTGTTTCTTGGGCCTCTTGGAATCACTATCTTAAGGATTGGTGAGGCTCTAGTTCCCTTGATAGGGAAATGTTTTATAGAAAATGGTAACTCTTCTATGTGCTGCTATTTTACCATGTGCATTTCCAAACCTGCACAAAAAGATTTATGTTCTTCTTTTCTCTATTGCTTCTACACTTATTCCTTATTGTATTTTTTTTATTTGTGCTTTTTCACCTTATAGTTTATGAACCACTCCAGTAAGTTGAGACCTTAGTTGAATATCTTGGCCATTTAATAAATGGGTTGACTCTTCTTGAACCCATTTATGGGGGTATAGCCTGAAATGTTTGTTGGGTATCACCCGTATAACTCTTTGCTGGTAGCAATGCACTATCTAAGAATGGTAAATGGTTTAACTAGGAAATTAAAGAAATAAAGTAAATGATTTAACTAGGAAATTAAAGAAATAAATGATACTATAGTTGTGTAAATGACACCAGTCTCTATTTCTGTAATCCAACTTTTATTGTGAAACTTCTGTATCATAATTTTTTTTATATTTATGATTGTTTGTTAGATATTTTATTTTAATATTTCATATTTATGTACTCTTACTTGTTCATGGGTTGTTTTTCGTATATTGCATCGTTAATGTGTTTTTTTTCCACTTGCTTTCTCAGGTCTTGAGTTAGTTTATAAATGTTATCTCTGAATTTGGAAATCCATCGTGGAAGGGATGCATCAAGAAGAGGTGAAATAGAGCAATTTAGGGTATTTAATTTAGCGAAAGAGACCCATTTTATATTTCTATTTAATATTTGTTTTTGTATTAAGGGTAATAAGCCCAATTTAAACTTTTATATTTTCAATTCTTAGTAGTCTTTTTTTTAGTTTTTTCCCCTTTATTTGATGCTAATAGCTATAGTGGTAAGAAGTTTGAAATTTCACTAGTGTAGTACATGTGAAATATTGATTTAATTTTTAATAAAGTGTATTTAGCTTGGTAACAAAAATTTTAAGTTAAAAAATGGATAATGGGTCTATTAGCATAAATTTTCAAGTTAAAATATGGATGTGGAACTTGTTAGTACCAAATTTTAAATTTAAAAATGGATAGAGTTCAGGAACATAAAAATTAAATTTTTTTTTTTTATATAGGGTCTAGTAGCATCAAAGCAGAAATTAGGGTCTAAGGGGATGAAACAGATAAACGGGCCTTTATCGGGCCGCGGACGGTCCGACAGCCCGATTGGGCCGGGCCGGATTCAAGAGTAGTCGGATCCTGTATTATCGGGCCAGGCCGCGGACGGTCCGATTATCTTATTCGGGGGGGCTGGATTTGGGTCCGTTTACAGTCCTATGTCTTATAAGTGTAAGTGTAATTCATCCCCAGGTCTATTCATTTCAATGTTCAACTCGTCTAATGAAATCAAATTGATTTTCCATTGTTGATGGATCTGATCCAAATGTAATTTGTTCATCCATTGCATTATGTGCACACAATGTAAGCCCATTGAAGCTGTAAATTCTTTTGTACAAGTGGGTGAAAATGAACTGTTTCTAAGCATAACATATTGCTTGTAAACCTCATTCAATGCAAATTAGGATACTTTACCATTCACTTCATCAAATAAAGGAATAGAAATAATAAGAGCAAACCAAATTTTTTCATCCTCGAGTTGAATATTGAAGTCTTCAAACTGGTTTTCAACGGCATAGGATATCGTTCTTCGGATAACATCAGGTCACCAGTGGAGTTAGCTATATAATGTTTTAACACAGAATGTGCACCTTCAACACTTGAAGTAGCTGAATTTTGAAAATGTAAACACTAGCCGATCCATGCCTTAACGAATTATTTTTTATGTGGGATCCACGTCCTTGTTATATAGTTCACTGCCTCTGAATCATCTCTAAGACCTTATTTGAATGCCTCAAACGTTCCATTAAATGTTGTTTCAGATGACAACTCAACCAGGTCATTCCATTGTGCCATAAATGCATTCTATACTTCCACTTTCTTAAAGAGAGGTTTACAATGAACAACAATATTCTTGTTGATGTGCCAAATACACAATATATATACAGCATTAGGGAACTCTGAATCAATGGAATCCTTTAAAGCTAAATCCCTATCAGTCAAGAAAACTCGTCGATCATGATTGACTCCTAAAACCTTTTTGAACATTTGTAATACCCATACATAATCTTCGAATTTCTCATTTCTTATAAATGCAAAGCATGAATAGAAATTCTTATTAAAATTTGTGATACCAACGATATTAAGCAATGTAATATGATATATGTTGGTTCTATAAATGCAATCCATCATAAAGATATTAGATAGCTCTTAGTAAGTACAACTGACAATGGATATGCAAAGAAAAGATGGAACAGATGACCTTCACTGTCATAGTTAAGAAAGTATTGGTAACCACCTTCTTGAAGATCTTTTATCAAGGCTTGAATTGAATTACGACCTCATAGTTGCTCTTTTCAAATCAAAGACAAAAAATTGTACGAATTAGTCGGTGAGACTCCAATCTCTTTATTTTCATTTCTAACGTCGTCAAAATTTGGCGGGGTGGTATATTGCTGTTACTCATTTCAATGATCACTTTTTTCTCTTTATCTGAAAAATATCTTGTACTTGGATGAGCTAATAATACAATTGAGAGATCATGATTGTACTCCACATTTTTTATGGTCAACTTCCATGACCTATCAACAATTTGTTTTCGTTTCACATCAAATGGACAATTAACAAGGTGAGAGTATGCTTCATTTTTCTTCTCATTATCTTTCAAATTAACTGTGCTACGATATGTACCTCCTCTATCGCAACCAAGAATAATTGTATTGCGCCTATTACATGACCTCTTAATGGTAGATAGAAATCCTTGTGCAATAGAAACTTCCTTAACATACTTCACTAATCCTCACGACTTGAAAAATACCTCTCAACAAACTCATTCGCAATAATCTCATCATTTTCAACAAATGTGGATAAAACTCCTTCACTATAATCCATAGTAATAATTTCTAAAAAATAGAAAGAGAGTTTTGGGCGACATATGTATCTAGGGAATAGTGGCTTCAAAGTGAATTCTTGGTTGAGAAATATTTACCTTTGATACGAGATAGAAGATTGAGAGAGTAGCTTGAGAGAGCTGCCATAGAACCATTATACGAGATTGAGAAAGTAGCTTCAGAGATACATTCGAACCAAGATAGGAGATTGAGAGAGTAGAGTGATTCGTTTTGGAAAGAGGGTTTGAGGAAGAAGGGTTCGGAAAGGGGGTTTGAGGGAGAAGGGTATGGAAAGGGGTTTAGAAAGGGCTTTGAGGGAGTTAATTTCGAAAGGGGTTTGGAAGGATTAAGGTTAGGAAATGAGAAGATAAGGACGAAAATGGAAATGGAAAAAAGGGAGTGAGATTCGAACTTATATTGAGTTTCTCAGTTGTGATTGTTCGGACTATCCTCTGTAATCGTCTGAACGATCTTATATAAGATAACCGTCCGAACAAATGAAAAATGAATTGTCTGCTCATTCGGATGATAAAAATGGAAGGGCAAAATGGTAATTTAACATCTAAAAATGAAAAACGGTGTCTGTTGGTAGGAAAATATGGTGTCTATATGGCGAGCCCACTCCAACTATCGTCATGAAAAAAATAATTGTTCTGCTTTTAAGCACAATTCCTTTAGAAACCTCTTCAGTCACAACATTTCTTTTATCTACTTTTGGAAGTGCATTGTACTCTGTCTTTATTATATAAAGAGCAACACACTTTTTTCACTTTGGCTGCAATGAAATAAATCACATAGGAAATAGAAACATTAAAAAATATTGTTGAAAGGTATCGCACTAATGATGGCACCTTCATATGAGTTTTTTGAGTTCTTAATGAACTCATTGAAAGTGAAATGTAAGGTTTCAGTCCGTATTATTCACTAGTGATGTACATAGCATTGGCTTCATGTTTTAATGTATATTAATAATTATTGTTTAAGCCTACAAAGTTGACATTTGACTTTTTTTTTTAATTATAAATGCTAAAAAATTCATTCAAAATGATAAACCCCAGAAGATACAAAAAGATTATCCCCAAAACAAAAAAAAGGGAAATGTATAGGGGGGAATTATAAAAATACTCCCTCTGTCTGAAATTAGCTGTCTTGTATGGATTTTGGAATTGCCTCAAAATAGTTGTTTCATTTGTATTTGAGTAGTATAAAATGTGTTGAAAGTGGATGAGATCATATGAGTGTTAGCCTTGTATAGAGAATTCCTTAAAAAATACAAATATTTCAAATGAGACAACTAAAATGGGACGGAGGGAGTGTAAAGTAATTTTAGGAAATAGGTCTATTGGAAATCATAAGCGAACAGTTGTGATTTTGGAAAATAATTTTTGTGTTGATCTCAGTAATTGCCTGAAGACAATTCGAGAAAGATTTTATATGAGGGAGGTCGAGATCTTGGATGCACTGATAAGTGTTGACAAGTAGAATTCTGGATGAGACCTTGGTGTCATCTCTGTGCTAATCTTGTATTATTTTTACAGAATTTTTGTTCATCTCATCCATGGTACAATGCTCGATATTTATAAAACAAAAATAGGATGAGGAAGGAAGGAAAGAAAGGAATTCTTAGCTATTTTTTCTGTTGGAAAACAACTTCTTTGCTGGATGAGGATCGATGATCTCTATCTTTTCTGGATGAGAGTGATCTCTATCTTTGCTGGATGAAGATTGATGATCTCTATCCTTGCTGGATGAGGGTCGTTGATCTCTCTCTGCTGGAAGGCACTGATTTTTCGACTGGAAATCAGTAGTTGGACGGTCAATATCCCTCCTCAAGCTGAGCTGTGGAGGACTCCAACGGCCCAATTTGGTACATAACATGTGATGGTGCTTGCCTGGAAGAGCTTTGATAAAGATGCCATCTACTTGATAAGAAGATGAGATAAACTTTGTGACAAGAGAACTAAGAGCCACCTTTTCTCGAACAAAATAATCAATTTCAATATTTTAATGTGTCCATAAAAGACGAGATTAATAGTGAGATGTAAGGCCCAGATATTATCAGAATGAATGATTGGGAGAGATAACAGATGGAAACTGAGATCAAGAATAAGATAAATGAGCCATGTGAGTTCAGCAGCTGCAGAGGCGAGGGCTCGATATTCAGCTTATGTATTAGATATGGCCACAATAAGTTGTTTCTTGGCAGTCTAGGAAATACAATTATCTCATAGATAGGTGCAAAACCCAGTTGTAGAGCGGCAAGTGGTTGTGCATCTGACTCAATAAACATCTGAAAAAGCATAGAATTGCATAAGACAGTGAGCCAGAAGATGAAACCTATGAGTGATAGTCCCTTAAATATAACGAAGAATATGTTTCACCATTTAAAAGTGCAGAAGAGTAGGATTGTGCAAATATTGACACACATAATTAACATTGTAGAAGATCAGAGGATGAATGATAGTGAGATACTGTAAGCCTCCAAAAATTTTGTGATAAAATGAGGGATCTGGAAAAGGATCATTATCAGTCTGGCTCGGGTGCAATTGGTGACCATAGGCATGGAGACTGGCTTACAACCTTACATTTGGGTGCGTTCCAGAAGATCAATAGCATATTTCATGTCTGTGAGGAATAACCACTAGAGAAGGGTATAATGGAGATGCCAAAAAAATAGTGTAGAGGATCAAGGTCTTTCATTGCAAATTCCAGACTCAACTGTTCAAGAAATCCATGAAGGAAGGCAAAGTTGAAACTTGTGACAATGATGTCATCAACATACAATAATAACAATAAAGTACCTTGACGACCATGATAAACAAATAGTGAGCCAGGCCCAAAATCATAAGTACTAAAGAGATCGAACCATGCTCGTGGGGCTTGTCGCAACCCATAGGTAGCACACTTGAGTGAACAAACATGATTCGGTCTCATGAGATCTTTAAAACCAGGAGTTTGCTCCATAAAAACAGGGTCAATTAAATTTCCTTGAAAGAAAACATTTTTAACATTTAATTGATGAATCTCCCATCCATGAGTTAGAGCAACATTGAGAATGAGCTGAATCGTAGCAAGCTTGACCACAGGAGAAAAGGTTTCAGAAAAGTCAATGCCAGGAATCTGTCCAACTGGCACTTGACATGACTCACACACCTTCACTTGTCCCTTTGGACTTTTAGGTCCGTAGACCTCACTTTTCTTTCACCAATAGTTTGTTAGACGATGCTATTCATAAACACAATATTGCATGTAGATAATCCGATGCAACCTATCACATTGGCCCTCACATCGCGACTTATCTTATGGAATACATCTCATAACTAGACCTAACTGTTATAAACATTTTCCAAGTTATCTACCTGGTCTATGATGTCTACACACATTACCACATACACAAGGTCTACTTACAGCATATGACACACAATGACTGCCATGGTACAGTGGTCTACCAGACAGTCAATCCCACTGTCTAAGCTATGACACATCTTATTGAACGTACACCTTTAGTCTCACATTAGGTAGTGCCTTTTTTACCATAAGAGCCCAAAATCCTAAGCACCTTATAATCCATTGATCACTCTCTCATGCATTCAATGTCCTAGAATCACGAGCTTTCACAATCACACCTCTTATAATCATCTTAATGGAATCATATGCACCGTATGAATACATTTTACTCCATGACCCATGTCCACTGAAAATATCATAAAACTCAGTGGCATGCACTAGGAGATACTTAGTCCATTTTCTAGATCAAATCCAATTTGATCATACTTCTCTTCTAACCATGGCTCATGCACATATATCACACAAGATGGATTACTGACGGCTCGCGCCTTCATCCCATCCACCAAACCTTGTAGGTTTCCTACACATCCGTTTCATCTTTAAATCTCTTACCTATTGTACCTTTAATTCTCCACAAGTGGCAATCTATTAGATGCGCACACATCCTCAGTCAAGAGCATTTATCATACTTACTTATTACAATCCAGTTTATGCATATATCCATGCATAATACCACACAATACTCACATGTGAAGGGATTTCACCAACTTTACAGGTTCGACCAGGCTCTTCAAGTCATACAATACTTTAGTCAAAACTCAGAACTAGAATGAATCATCAGCTATGCCCACATTGTATCGTAGCATCCCAGCCACATACTACACATACCGTATCTCCCAACAATTTCTTATTTCCTAATAACAATACATCACATTTAAAGAGTTGAAGTACATCACCGAACATCACTAATGATTAAGGATGAATCATACATTTGACAAGATATTCATCATATCCTTCCAATCCACACCAACTACTTGACTGTGTACACCCACACTATAGTCAGACTCTTATACAAGTAAAGAGATGCTTTTTAATATACTTATTAAGTTCGATAACTGTCTCTTGACCAATCAATATCCAGAGCGACTTATCTCTATTAATCCTTTTGACAAAATCATTTCAATGCATTCCAAGTTAAGTTCCTTGGATGTAAACACTGGATTATACAAACGCCTTTCCAAGATCCCAATATTCCTTTCGGTATCATCTTGTAGAGATAAAAAAACACTTAATCTCTTGGTGTAAAGACGGTTAAAATCATCCGAATCACACCCACATCTCTTAAGTCATCCTATCAAATATTAGCCACTGTGTTATACTGACCTATACTCTGGTCAAGATCTTCATACCTCACAATCACATAAGCTTCCCAATAGCTAATCACTTCTATGTTGACCTAGAACAGTGTGTAGGGTAACCAGCCATCCCTCACTAGAAATAAGTCATACTCCATCAATTGAACCATTTAGTTGACTCAGTTATCATGACCCATCATATAGAACTTACACATAATTTGTTATGAGTTCCTGCTTTAGTGAAGGATCCTATCTCCAGGGGTCAATTCCAATCTTAGGTCCCATTTTCAGTGGACCCTTCATAGAATTCTTACACTCAATACACTACTCTGACACTCAATTTTCCAATCTCTATCTACCAATCATGTTGTCTGTACATGACAAACATCATTTCAGAAAGCAACATGGACATTATTCCGTATCCTTGTCACATCCAACCCATTACACTCCCATTTATCTACTGTATTTAGTTCCCTTTTACCTTATCCTTTATCCTAGAATACCCAATCGGGCTTCCAACTTACAAATATCTCTCTTGCCTACCAAGAGACCTTGGTCATTTCTACCAATTTTCCTGCTCACTTTGGTCTTGAGTGGAAAACTCCAAAGCTCCTGTCATACCTGTTATCATCATTTTTACCCAACATGTAAATTTTCATAGATTCACTATACTTTAAATGACCAATGATTCTTTTTCATTTTCATACTATTTGGTATGATCACACCTAGTTTCCATAAAAAAGGAATTACCTTTGGAATAACCTTTCCAAATTTTCACACCCACTACTACTATTTTCAGATAATTGTCTTATTTATCTAAAACCATGCTTGGCAAAGTCTTTGAACAAACATCTGAGTCTTGAGGATACTGCTTAACTAGGTGTTCCTCCTTTTCACCCTTGTAATACCACCTCTTACTCTTCTGAGTATAACATTTTATCTCTTGATCAGCTTGCCTACTTCCATAATACAATTTCTTCCATCTGCAATCCCCTGTCGATCTTGCAGATGGTTGATACTTTTGAGAAGGAAAGCCTTGGAAGAGATACCAAACAACTTATTTTTCACAATTACTGGAACTGAGTCTGTCACCATTATTCTCTCAAGTAAATCCAAAATACATCCTATGATTTCAAAAGATTCTCATATCACCTGATTCATATCTTCCTGCTAATTTCCGTCCGGAGCAGGTAGCTTGCCACTCCAGTACTCTGACATATATGTTAGAGCAGTCAACATCCAAACATTACAAAGTACATCACAAGTACATTACAAATAAGTTCATATTACCAACCCGGTAATACCGAGGGTCCTTTATTTTAGGAAAAATCAATTTATGCCTCAGTAAGCTTTATCAAGCTTAACCTACCTCAAAACCTTTCAACAATTTCAACACCATCTGACCCGAAATCCGTAGGAAGTCATCATTTCCAAATACTTGGTTCCAAGTATCAATTCGATACTAAAATTACACCACTTACCCCAAAACAAGGGTTTGTTATCAAATTAACTCCTCTTGTTTCCATATTTAGAAGAAGTTCTCATTTCTAAACACTTGATTCCAAGTACCATCTTAACACCACAATCACACATCTTAGACAAATAAAGAGGTTCATCCTCATCTTGTCTCAGAGTTCTACCTTCCCTATTTCACAATCAAGGGAAAGAATCCAAAGTCAAACAATCAATCCACTTTTCCCATACGCACAATCTTAGAGCTGAACCACACTCTAATACCACTCTGTCACACCCCGAACCCAGATGTGGACCCAAAACGCGACTAATTTTTTTTTAAAAAAAAATTGAACAAATCCACATATCAAAGGTCCATGGGTTTCTAACAAGCTCACTCAAGCCCAGAGAAAAAAAAATTCCACAAGCACATGTGGACTGACGTATAATTCACCACCTCACGAGAAATTCCCGGTTTAAACACTCAAGACTTAATATACACATTATAATTCATTCAAACTCACCCCAATGCGTTGTATATCACCTATATGACTTGTACACAGGGATTTCATGCCCCGGGAGGTGAGTCATTCAAAATTTTCAATGGAAACAAACCAAGGTTTCCAGTTTTGGAATTTCCCGGTTGAACAACTTAAAATCCCCAAAATTTATCATGGTGCTTCCAAACACTCTCAAACACATTGTATATTAAACACATGACTTACATATATTAACTTTTACACCACAGGAGGCATGTATATTAAATATTCACAAAATCCAAATACAAGCCAAAACAAACAAAAGTCCCTTCTACGGGTAACCTTTCCTAGAATTCCATGATTCCAAAGCTTAGAGTAACGTCGAGAGATCCTCTGCTCCCTTCTCAATCACGTATCCTGCATTTTAAGGGATGTGAACTCCATCCCAGTGAAGAGAACTCAATTTAACATGTCCCCCAAATTTCATAATATGAAGTATATAATGCAGCATATAATAAAAGGCATAGAACACTATGACATACCCTACCATATGTTCTTTTCTTTCGACTCACACACCCATGTATACTCACACATGCACAGGTGACCTCACACATGTAGATACAACTTACACAAGCATATATAAACTTACACATGCATTTTGCCTTCTTCACATGCACTATGCCTTCCTTCCATGCATGCATATATAAATATACATACATATATACACGTGTCAAGGTTATTCGCAACCTTACACACTGAGGTATCCTACTCAACCCTAGTAGCATCAAGTTTCGACACGGTCAAGATGCAGCTACTTGCAAGAGCATAACGACCCTACAATCTGACCCTATGGCATATACATGAATGTGACCTAACAATCAATGATGGCTAAACAACCAATGCATGAGAAGGTATTTCAACACAATCACATGAACACACCCAAAACAATAGGTATTTAACCATAAACATGGTTTACTTACTCATTTTCTCCAGGTACCCTTCCACCGAGTTTCACTCTAGAGTATACTTACCAATGCATATATGACCATGGCATGAATCTCATGATTAAACACCAAACACAATGCACTAATAATGGACACTTCACCCTTTGTTCCAATTATATCTACTATCCTTTAGACATCCAATGGGTTCCGTACTGCGTTTCAGACCACTAGACCTCGACTGCCCGACACCATGTCAAGCTTACGTTCTAAATAGCTAGAACAATATCCTGTCCCTTACAAGTAAGCAATGTCAGGTTTCTCTTTCTGGTCCCATTTGGTCTTTTCCATCCACTAATGTCCATGGGTCCCAGTTTTCCGTCCTAGAGTCTAATAATTTCCCCATAAACCCAATACACAAGTTAAGTTGAGTCTCCTTACCTTCTCCAGCTTTGAATTTTCACCAAAGATCTGTGCAACATTGAAAATCAGTAAATACTCATTTTAAAACTAAATGCACTTAAAATATACCCAAAAAAAAGCTATTTGTTTATTTTCCTCCCCAAAACAGGTAATGTACGTGAGTCCCCTAGATTATTACTACTTCATTGACTTATGTCAATAGAGTCAGCTGGTCAGCCATTGAAAACACATAATAACTAAATGGAAAGTACTTAGTGTCTTCTCTCGTATTGTTTTCTGGAAGGACCACAAAGACGTATTGAGAGAGGCCCAGAGGGTACAATACTGAAAGTAAATAAAAGTACTCTGTGCCCAACCCCTTTTACCACCTAGTGACTTTAAGCATCTTTACTGATGGCCACCGAGCGGCGTTTCCGCAATGCTACCTGTGGATAGTTTCGGCCCAAAGCAGTACATTGCAGTAAAGTAAATACCCATTGCAGAAAGTAATGACACAAGAATTAGATTGGGGGTTAATCTTTTCCCTTCTTTTAGCTTAGAGTTGAAAAACAAAGTCTTTGACACCACAAAAATCAATTTTAAGAGAAGGTCATTTTTCCTAAATTCTTTGGCATGATTTTTGAAGCAAAAACTAACACATATTTACAAAAAAACTCTCTTGGAGTTTCTAAAATTTAAAATAGATGAGTTTAAATACCTTTCGAAAATCGGCCGAGAAATTGCGTAGTTTGAAAACCCCGAGCCAAAACGGGAAAACCAAAAGGGTTGGTTGTTGGAACGATGGAAGCAAGGAGAAGAAGAATGCAATGGAAGAAAGAGGAAAAATGAGGATGGACGAATGGCAGGGGAGAGGCCGTTTTAGTTTTTTTTTTCCTTTTCTTCTCTTCTCCATTTGTTCATCTCTTCATTCTTAAATAAACTTTTAAGTCAGTGGAAACCTATGGCTTTTTAGCTGTAGGTGGGGTGAATAATCACCATATTTCCATTTTATTTTTATTTTTATAAATCCCTCATACTTATCAACTTATAAATAAACCTAAAACTATACAACTCTATAGTTTGGAATAATAAATTAAAATCATATAATCACCATAGTTTGGAAAATAAATTAAACCTTATTTATTTTCAAAATTAAAACACACCTTTAAAATATATTAAAATTCAAAATTTTTAATTAAAATCATATAAATGTCAAATTTCAAAAATTTAAATATCATTTTGTAAAATTTCTAACTTTACAGTCGGGTCACAAAATTTAACTAATAAAACACTTAAAAATTCCAAAGTGTTTTGACACTCTTAAATATTAAAAATTTACATTTTATAAAATAGGGGCACCCTTGATAACTTAAAAATCGTACTTCTAAAAATTTGGACATTAATCGGCAAGGTTTTCCAACTTAAAATTTAAAACTAAATAATTCAACAAAATTTGAGAATTTTCTTATCTCAATTATTTGATTTTCCAAATACAAACAATTTAAAGGGTCTCAACTGGAGAAAGTTCAGATAATTACAACTTGCCACTGTACTAAACGAGTCGGATCCACTGATTCCCGAGCTCGTATCAAGTCAAACTTTGACTCTAGACAAGACCCACTTGTTTTAATTTCACAGATCAACTAACCACTAAACACACTTAATGATTATTAATCACATAATTAAACGCTAATTTGGGTCGGGGTATTACACCCGTCATCTAGTTGATAGACTTGATTAAATCGATATCAACACTCGAGAGCTGTGTGACGTGGTTCGTCACAAATTTGACACCTGACCTCTTCTTCTGTTTTAGGGAATTTTGCATGAGTATTTTCTTGTGAGTTGCAATGAGATCGAACACGGTTATGTGGACATGAGGGAGAGCGTTGTTGATTGTTACCACCAGATTAGGGAGATTGAAATCGTCCTTGAGTAAAGCCTCGTCCTCTTGAATTAAAGCCACCAACTCCCCTTCCTCTCTTGTTGGTCCAAAGGTTGTAGTTTGATCCTCCAGATCGCTACAAAACAAAAGTCATATTGTGATTAAGAGGAGAGGAGTTGCTTGGATTGTAAAGGTTCTTCATAGTTTTAGGGCCTTGTAACAGAGGGATAAGATCTCGATAAGATGGAATAGGTGGTTTGAGCATGGCAGTAACAGATGACTCATAGCCTCGACCTAGTTGTTAGAGAATACCAAAGACTTTGTTTCTATCATCGACAAGCTTGCCAATGGCAGCCAGATCATCGCAGTGTGTTTTGAAGATACGAATGTACTCAAACATAGAGTGATTGTCTTTGGAGTACAACTGCAGGCTATTAAGAAGATAAATATCTCTCTTCTGCGATTTTTGGGCAAACGAGTCCAGTAAAGCAAGCCAAATGTCAGCTGATGTGTCAAATTCGACAATCAGCCCAAGAACTTCTTTTGAAAGGGTCCAGAAATCCATCCACGGAGTAGCCCATCAGACTATCTCCGTGCAATATAAGCAGGATTAGACAATTGGTTTGGGTAAGCTTGATGGAAACAAAATTACCAACATTGAGAGATGATGGGTAATGATAAGTTTTTACGAAAGAGGAGGCCATTGGTGGATTTTGGTTGACACACCAAGAATCAAAATTCAAGGAGTTGTAACGAATTAAAATTGGTTGTTTAGGCATTGACTAGATCTGCAGCAGATCGTGTAGGTCAGCAATGGATAGAGGTGACTCAGAGTCTGACTAGAAGAGGTGAGAGTCAGCAACAAAGAGTAGAGGGCGTCTGTAGCGGCGCAACAATGCCGTCTGAAAGATCGGATGGTCCGGATCAGAGGTTGTTGAAGTAGCATTAGAGACTCTCAAAACGATGGCGGAGAAGAAGAGGCGAGCAATAAAGGAGAAGCGAGGCACCAGAACGTATGAGACAAAAATGTGCATATTTGAAAAGGGGAAACGTTGGCAGATCACCGTCAAGTGAGATCTGAGATCGGTGAAGGCAACAACAACAGCAATAGGGAGAACGATGAGCACTGAGAAGACGGTTTTTTGGTGCTTAGATTCAGTTAGGAGACCTGAAGACCAAATCTAAGACAAATAGGCGTAGATCTGAAAAAGGGGAAAAATTTCGAGAGAGGGGCCGCCAATCCCTGCTGAGGGTGTTGTGGAGAAGAAAAATGATTTAGGATCGTCTGCGGCATCAGATGTGGTAGTTGGATGATGAATACAGTAAAATTACTATTTTACCTTTAATTTTGGATTAGTTAACCTTTAATTTGTGTATATTAGATGCGCTTAATGTTATTTTTGAGGTTTGCATTTTATTTTAGAGAATACAAGGAAATGAGCGGAAATTGATGAGAAATGCAGCATGAGGGCCCTAGTTGTTATTTTTGGAAAATATGTGTAATTTATCACTAATTTTGGAAATTATTGTAAAAATATCTTAACTCAAATCCGGCTATGAGAGATTGGATTTTGATAATTTGATTTGAATTTTTTATCGTCAAAGTGGTAAATTCACAACACTAGCATTAGTGGGCCCACTAGTTAAAGTCTGAAGACCAAGCCTCCATATGAAATTCATGAGCCAGAGCCCAGGAAGAGTCAAAGTCTGTAGACCAAGTCCAAGAACAGAAGCCCAAGACGGGGCCCAGTGAATTCGAATGATCTAGACTTAAGCCAAAAGTCCAAGTCAAAATTGTCTAATTACAAAATTGGTGATGTAAATTCAAGTGGGGCCTACCGAAGTTGAGAATGCAAAAAAATCCAACTCCAAATTCCTATATACCAAAGCAACATCCGTACGGAGCATAATAAAATTCGATTGGAAAAGATTGGGGTTGGATTATTTTGGATTCTTAGAGATAATGTTGGAGATAAATTTTCTATGAATGTGGACACAAAGATAGTTAAGTTCAAATGGGCAAGAGATCAAATTAGATTGGGATTTCCTGAGAGGAGTGTCTTGAGGAGAAAAACTATCAAAATTCCATGTGCAAAAATGGTGTGAAGCCTAGATAGGAATGTATTATGCGCATGAGGTGAATTAAAAACATGTAAGAATCGTATGGAGTATTGTTAGAGATTTTATTGGATTGAACAACGCAAAAGAAGGAAAGATGGGTTTGCCACACATCATCAAATTCGATCCCCATGGAGATATTTTCTCAATATTCCACATTGGAAAACACGGATGATACAAAATGGGATTCGCATAAGGAATTTATTTATTCTCATGGTGTGAATGGAGAAAGAATAGAAGTTTTTGATAAGGTGGAAATTATAAAAATTAGTCAGCAACCAAATCTCTTGGATCCCATGCGATGGAATGGAAAAATATTCTTCTAAATTCGTAAGTCCCACATTGGTTTCTAGGGATTTATTTCTCCACCTTTCTACATTGGTTGTGGAGAGTAAGGCTCAGGCTGAAGGAAGAGAAGAGAAGAGAAGAGAAATTGGAGGTTTTGTGATTTTCAAAAATCACAAGGGGTTTAAGGTTAGCTTCTATTATGTTCTTGTATTTTCCATTTTCATTCCAATGTAATGTAATTTTGAATTCTTTATTTTAAGAATAAAATTGAGGCAATGCTTTTAGAATTTATGGTTTTCCACTTGAAGTTTGTTGGTGACGATGATTGGAATTTATTTTAGTTTGTTTATGAATGCATGATTTAATTTAATTATAGAATTTTCATTCTAAACAACAAATGTTTGGGACAGTTTAGAAATTTAATTTTCCGTTCTAAGACACTTTCGAAAAAAAAGTTGGATGTAGAATTTAGAATTAGAATTTTATAATGCATTCTTTCTAGACCCAATGTTTATTTTGATTAATTCTTGTTTAGTGATGATCATGTTTTTTTTTTTCTTAAGTGAATTAATTATGAATGAAAGATTTGAACCAATATTCATCAATAAATGTGAGCTCTATGTTCTAGGTTACAATTCTATTTTTAAAATATTGAAAATCATGCCTCCCTAATCCTTAGTCCATTTTCCAATGTAAATATGTATATGGGTTGATTTTATTTATTCTTCTCTATTATTTATTTAATCATTTTTTTATGCTAAACTATGGAGGGATTAGAAATAGATAACTTAATTAGATCTAGTTTCGAATTAGGTGAACTTTAGATTCTTAATTAATTACACCAATGCATGTTTTAATTAAATTATTCCAAAGTTTGTGATTAGTCTATGTTTTGTGATATTTTGGATATATTTTCCATGATTCCTGTGAGTTCGACCTCACACTCTTTCACTACACTATTTAATGGTTCGTGTACTTGTGAGTAACTGTAAGATTACAACATTTGATTTTCAAGCTAGAGCGGTTGGCTTTGATAGCATGTTGATAAGTAGAATTATGGATGAGACCTTGGTATTATATCTACGCTATTCTTGTATTAGTTCTGTATTTTTACAAAAAATGTATTCATATTATCGATGGTACAATGCTCGATATTTATAAAACAAAAACAGGATGAAGAATAAAGGAAGGAAAGGAATTCTTAGCTATTTTCTCTGCTGGAAAATAACTTCTTTGCTGGATGAGGATTGATGA
This sequence comes from Chimonanthus salicifolius, assembly GCA_013350335.1. Taxonomy (NCBI): domain Eukaryota; kingdom Viridiplantae; phylum Streptophyta; class Magnoliopsida; order Laurales; family Calycanthaceae; genus Chimonanthus; species Chimonanthus salicifolius. The sequence continues at coordinate 23,882,503 of CM023542.1, forward strand.
TCTCTCTCTCTACTGGAAGGCGTTGATTTTTTTGGGCTGGAAATTCAACAGTTGGACCATCAATAATAACAAACCAAGAATAGAAGATTTATGGAACATTTAAAGATCATTGAAAATATTAAAATTATTACTTAGAGTGTGTGGATTGAGAGATTTACACATGCTCCAATAATTAGTCATGTAAGACGTTTGGACACCTTAGTCTTAAAAAAAGGTTTCAAAATGTGATATATTCACGAGATGACACTAAATGAGAGCAAAAATGGTGTTTAGGAAGGCAGAAGAAGCTGGACGATTATGGGCTTTCATGACATTGCCCATGATGTTGGAAGTTTGATCATAGATCAATCCTTCTATGATCAAACGATTGCCATGGATGATGTGTTAAATTTAGAGATTTAAGCGATTAGGACTTCCTGAGTCAAAATAGGAGTGAACTGTCTCTTCTAACATATGAAAAGAAGGCAATTGGAAGGTTCCAACCTAAGGTATAAATATCGGCCGATACATATCGTATCGGCCGATATATATCGGTTTTTTTAAACCGAGTAATATCGGCCGATACGATAAGTATCTGCCGTACATACCGAATATCGGTCACAATATCGGCCGATATTCATAAATATCGGTATTTAAAAAACAAATTTTTTTTTAAAACACCGATACGGTTTTTCGTGGTTTTTACACGGTTTTTCGAAGTTTTTCGCGGTTTTCCACAGGTTTTCCAGGATTTACGGTTCTTAGGGGTATTCACGGTTTTTTGCGGTTTTGGCGGTTTTTCGCGGTTTTCCACGGTTTTCCAAGGTTCAGGGTTTACGGTTCTCAGGGGTGTTCACGGTTTTTTACGGTTTTTTGCGATTTTGTCACGGTTCATCACTGTTCATCACGGTTTTTTGCGGTTTTTTCACGGTTCCGATATCGGAGGAGAGAGAAAATGCCGATATCGGTATGAGAGATAAAATTATCGGCCGATATATCGTCCGTATCGCATATCGGCCGATATTTACATATCGACCGATATATCGGCCGAGCCGATTTTTGAATCCCTGGTTCCAACTAGCAGAGATGCTAGAAGGAAAATGAGCACAGTCACTACTAGAAGCCAAGAACATAAATCTACATTTGATTCTAAAATGAATCTCAGAGGCAACAACATATACTAGTTTTGATTTTTTTTTTTAAGACTAAAGTTGGTGCAGAAGATACCTGTAACTCGGTAGGAAGAAATAGAATCGTCTGCAACTTGGCAAAGGTAGGAGATAAACAAACCAAATAACCTTATTCTTCAATTCATTATTCGTATGAGGGATATCCCTTTGTTTACAACTGTGACTATTTATAATAAAACTAACACAAGAAAATAGAAAAGGACCCTAGACAAACTAGGAAAGCCACCACCCTGGCTTTCTTACTAAAAAAGGAAAATAGCAATTGGGTTTCTTAATTAATCTAGGACACCAACTTAGAAAAATGAAATTAATAAAATAAAATAAAAATAGTAGTGTCCACGTGAGGATCTCAGTAACATGTCCTACGTCACTCCCCCGGTCTTGAAAATAACCTATCCTCGAGTTGAAATCAACAAAATCACAATGTACCAAACAAAGATGAAGACCAAGGTCATAGATGAAAGTGATGAAGCTTGTAATTGCACAACTTGTAATGCACGAATGATGAGAGCTTTTCTTCTGTGGGACGAAGAAGCGAAGGACCACAAATGGGCTCAAGCATGGACGAACCAAGCGGATCGCGAAGGGTTCTTCATATGGCACTGGAGGAATCACACGATCCTAAGGATCTGTCGGATGCGGATCCAATGAGAGGATAGGAGGCGGGCATGGAATGTACGAATAACCATAGAAGAATTCTTGGTATCCGTAAGGGGATTAGGTTTGTGTATAAGAGAGGGTTGGGTAACTAGCAGTGGTGGTGGTGGATTGACACTCGGCGATTGCAGCGACTGTGGCGCCGGCAATACAACTGGCTTTTTCATCAACAAGGGCAATGGCTGTAGTGTCACGACTTCTAGATTAGCAGGCATGAACTCTGAGTCTGTCTCTGAGGTAGCAGACACGAACACCGATGATGACGTTGGACGAATTGGCACACATCTCGAGGAAGCAGGTACACATTCCGACGTCATGTTTTGCAACAAATCTTGAAAGGCTGATCACAAGTCAGATAGAAATTCAGATAAAAATTCTTTGAATTCAGATTGGAGGACATATTGATCACCATTGTTGCTGGATGCTATCGGATCGACATGATGCGGGTAATCAAATCAGGATGCCATAGAGTCCAAGACGCAATGGTTGGAGTGGGTCGGGGATTGAAAAGAACTTGGTGACCTAGGTGAATGGAAATAGGAAGGAACTGAGTGGTAATTATAGGGCTCATGATATCAGTTAGATGGGTATGGGATGGGATTAGATGGGTAGTATGAGGACGATCGGGTAAATGGTTTAATGGATGCGTGGGATGAGACATTTACCTTGCTACGGTACCCTCGATTTGCGTAACTACTCGTACACCACCTATATAATTCGTCATCATCTTCTTCATTTGAGTAGTCTCAATAGGAAGTCATGGAGATAGTTTTGGTCAAAGGGGACACATTGCTGGTCAAAAGGTGGGTAAATGGGTCGTAGGTGTAGGTTGGTAGGGTTGGCCTAAATTAATTGGGGAAGGTTTCGAATAGTAAAAGGTGGGTTCACGGGTGGAAAAGGGTTTATAAGTTAGGCACGTGGGAATAAACTGGAATTGGCGGAAGGAATGGTCTATGTAAGGCCACGTGTGTCTTACATGGAAGAAAAGGGTAGGTGTGATGGGGAGGGAAAATGGTTCAAATAAGTTGCGGCACATGCAAATAAGTCTTTTAGGCTAAAGACTGGACATGGATGAAGGAACTAAAGGAGATAAAAGAAAGGGGAAAATAGAGAATGATAGAGAGAGAAGGTGGAAGGAAGGGAAAGAAGAGGCGATGGCAGCTGAAAGGGGAGAATATGGAAAGGTTGAACTTGGGCTTAAAAGAAGAAGACAACACAGCAGAGCTGTTCTTATGGAAGATGTAACATTGTTTGCGGCTGTTAGTGTCCCGGCCTTGCCAAGTCCATGTTTGTCAATTCCATGACTCGGTAAGAAGCACTTGCTTAGAAGCTTGAAACTCAAGATGATCAATAAAGAAGATCATGGTCTACCAAAGTTCAAAGCTCATCGTAATGGCAATCACAAAAAGGTATTATGGCCATGGATGACCTTAGGTGGTACCCACACCTTAAAGAGGACTATCTCTAAGCTTAGTTGAACAAATGGTAAAATCATAAAGAAGCCTAAGAGAGGAAGTTGGACAGTGAACTGGAAGTAAACTTGGAAATATAAATTAAGTTCACTGTCAGTTCGACCAGTCGATCTCACCAACCCCTCGGTGGAGACAGAATCGACCCATCGTGGTCAAGGACTGGTCGGCCACATTGACAAAGGTTTCAGATAAAAGAATTGTCATTTTAATTAAGCCTCTGGCTGAGAGTCTCGTATGCATCAACCCCTCGGTGATGAACTTAAAAGACCCCTCGTGGTCAACGACTCGTTGGTATAAAACTTGTGAGTTCTGGAATGTGAACTCATGAGGGCTCTCGATAAAATAGACATCTCGGCATTTCAAGACCGATCGAGAGTAACAGGACTGACACCTCACAAAAAGGGCGACACGTCGTTCTGGGTAAGACAGGTTTCTGACTTGAAACTATTGTTAGCATAGTGTTGCCCCAGATTAAGCCTCTCGTATGGACCGACTTCTCGGTACCATGACTATCAATCCATCGGCGACACCGACCTGTCGACCTGAAAGTAATTATGTCGATGAGAGTGTATTTAATGCGTAATGATCGGGTGGTTGAAAAGTAATAAATATGAACACTGACCTGTCGGTACTGGACAGTCTGAAAAATCGTTAAAACTCCTCTATAAATATGAGTGTTGTATGATCATTTAAAATATCTTCCTTGAACTGAGAAAAATCATACACACTAAGGAACGATCATATCTCTTGTGCCTATACCCAAAGATCAAATACCCAATCTCTGATTGAGATTGTGAGAGAGAAGTTAAGATATCAACTAGGATTTGAGCTATATTTCCTAGTCGTCCTGAAATTGTGATTGCTATACAACATCTACAAGAAAGAGCGCCAGCACACTTTGAGTGAATCTTTAAGAAACATACACCATCAAGAAAATAACAACAAGGAAAGTGCTTCTTGGTTTTAAATATGTTTTTACCGAAGGTGGATTTGCTTCGGAACCATTATGGTTATGAAAAACTCTAGAGCGTTGTCTCTGGCACAGTGGTGGATGGAATTCCCAACTGATTGAATGAGATGGAATTTCTACTCTAATTGTGACGGTGTAAGTCCCCACTTAATGAATTTGGGGATACCTCAAGGTTGAGCTAGTCTTAACAGTGGATGTAGGTTGGTTAATCGAACTAATATATATTTTGTGTAATTGAGATTGTCGTGGTAGATCTAACTTCATGTTGATTGTTTAATCATTTGTGCTAACACACACCCACTTGATTGTTAAATCAGCTGCACTTAAAACTAATTAATCAAGTTAATTTTAAAAAGGGCAACGAATTGAGATTGACCTATTCACCCCCCCCCCCCCAGTCAATCGTGTTCTAGCACATTGGGAATTTCAGCGGCGAAACAGAGTAGGGAAGGAAGCAGAAGGAGTGGTGAAAGCTTTGCGATGGCGGAAACCTTTTAGTAGGACAAATCTAGGTTTGTGGCACAGGGAGGGGTATAGCGATGGTGGCTCACGTTGGCAGGTTGCAGGTTCTTAAAAAAACCCTCTCTTTTTTGTTTTTTTTTTTTTTGGGAAAAAAAAGAGGAGAAAAGATGGGAGGGGGAACCACGATCGTCCTTGATAATGTAGGGGCCTGTCTTCGAATAGGAACGTCTATATATAACAGAGATACAAAGAAGCTTGGCTCTGATACCAATTGATGCAGAACACGCCTGCAACTCGTTAGGAAGAAAATAATCGTCTGCAACTTGGCAGTGGTAGGAGATAAACAAACCAAATAACCTTATTCTTCAATTCATTATTCGTATGAGGGATGTCCCTCTGCTTACAACTACGACTATTTATAATAAAACTAGCACATGAAAATAGAAAAAGACTCTAGACAAACTAGTAAAGCCACCGACCTAGCTTCCTTACTAAAAAGGAAAATAGCAATTGGGTTTCCTAATTAATCTAGGACACCAACTTAGAAAAATGAAATTAATAAAATAAAATCTAATAAAAATAAACTAAAAATAGTAATGTCCACATGAGGATCTAAGCAATGTGTCCAACATCAAAAGTGTTCAGGCATCTCACCTGACTAATCCTCAAGGCATGCGTAAACTTCTCAATCTACACACGTCGGGTAAAGAATGCTAGTTATGATTTGCTACTAAAGATACAATGGTTTGTCTCATACCAAATGTGCTACATAGTAGTCAAAAAGCATAACTTAAAAATCACTCCATTGTTCGAGATGCCTGAAATAATAGAAGAGATGGCTCACCAACATTAGTAAGATGGGAAGAGCAAATCAAATTTCATCAAGATGACTTGTAGGGACCTGACCCTTATTTATCCTTTCATTTCAAAAATCCTAGATTTTTTACACATGTGAACAAGGTATATGTGGGTATGAATGTGTGTGTAGACTCCTCGCTTGACACAAAGAACTGCCTAGACCTGAACTCTGACTGTTTAGGAAGAGAAATTGTGTAGACATTAAAGTGATCGATTAACTAAGGAGTCCTTCAATGAATCAATTTGTGGGTCAACGAACCGAAGAAAACTTTGGATCATTTTTCAGAGGATGAAATGATTTACAATGAAATTGAGGTCAGGATCATCCGACCAGAAGATCAGTGAACCGAAGATGGCTTCGGGCTATTTTTCTGAGAACATTGGAAATTATTGTAATTTGGCCTCAGTTTTGAACAACATACCAGAAGATTGGTGAACCGATCTGGGTTGATTTGTGAACCAATGAGTAGATCGGTTAACCGATTGTGCGTGGAGTTGACTTATATAAGAGGTTTGCATGCGATTAAAAAACCCCATTTTCTCCTTCCTCTTCAAGTAGACCTCTTCCTCCCCCTCTTCATTTGCATGCACTTGGGGTGGATTTGGAGCACCTGTAGCTTCCCTCCTCCTTGGGCACTCTTCCTTTGAGCTAATCTTTCCTCCTAATCCAAGATTTTCCTTGAAATTTGTTGTTTCGAGTGACATATGAGAGAATGGGGTAAGCATTGGTGTGCAAATGACTTGCATTGCTCAAATTGAGGGCCTTTATTGCTGAAATTAGGAGGTGAGACCCTAAAGTGAAAGCCTAACTCGGGATAATGTGCATGCTTAGAGAAAATGGGGGCTTTTGGTAACAAGGTAGGAGTAGGAAGGTTCAATTGGTTTAATCCTTCTTGAAAGTGGGAAAATTTGGGAAATGTGGGTTCTCTCTTTGCACTTAAAGATAATTGGAGCCAAATACCCTTCCAATTTTGGGAAAGGCCTGCTTAAACTTGGAATGAAATGTTTTGTTGTAGCACCTAATAGCCCTCCCCCTCCCCCCCACCCCCGGCCAAAGTTTGAACCGGAAAAGACCCAGGCTTATAGTGAGACCACTAGGTGAGGAAAGCTTTGCACCTGAGTTGTTTTAAATAATGTTTACATGCTACTGTTGAATTTCATTAACCTGATTGATGAATTGTGTGTGTTGAGATTCTCACTTTGAATGATGAAGTGCATGTATGAGATTACCATTGTGTGCGGAAGTCTTTGCTTTGAATGTGTGTGTTGGATGACTTACTAGAATGATTGTGATGCCTAAATGGTTGCACATTTGGCAGATTTCATAAATGTGATGATGGAAAAGAGAGTGTGGTGGCCAATACCACTTAACTAGATGAGGTCAATGTTGTGTCTTAAATTTACTCGTAAGTGTACGAACCATTATAATATAGCAGTGTGAGTGTAAGATCGAACCCAATGGAATTACCGAAAATATATCTATAAAATATTCACAATTATTTATTAATTAATTAATGTAAAATCTAACTATGAAACTTATGTAGATGGTTCTAATTATAAAAAATAGAAATGATTTATATCTAACATAGACTTTAATAAAAATTGGTTAATCTAATCTTGAGTCTAGTCGTTATTCAGATCTTGAAGTTTTGAGAAGAATAAAGAATAAAGAATCAAAGAATTTTTACATAGGATACAATGGAATTGACCACAACCAAAATGGCATTTTTGTTGGCAAATTTTAATAATAAAATTAAAGCTTAGCCTAGAGCTCGCGTAAACTGAATAATATTGCTTTCATGTTATTTATTTAAAATTATTTAGAAACTAATCTATGAATCCCAAATAAGTACTAAAAAATTAGACCTTAGTCTGGAAAATTGTTTGGATTCAAGTCCTAAATATTTCATTGCACTTCTGTTTGTCAGACAAAAGCCTTAGATGCCCGAAGCGGAAGGATTGTCCAAGCCTAAATATTTCATGGCATCTTATCTTAGAGCATATACAATCAATTTCTATCATAGTATTAGATTCAACAATACATTTCATAAAACAAATATTACTCATTTGGAAAACTGGAAACTAATATTTCATTTCACTTTGAATTCTATTATTAAACTTGAAATTTAGATTTACAATACTTGGATTTGAATCAAAGAAAATACAAGAAACAAATAATGGATATGGAAGAAAAAAAATGCTAACCATTGAATACTCGAATTTCCAGAATTTTTCTTATATTTCTCTTCTCCTCCTCCACTGGTCCACGTCAAGCCTTGGTGTACTTAGTCAAATTCAAATTTCAATGGAGACCCTAGTGTTCTATTTATAGTTTTTGAGGTGGGATTGGATGGTTGAAATTTAATCTTGGTTTAGTGCTTGAGTGAAGGGCTAGGATTTAAAATGAAAAGGTTAGGGTTGGTCGACTAGGGTAGCTTGGAGTGCAAGTATGAAATTCAAATATGTAGTGATTGGATTGGATATGGCGAATTTTGCATGTGGAGTTAGGGTTTCTATGTTTATGCAATGAATGATTGAGATGAAAAGTTAAGATGTATGGATAGTTGGATGAAAATAAAATGATGTGGCTAGGGTTTGACTTGTGAAATTTGAATGGGATTAAGATAAAATTTTGTGAGGTGTACATGACATGGAGAAATCGAGTGGATGATCTTGGGATGCAAGTTTGACTAGATCTAGGGTTCTATGGAGGCTATGAATGAATGGCTCTGATTAAAATGGATTTAGATCTAATGGTTTTATTAATGGATGGTTGACATGGATTATATAAATGATGAGATTATGCATGGAGGATTGTGATTTAAAGGTTGTCCTCGATGAAAAATGAAAAAGATAGTCTAGATCTAACATGAAGTATGTATGGAGTCGATTTCAAATGGAGGCTCTAAGTTGACCTACTTTGAATGTATGAAAATAATGGCTTAGATTAAGAGATGATGGAATAAATGGTGGATGTTCAAGGAGAGTGGGCGTGTACATGGAGTAGGGCTTAGGGTAAATTCGAACATGGGTAATTGGATCTCAGGGTTTAGAGCATTTGGGCCTCCAATGAATATCTTGGATTTTGAGCATATAGATCTTGACTTTGGCTTGTTGGACTTTAGCTTTCACTTTGGCCTGGCGCATATGTGAAATGCGCATGGAGTACTGAGTCTGTCCTAATGCCTGGCCTGTGGAGCATGGCTTGGTCCAATTGGAGTGGATCTCTGGCCCATGAATTTGGAATTCAGACTCTGGCCTCTTGAATTGCAGCTTCTCTCTGCAGAATTTAAATAATTAACTCACCACTTAAAATCTAAAAATATTGAATTAATCTAGAATCTCATAATTGGATCCAGATTAATCAAATTACGATAAAAATCCTAACCATGGTAAAAAATTAATTAATAAAAATTCTGGGTCTTCCAATTTACGCACAAATCTTGCAATTTCATCTGGATTTAAATTGATTTCTTGTATTTTTCCCATTTTATCTACAAAACTCATAAACTATATTAAATGTACCTAATATATACAAAATTGAGAACTAACTGGTCCAATAATCAAGGGTAAAATAGTCATTTTTCATGTCTCAATAGTCAAGTTGCCGTTAAGAGGCCTAGCTTGCATAATAAGGGAAATTTGTAAGGAATGAATTGTTGAGCCAGAAAGACGATCTAAGTGAAACACCCCGGAGGCAAGGGCATGGGCCACCCTCCAAATTAATCCTTGTTTGGTTTAAGTGATAGAAATGAGTGTGTAAACTGCATGAGATGCTATGGTATGCTAATAATGATGAATCTTGATGATATGTAGAAACCATGAGTGTGTATAAAAATACTCTGCGATGACAGAAATGCTAACATGTGCTGGACTCTCTGTCATGTGTCAATGTGGCGAATGTTAGGCATTTATACATGATTAGAGGCATGGTAGAGTAAAAGCATCAGCATAATGTGTATAGTGTGATGGGTAGACGGGACTAAGGAGTGCATGAGTCCCCATGTGCATACATGTTGATGTGATGATTAGACCCTATTGGTAGAGCCGAGAGTGGTCATATGTATGCTGTGGTAATAAGGGTACACATGGTAAGTCGTACCTGGCATGTAGAGTAAGTCATGTCAGACACGCAGGGCAAGTCGTGCCAGACACGTAGGGTAAGTCGTCTAGACCAGCCAAGTGGGACGCGTCCATCACAATGCTTCAGTGATACGATTCGGTAGCATGGTAAGTTGTACTAGGCATGTAGGATAAGTTGTGCCGAAGACACATGGTAAGTTGTGTCGGATGCATGTCGGGGGTCATGTTACTTGAGTAGCCCACAACTACATGACTTACTTAGGGTCAAATGAGTAATGAAACCACGGTTTGGTTGGTGGTGGAGGAGTAAGGTGTTGCATTGCATGAAATGCATAACATGAGGCATTGCATATGATTTATTGGACACATGTGGTCATGTGAATGTACGTTGCATTTTTATTCCCTACTGATCTTATATGTGCCCATCCTTGCATATTTCAGGAAACATCGTTGAGGCAAGGTTCGATGGACCCCAGGGGCGAGCTTAGGAGCCACATGACTTGAAGACCAAATTATTATTTTGTGTTTTGAAATTTACATGGAATGTATGGATTTTCCAACATGTGTTGTGACGCCCTGACCTGATGTGGGCCCAGAATGCGACTAAATTTTTTTAAAAAAATAAAAAACAAAACATATTTTTCAAAGATCCATGGACCTCTAAGTGCTCAAATAAAGTCCATAAAAAATGTCACACATGTTGTCTAATGGGGATTCAAATATGTACCATAAGTCTCCCAAAAACTCACATAGACAAAATACTTGGTTTACAAAGTACAAAAATTAGAATTTCTTAATTGTCAAAGTCAAGCCCCTCAACCTGAAAACAATTCTGTATTTTTGTCTCACTATCAAGTGGAGCCCTTCATCAAAGCTCGAGCCCCTCGAGCTGAGATTAACTTTGTATCTTCCCTTCTCTCCCAGGTCGAGCCCCTTGACTTGAGGCCCAACTGTCATTCTGAACTACTAACAACAAGAGGTCCTTGACCATCCTCAAGGCCCTAAAAAATGACAAAAACGGTAAGTTTCAAGTGTTCCATTTTCAGTCCAAACTTCCAAATTTCCATGCACAGACACCGTAACAACATCATTACATCATACATCACATATATCAGAGTAGAAAACAGAAACTTAGTGGTTTACACATGTTTAGGTGCTTCATGCCACAAGAGCCATGCTTCATGCCACAGGAGCCATGCTCATTACAAAATCATAAAAACAAGGAAAACAACAGGTTTTCCATTCACAGTCAGCTATATTAGAATCTAGAGATTCCATCTCCTAGGGCAGCACTGGAGGTTCATCAGTTCCCTCCTCATGCACATATCCTGCATTGTAAGAGAAGTGAGCTACTAGCCCAGTAAAGAGAGCTCACAAATGATAGATTTCCCAATATATATTATAATAGAAAGAAAATGCATTTTTATCAAAAACATTGTTTAGACATGGTCCATTTCCACCATTTGTTCTTTGCTTTCCATTTTATACTGCCTGATATTCATGTAATTTCAAGTTGAGGTTTCCACTAGCCTCATTCACATCGAGGTATCCCACTCAATCTCGTCGAGGTATCTCACTCAACCTCGATGCATTAGGTCCCTACACAGACAAAATGCAACATCTTGCAAGAGCTTTACGATGCACTGGTCTAACATTATCCAACTGTCAACCATGATCCAATGGTCAAGTGCGTGAAGGTAGTTTCCTTAAGTTCCACATTTTATATATCCAAGCATGACTTCCTTTATTCTAAAGACAATTCACAATCCATGTTGTTCTTACAGAACTCCATGTACCCCTTTTGCATAAGGTTTCACATTGGAGAATACTTACCATCACTTGGTTTGCAACTTTGGTCTCAAGACCTGAAACATTTAAATTTCAATCCATGCACAAAACTTATTAACACAATATACAATATATATATCCAGTTTTGAATTGGCTACTAACGTTCTCACACCTTCATCCAATTCATTAAACCTATTAACTTCCAGACGCTTACATGGGTCCCGTACTGTGTTTGTAGACTACTAGGCCTTGTCTCTCTGACACATTTTCATGCTTACATTCTATCAGTTAGAACAATCTATACATCCCTTACATGTAAGGGATGTCAGGTCTCGCTTTCTGGTCCCACTTAATCTTTTCCATCCTTATTATGTCCATGGGTCCCATTTTCGTCCTAGAGTTAATATTTTTAGAGTAAATCTGAAATATAAATAGAGTTGAATCTTCTCATCGTTATCCAGCAATTTTTTGCAATAAATCTGTAAAAAATATAAAAATGCGTAAATTTTTGTTTAAACTAAAATACACAGGAAATACCTCAAATCCTAATGTTTATTTTTCCAAGGAAAAACAGGAAGATGGCTATGAGTCTGCTAATGTTCCTTTACTCCAAATTGAATTATGTCAAAGGGGTTAGCCATCCAAAACACTCTGTAAAAGAAAAGTGAAAGTACTCAGGGTCTGGTCTCGTATTTCTCCGTGTGCCACGAGGAGTATTGAGAGTTCAGTCTAGAGGGTGCAATACTGAAATGTATATAAAATTATTGAGTGCCTTATCTCGTATTTCTCTGAGCAAAATCTACGGGGAGTATTGAGAATTAAGTCCAGAGGTTACAATGCAGAAAAGTGAACACACAATACTGAAAATAACCCCACGTAGAGTCAAATGGGGTTAGTATTATTCCATTTTTATTTCAAAAGACATAAAATATGATTTTAAAAATAAATAAAGCAGATTTTGAGAGTGTAACTCAAAAGTAAACAAAGAGGCCATTTCCCCCTAGGTTTCCAAAAACTTCATTTTTATCTCCATTTTCACCATTTTTTACTTCTAGTCTTTCGTAAAGCTTACAACTAAGAGAAAGATAAAGTTTCTAACCTCCCCTCAGAGTTTTGGTGGAGTTTTAATTTCCCTTGAAAACCCACGAAAAAATTGGAAGTTATAGCAGAAGGAACGAAGGAAGAAGAAGAAAAACGAAAATGGAAGAAAAAAAAAGTAAGAAGAAAATCCGAGAAAGGAAAAATAAGATAAGGATGAAGATGGGTTTCCTCCTTCTCTTTCATTTCTTAAAAATAAACCCCGTAAGCCTACAATGGTAAGAGAGGAATACATGTTGCCTATGGCAACGAAGTGTAGGCCGGTGAATAATATTAAAAGGTTATTATTTAAATTTTTTTAAAACCTTATAATTTAATAATTTAGTTAATAATTTGACTTCTTAGAATAGAACACTTCTAAAGCTCATGAAAAAGTTCTGAAGCTCGAAGAAGTTTTGAAATCAAAAGCCACTCGATCCGATAAGAAATATGTGTTGAAGTATTTATGCTAAACAACGATCCACACACAACAGTTTAGGTTGAGCATCCTACACTTCATTTTAAATTTTTGAAAACATGAAAAGCTTGACTAAAACACAGATTGAATACTGAGTATTTTTCTGTAAATTTTTTACTTCCGTAAGTATTTTAAAATTATGATTTTATAAATAGGGATCTTTAGAGAGGTTAAGAATGTCACATTTTTGGAAATCAAAAGGCCAAACTGAAAAGTCTATTAAAATTAGAATTTAAATCTGTTAGTGCCCCAGCTTGTGGAGTCACCTATTTGTCAATTCCATGACTTAGGTGAAGCACTGCCTCGGAAGATTGAAGCAAGAATACAAGACTCAAGTGGTGCTGAAGACTGAAGATCAAGAGGAAAATCAAGCATCACCAAAGTGTATGGCAATCACAAAGGTAAATTGGTCATAGATGACTTTAGGTGGTACCCAACACCTCAGAATGACCATTCCTAGGCTTAGTGAGTGTTTTACAAACCGACAAAATGAATTGGAACCCAACTTGAAAATATGAACACATTGTCAGGGACAACACATCGTGTTGGTGATCAATCGCCATATGACAGGACTATCATTTGTGGGTCTGCGATGCATCGTCTGTAATATAAAGGGTTCTAGATGAATGGACTGTCAAAAATAGTTGGTCTCAAGATGATACATTCGTGCTCACGATGTATTGTTGGGACAGGGCTGATCCAATAATGCATACGATCAATCGCCCTGGGCTTAGACAAATTTGGATTTTCATTCATAGTCATTTATAGGAAAATCGATCTTGCAGATGACCTTCGTCTGGTGTTGGGACGATCTGGTCGCCCACACGATCAATACAGTCAGGCTCAAGCCGATCCTTTTGTATGGCGGCGACCCATCATATAGTAAAGAGCACGATACATCGGGCGCACGACCAATTGCCGAGACAGGACCTTCCCTAGGTTTAGAACCCATATTGGTAAGATTAGACCAATTCTAGAGAAATTGGACCAATGCCTTGGAGCTCCTTGATCATATCTTGTAAAATATGGGCTGTCAAAATGTCATGACTTGTGAGTCACTTTAGACTAACCAAATGTATTAATCAATTGGTAAAACCACTATGCTTGTATAGATAATTGAAATATCTTTTCATAGAGTCAAAGAACACTCAAATCGAAGTTCGGGAGCCCAAGATATGGCCATTTTAGTGGAGAGGGTTTTTGTTGAAAACTGTCTGTACGACCGCTCGTGAGAATGATCAATCGTGAAGTGGCGATCAATCGTCCATATCAATTTTCTATCAGTTGGAAAACCATTAATGCTCAACGGTAACATTCCAACAGCTCTTTTGGACACACGATTGATTCCCGGTACACTATCGATCACCCGTGTCAGCTCGAGATTCACTTGTTTGCCTATATATACTTCAAACTCTTATGAGTTGGGCTAGGGCTTTCAACTTGAAACATCTTAAGGCATCCCTAGTGACTCTAAACCTCTCCTAACCTCATCTCTAAGCACTTTTCTTGGTGAATCATCTAATATCCAATCATCTTGATTGAGATTAAGAGAGATAGAGAGTAAACCAAATCTAGGATAACTATTGGTGTATCTTAAATCCTAGAGACCTTACCCAATGATTGTGATTGAGCATACACAAGGCACATCTTCAACATCATCGACATCACATTGGAAAGGACATCTTCAAGAAACACACATTTACAAGGTTGAGCTATCAAAAAGCAAGTGCTTCTTAGGTTTGATTTTAATTTTCAAATCATTGTGAAGTGGATTAAAGCAATGGGCTTCAACCACCGTAAAAAATAGAGGGATTGGAGTTGGGTGAAATTCTCAATCAATTGATTAGGTGGAGGTCCTAATCTATTACTGTGGGTGTAATTCTCCACTTAGTAAATTGGAGATAACCCAAGGTTGGGTGAGTCTCAATAGTGGATGTAAGTTAGTTAACCGAACCACTATAAATTGGTTTTATAGTGTTAGAGCTTATTGTGTAATTGTTCTTTTATTGACACACTTTCTTATCACACACTTGATTAATTAAGAATTTTTAAAGACCATTAAAATTGGTGATTACCCTATTCACCCCCCTCTACGGTCAATCTTACACAATGTTCTAGCACACCGAAAACTTAAAAAAAGTTGACCCAACAAAAACAAAAACCTAAACTAGACACTAACAAGAATCGACACACACAAGACTCTAAGCAGACTCACAATCAGAACAACTATTAATTTTTTTTGGTTATGTAATCTAATCTAACAATGCAATACTCAAAATAAATATACAAACCATAATCAAACAATTAGACTAATGCATGAAACTAATACCCTAATATGCATGATCAAATTAAATATGCAATTGTTTTTATTTATTTTTTATGTAAAATAAATGCAAACACCTTAAGAAAATCTATATGAATGCATGAAAAAAATAAAATTCAAAGAAAATGGTTCATGCACTTACCTTGGCTTGTAGTTCTTACTTCCAGAAATTTTTAGAGTGCAATTCAAAATCCCTGCAAAATAAAACACTATAAACTTTGGTAAAAATTCTGAATCTCATAAAAAATGCATGAAACATAATCTAAATACAATTTTTCCTAATGTTATAACGAGTGAAGGAAATTAAATAATTGGAACGTAACTAAGAACTTTAAAGTATATTAAGACCATAAAATAATTTTAAATTAACATTCACTAAATTAATCAAAATTAGATTTTCAAGTTTAAAAAAATAATCCATTACAGTCTAAAATTGTTCCATGAATGTTTTTTTGTTAATTAGAAACTGTAATTGGAATCTTTCAAATTTAGATAATGGTCATTAGAAATTTTCTAAGTTTAGAAACTGTCCAAAATTAGATTTGATCCAAAATTAGACACCTTCTAAAAATAGGAATTTCTAAAATGAGACAAATTTGAAACTTTCCATAGACAGAAGTTCCAAAACATTTCAAATTTAGATCTATTTTCAAAATATAGAATTTGACTAAATTAAATTGAATTTCTAAGATTAGAAAATTATAAAAAAAGAAATTAACTAATTTTCAAAATGGCTAAAAATAGAAGTTTCCAAAAATGCAAGTTCCTGATTTTAGCAATGTTTCTAAATTTGATCATCACCGGATTTTTGTTATTTCTAGAAACTTCTAATATAGGTAGCTTCTAAAATTAGGGTTTCTTAAAAATAGAAAATTCTAATTTTAAAGAGCTGCCAAAATAGAATATTTTTAAAAATAAACAATTCAAATGACAATTTTCTAAGGTCCCTGGCAACGGCGCCAAATACTTGTTATGTTTTAAATTTATACTCGCAAGCACATGAACCATTTATAGTATAGTAGTTAGAGTGCGAGGTCGAACCCATCAGAACTTACGAAAATATATCCATGAAAATATGTCATTGAACTATTTGTTTTAAGAAATTCAGAAAATCTTGGGAGTAAATCACAAACATGGAATTATTTATCTAATCTAGGAAATTTAGTTTTAATTTAGAAATATTTTAAAGATCTAAAACATGGTCTAAAATTAGAAACCACATCTAAAAATAGAATTTAACAATTAAAGAGATCTAATTTTAATGGAAAATCAAAATTTACCTAAATTCAATTAAGATGGAGGATTTAATCTAAAAATTATAAATAATCTCAATCTAACTTAGAGCGCAGAATTAATATGCAATTAATTAATTATCAACCTAGTTCACAATTTTTCAAAGAGTTTGAATTTATAAACAAAAAAAAAAAAAGAATTGAAAACAACATATATACATATTTACAGTGGAACTGGCTCAAAGAATCAAGGAGGAATTATTTTCTATATTTTAAAAATGAAACAAAGGTCTAAACTACAGAGCTCACATAAATTACCAATCATGCATTCATATTTTTTTATCCATAATTATTCTAGATTAAGATGCATGAACTTCATTAATTCAAGGATTCCAAATTAACCTTAGACTAAAGAGAATTTAAATTTTTTATCTAGACCTAAATATTTTAGTGCACTCTTAAAAAAAAGGATCTTAATAAGAGCCTTAACTCGAAGAAAGAAGTCTATTTAATCTAAATATTTCAGTGCATTTAATTTGAAAAACTTTAAATTAAATCAACACATAATCTTATTAAAAGAATAAATAAAATCAAAATTTCATCACACAATAATTGAATAATTGGAAAACCATAACTTAATATTTCAGCACACCTTTAATTTATTATTAAAATATGAAATTGAAATTACAACTCAATGGAATTTGAAATTAAAAAGACAAGAAAATACAATGAAAATTTAAATCACCAACCTCATGAACCCAATGGAAAATTACCCAAGGTCTTCTCTTCTCTTCCTCTTCAACTCTTATCCTTTTCACAGCCCTTCAATTCTCTGGCCAAGTTCAATTTTCTCAATGGGAGAGAGATAGTATTTATAGATGAAAGGAGGTGGAGTGAATAGCTTGGATTTAAAGATTTAAATAAAGCAATGGACACTTGGAGGGCTGATATGGTTTGTGCAAAATATGAAATGGCTTAAAGGAGGCAATGAGGTGGAAAAAAATAATAAAATTCGTGCAAGGAAAGTGGGTGCAAAATCTCATTTTTTGCACATATATCACTTTGAAGCTCCGTTTTGACCTAGTTAACGTCCGAATCACAAAAAGTCATAAACTACAAAGTTGTATCCCTTGAAGTCATCTTCAAACTCAAAAAGAATCAAAGCAATCAGACATTGGAGTGAAAATTTATAGTCAAAATATTGAAGCTGTGTCAAACCTAGCTTCTTTTTCTCCACTTCTTATTTTGTTTCTTTTTCCTTAATTCACTTGCCAAATTTGAAAATCTTCTTATAATGACTTGTAAATTTTGAATTTTCTCATATGTATCTTGAGAGTGTGAAAATAGACTTCACACATGTGGATTTCTTCATGGGTTTTTCAAAGTATGGAAAATCTAATAATTTCAGCACTTACATTTAATTCTAAAAATGATTAAATTAATCCAAACTCTCATAAATGGATTTGAATTAATTAGTTTACAAATAAAACCCCTAAAATTGTGGTAAAATAATTAATTAAAAATTTCAACTTTCCAAAAATATCAACTTATGCCCATAAATTGCAAAATTTACCATTTAAATTCTCATATCTTGTATTTCCCTGTAAATCCTGCAAAAATTCCAAAATCCCATTAAAAATATCATAAAACACACATAATAAGGGCTAGCTAGTCCAAATATAAGTGTAAAATAGTCATTTTCTTGTGCTCATCAACTATGTTGTTATAATGTTTAGAAATGTGTTTGTGAGGACTGTGTTTAAGACAAACCAACCTGTGGACTTATATATTTAAACATTAGATTATAAGTATGTATAGAACGGGGACTTTCTTTAGAATATAAATATAAAGATGTAGCGGGGAATGTTGTTTTAATGGGAATGTGAAATTATGGGCGGAAGTTATCGTCATAACGACCAACTTTTAGGAGAGACTCTATCGGATTTTTGGTAGGGCCCATGGGCCTTCGTGGGGCCTTAGATGGATAGAATTTCCCCATTCCTTGACTCAAATCCCACGTGGGAGTGTGATAGGCGTGGGAATAAAACTCTTTAAAAAGAATCAGTTCTAAATCACTTCTAGATATCGACACTCAATACCCAAATGCTAATGGCTTTCATTTGCTGGAACACTAAAGAACATAATATTGCCGACAGTTGATACCTCTTCTCAAAAAAATGTTTTTTTTTCATCCGTTTTGAAAAACATTTCTAGGAACAAATGAAGTGCTTTGGGAAGTGTCCCTCTAAATCAAACAAAGTCAGTCCATGAGTATTGCCCAAATATGGACCCAAGAGGGGAGGGTGAATTGGGTCAATGCCAACTTTTGACAATTAATTAATCTAATACAAATTACGTGTGAAAGTAATAAAACCATTAAGTAAATGCACAAGTAAGATAGGAGATGCAGAGAGATGAAAAATTTACACAAGTCATTTTTATGTGGTTCGGCTATACCCGCCTACATCCACGACTCAAGAGAGTCCCTTTAGATTTTGAAACACACTAATCACATCCTCTTACAGGTGAAGAAGAAACCGATACAAAAGCTCACTTACGGGTGTAGAGAGACCCACTTACAACTTATCTCACTTACGGGTGGAGATAGAACCAAATCACCAAGAGAACACTTCTCTTGGATCAATCTATTGTTAACTAACCTTTTACGAATACATCATAGAGTTATATCAACCCTTTACAAGTATCTCACATTAGATTGAAAGTAATGACACATGAGATGTTTCACAAAACATTTGCCCCTTGGTGTTCATTATGCCCTTGGCTTGTTCTTGATGATTTTCTCCCTGGTTTGCTTCTTGGTGATGTGATGCTCCAATTTGTGCGCAACAAAGATAAAGGAGAGGATGGTCTAGGGTATATAATGGTTTTCCTATTTGTCCTTAACCCTAGAGATGATTTTCCAATTCACAAGATTAACCTATGAGTTTGGAATGTGAATGGTAGTGATATTAATTAGGTTAAAATGGATTTCCAAATCACAATTTAGGAGAGCATTGAATGCTCAAGATATGAAGGTGATATGGCTTGGATTGTGAAAGGAATAACAATGATATCATTTAAGCTCAAAATAATATTTCAAGTCACATTCAATATGATCTATGAACGCTCAAATGATTTACCTTAGAAGCTTAGAATGTGATTAACAGGGATTGGGTTTATGATTTATGTATCATCAAGATGAACACTCCAATCTTCCTTAAACACAAACAACCCAAGAATTTGATGAGCCTTAATACTCTGAATGGGTTGGAGCATGGATTCCAACACATTTGATAAAGTTGCTCAGATTGTGTAAGAGGAATGTGTTTCGATGTTTTCGTGATTTTATTTTAAGCGCAAAACTCATCCAAGTTTAGGGAAAACAAATAATTTAATTATAAAGGTTTATTTACCTTGATTAGATGAATCTCCAAATTCATACTCAAAGAAAATATATGAAAGTTCATGAATAGAGTATGAATGAAAATGATCTTAGAGAGGAGAGAAGATTTACCTTGGTAGGAGCTCTTTAGATCTAGAGATGGAAGGGTATTCCCTTTTGATTTGACTATGCAAGCTCTATTCCAGCTCATATTCTTGTTGTGAAGAAATGGATTTTCTTGGTTTTCCTATCTAATCTTCGTCATTTTTTTCTCATGGATTTCATCATGCAAAATCACTCATTGGAATCATCCTTGGCCATGCTGTTATAGTCATTTCAAATATATGACCGTTGGTATGCATTTAATGCAAGATATAGTCGTTGGGAACATTTCAAACAATCCAAAACGAGTTGTTCCTACAGTTTCGGTCGATCAGAACCTACTTTCGGTCGTCTGAATGTATATGGGGATGAATCTACACAAATTCAACTCACCTAACCATAATCCGGTTGACCTAACTGTAATCCGATCGACCTGAAATTACAGCTTGTACACTCTTTAGTAAAATGAGTATATATTGAGCTCTGCAACTCGATTTTCAATGTTCTTGTACTCATTGGAAAGATGACTGAGAGATCTATTTTGTCCTAAAATTTCAGCCAAAATTCAGTTGATCTAATACTCCAATAATCTCTCAACCTACTCGGTAATCTCCTTATTTTGCATCTTTTTACTAAATTGTTCATATCTTGAGCTATACATATCTGATTTGGATGAACAAATACATTTCGGAAAGCTATTAGTGTGCTCAATCTAATAACAAACATTTCACACATATTTTGAGCACATATCATGGAAAAGAGAGCTTTATAAAGTCGGGGTAGATTTCATCTATCCTAATAATCTCATAAGTTCTATCAAGTTTTAAGCCATGGATTCTAAGGTCTATTCTAGGGATAAGTCTAGGTCATCTAAGTTATCCTATGTCCAAATATACCTAACTTGGTTGGCCTTGCTTGTTGCTCTACCTTCTATTGTCACAACTTCTAGTTTTCACTTGATATGCTTGATGCTCTTCCAGAGGCAAGGTATGGACACAGACTACTAGACTTATACAAATTACATCTCAAAGAATAAAGATACAATCAATTACAAATATAAGAGACACAATACAACAAGACTCAACATAGCAAACTCTTGCTTGCCTCTAGAGTTCTTTGAAGATGCCGGAATGCTTCTTTAGAGCATGCTTGTGAAATCTGTTTTATAATTTTACTTCTGTGAAAGCATTAGTACCATACGTCAATTCTTTGTTATCATCAAAATTACCTTTTGGTAAACAATGGGGACTTCTAGCTTCTAGGGAAGAAGAGCAAATCATACAATGGATAGTGAAAACCCTATCGAAGGCACTAGCCCAAGTTAGAAAATGAGAGAAACAATAAATTCACTGTAATATGTTTATGTGTTTTATTCTATTGAATGAAAGTCATATATATAAACTACATCAAGATATTACTTTCCTAATCGAAAGATTACAGAATCTAAATCATAATCAATCACAATTTAATCTAAATATCATTAGGATCAATCATAATCTAATCTAATAAATCTAACATGCCCCTCAAACTCAAGTGGGTCCCACATGTGTGAACTTATTTAATTCATCAAATAATGGTTGGATGATGTCATCTGATGGAGTATAGCAAATTAATATCGAGATATGTCGAAGAAGCTAAGAACAGAACCAACCTTCCACATGTGTAAAACAAACTACAGAAGAGGAGAAGAAGACAGAGATCAACTTTCTGGAGGACAAGATCGAAAAATCTAGATGATCTCGACGGTTGGAAACATGATCAAACACAGAAGCATATAGATTCGAAGCAAACAAAATCTAGAGAAAAAGCCAAATAGATTAGTATACAAAATGAACTGAATTATTGTCTAAATGATGAGATCTAAGAAACAAATAAACCTAACTAGCGCTAGAAACAATTACATAACGTCACTAGCAATGGCGAGCGAAGCCGATAGGAACATTAGAGTATGGTAGAGATGATGAAAGTGACAATGATGAACATCTGAACCGATAATGGGGCAAACAACTGTAAATCAAGTTCAGGTGCAGAGGTGGGGAAAATGATGGAGGCCAAAAAGTGGAGGCACTTCAAACAAGAAAGACAAGGCGAGAAGACGAGGACCTCAACAATGCAAAGAAAGCCAGAAGTAGGGAGCAATTTCATCGCCGCTGAAAGCAAAGAGAGAAGACAAGGAGGAGGAGGTCTGGATCGAGTGGTGAAGTGGTTAAACCAATAACAGAAACGGGGTGATGGCGACGAGTCGCAAGTCCTAACCACCGATCCCAACACGTCAGACATTTCTTTTTTCAGGAGAAGTGAGTAGGCCAAGGAATGTGAGTGAGATGGAAAGAGTACAAATACAAAGTGCATTTGGAGGCTAGGTGGTAGAGTAGAAGGGTTGCAAATGTGGAGGATTGTCGTAGAGGAAAAAGACGATGAGGAGGTCTGGATCAGGTTGTGTAGTGGTTAAAACAAGAGGAGAAATGGGGCACACGGCGATGATTAGCGAGTCCTACCCACCAATCCTAGCACATCGGACATTTCCTTTTTCAGTGCAAGCAAGTCAACCCTATTGATATTGGCTCGAATAATATCCTAGATTCTCTCCATGAATTATTCCAAGGTATTTAGCAACTTGTATATTATGAGATATGCAATGGTGGAGACTGCTTAAATAGAGTAGGTTTCTAAATAACAAGGGATTCTCACACGGCTTAGAGAATGGTTAGGAGAAAAATCAGCACATGATCTCTCGGCTGAGGATTGCCTCTGTTGGGACCGACTAAAACTTGCTTATAAAAGGTGACCTGCATACAGCAATTAAGAGATAAGAAAGAGAAGACATAGAGGAAGGATATTTTGGAGGAGGCTACCAGATCTGTTACAGAGAACAGATCTGTGTTCACAAGCTATCGCCAAGTATACAATTGTGTATACAGCCTTGAACAGTGGCAGCACAGAGGAGAGTCCAAGACAGATTGCAGATCAGCAGAGGCGTGGGTCACTCATTGAAGAGGTAGCGCTGATAGAGGTGATACAACGCAATTCAAAGTGACAAAGACCTGTATCTGTGTGGTGTTAAATCCATTCAGTAAGAGGTGACATTGGTTGTGTTCATCTAATTACCAGTAAAACAACTGTGAAGGAGAGTTGTCTGGGTTAGGCTTTGATTGGGTTTACATAGAGGGGTACTTCTTGTATGTGCATTAGTATTCTTTATTCTCTTTTATAAAATCTTTTTCACGCTCCGTGGACGTAGGCCGGGTGGGACTGAACCACATAAATTTTCTTGTGTTGGATTGTACTTATTTTATTCTGTTCGATTATTCTTGTTTATTCCACTGTAAGCGCTAACAAGTGGTATCAGTAGCTTTGGTTGGAGACCAGGGACTCGTGGGTGAACGGATCACAGCACACAGGGAGGCTTCGGGTTGTCGGAGGTGATGGAAATCAAAACCGCCCGAATGATTAATCTCAATGGAGCAAATTACTTATTGTGGAAGGCAAGGATGGAAGACCTTCTATATTGTAGAGAACTCTACAAACCGATCGCAGGCAGACCGAAGGTGCAAGCAACGGAGTCTTCCGATGAAAAGGGGAAGACAAAACTGAAGGTCGAGATGTCTGATGATGAATGGAATGATCTTGATCGGAGGTGCCTCAGTTTTATTCGACAGTGGCTGGATGACAGTGTGTTTCATCTGGTGTCCACTGAAACGACGGCACAATCTCTCTGGAATAAATTGGAGGGATTATATGCGAGAAAGACTGCGGGCAACAAGACGTTCCTAATCAGAAAGTTAGTGAATTTGAAATACAATGAAAGTACTTTGATTGCGGAGCATCTGAATGAGATGCAGAGTATAATCAATGAACTCTCATCCATGAAGATGGTTCTTGATGGTGAGTTGCAGGCCATCCTACTTCTCAGTTCTCTACCTGAGAGTTGGGAGACCTTGGTGGTGTCACTCAGCAATTCAGCGCCAGAGGGTATTGTCACAATGACGTCTGTGACAAGCAGTTTGCTGAACAAGAAGACAAGAAGAAAGTCTTCGGTGGGTTCTTCTCAGACACAGGCTCTCTATACAGAGAATAGAGGGAGAAACAATAGCAGAAAACCTCAAGACCGTGATAAG
Organism: Chimonanthus salicifolius; assembly: GCA_013350335.1. Classification (NCBI taxonomy): domain Eukaryota; kingdom Viridiplantae; phylum Streptophyta; class Magnoliopsida; order Laurales; family Calycanthaceae; genus Chimonanthus; species Chimonanthus salicifolius. Next base: position 23,906,674 of record CM023542.1, read on the forward strand.
TTCAGGGGATCAAGGTCAAAATCCAGATGGAGAGGTGGAGGAAAGTTTATATGTTTCTACTGTGAGAAAGAGGGGCATAAGATGATAGACTGCAACAAAAAGAAGCGTGATCTGGATATCAGATCACAAAGTTCAGATCAATCAAATACCGTATAAAGTGACACAGACGATGTTGTAGACGTTGTCATGTGCACAGTCACAGGTATGAATAATCCAACTGATCAGTGAATTCTAGTTTCTAGGTGTTCTTACCATATGTGTCAATGCAGAGAGTCGTTTGACACATACAAACCCTGTGATGAGGGGCCTGTCTATGTGGGCAATGGTGCTAGTTGTAAAACCATTGGCGTTAGGACAGTCAAAATCAAAATGTTCGATGGCATGGTAAGAAAGTTGGAGAATGTACGGCATGTTCCTGAGTAAAAGAAAATTTTGATTTCTTTGGGGACACTGGACACTGATGGGTTTACCTTTAAGGCGAAGGATGGGGCTCTTAGAGTTACAAAAGGAGCCACGATCTTCATGAAAGGGAAGAAGGAAAATGATCTGTACACACTGGAGGGAAGTACAGTAATCGACAAGCAGACAGATCCTACTAGTCGGACCGCAGGGAGAAAGAGAAAACAAAAAGTCAGGTGACAGGTATGACTTTAAAAATAAAGTTTCTTTTGCAGGTTGTGATGGTCCGTCCGAATTCCATGGTGCTAGCAGAGATGGAAAAGCGAAGGGGACAAAAAATCACATACATGCGGTGGATCCAACAAAACTGGTGACGGGCGCTAGGTTTAAGCGAGGCTTGGGCTTGGGCAATTCTTCTAATTAAAGAAGACAGGTGGAGCACCCCAGAGAGTTGGGGTGCGCACATCTCACAAAGAGATGCAGATGGGCTACAGTTGCAGGTGGAGCTCAGTCAGGAGCGGTTGGTGTGCACAAAGGTGCACAGTTACAGATTTGATACTGTCTAGAGGATAGCTTGATGGCAGAAGAAGGGCGGAAGCAACAATGCAATACCGCTGCAGATCTGGATTTTCAGATCTGTGAGTGGCAGCCAGCAGAAGTGCGGCTGGAAAAAGAAAGCCCCATCGCCAGAGCAGAAGTTACAGATGCATGTGGATGATGCTATCTCAGTTTATCTTCGAGAGTTGGTGAATTCTCCCCAAGGTGGAGATTATTGATATTGGCTCGAATAATATCCTAGATTCTCTCCATGAATTATTCCAAGGTATTTAGCAACTTGTATATTATGAGATATGCAATGGTGGAGACTGCTTAAATAGAGTAGGTTTCTAAATAACAAGGTATTCTCACACGGCTTGAGAGAATGTTAGGAGAAAAATCAGCACATGATCTCTCGGCTGAGGATTGCGTCTGTTGGGACCAACTGAAACTTGCTTACAAAAGGTGACCTGCATACAGCAATTAAGAGAGAAGAAAGAGAAGAGATAGAGGAAGGATATTTTGGAGGAGGCTACCAGATCTGTTATAGAGAACAGATCTGTGTTCACAAGCTATCGCCAAGTATACAATTGTGTATACAGCAGTGAACAGTGGCTGCACAGAGGAGAATCCAAGACAGATTGCAGATCAGCAGAGGCGTGGGTCACTCATTGAAGAGGCAGCGCTGATAGAGGTGATACAACGCAATTCAAAGTGACAGAGACCTGTATCTGTATGGTGTTAAATCCATTCAGTAAGAGGTGACATTGGTTGTGTTCATCTAATTACCAGTAAAACAACTGTGAAGGAGAGTTGTCTGGGTTAGGCTTTGATTGGGTTTACATAGAAGGGTACTTCTTGTATGTGCATTAGTATTCTTTATTCTCTCTTAATAAAATCTCTTTCACGCTCCGTGGACGTAGGCCGAGTGGGGTTGAACCATGTAAATTTGCTTGTGTTGGATTGTGCTTATTTTATTCCGTTCGATTATTCTTGTTTATTCCGTTGTAAGCGTTAACAAACCCATGAACAAAAATGAGAAGGAACGAGTGCAAATGCACAGTTCATATGGTGGCTAGGTGGTAGAGTAGAGGGATTGCAAATGTGGAGGAATTGCAGCAGATCTGAGTAGCAGTAGTGACGGCAATGGAGGATGGTGGTGGGGTGGGGTCAAATCGATCAGATGCCTAGAAAAGGAGACAAAGACGAGGAGGAAGGAGGGAGAGAAGGAAGATTGAAGCAATAATTGTGCAAGCTAGAGTAGAGAACAAATTTTCTTTGATGAGGACAAAGTAGCAATGGAAGGGACTAGCACTTGTAAAAAGAGGGTGGAATCGACTGGGCAGTGTGACGAGAGAGGGAGAGAGAGAGCCAGGAGACGAAAGCTAGGGAAGACTGGAGCAACAAAGGCGAAGGTGTAGTGGTTGAGGACCGTTTGGTAAACCACATGCCTGGGATCATGATTCTGATATGGACTGAGTGCTCTCATTTACTGGTGAAATCCAGCTAATACCATATTAAAGAATGAGAGGGACTAGAAATTCACCATAATATTTTTCTATTTATTCTACGGAATGAAAGTTGTATATATATAAAGTACATCAAGATATTACTTTTCTAATCAAGAGATTAAATAATCTATCATAATCTAAATCATAATCAATCAGAATATAATCTAAATCTTATCGGGATCAATCATAATCTAATCTAATAGATCTAATAATCCACACCAAATAATCAGATACTTTCCTATGGGACGGAGATCTACAAGGTTTCAAACCAAATGTTCCTTAGCTCGTTGGATGTTGGAGCTTGGAGATTCCATTGGCCATTCACAATGAACTAGCTCACATTAATGCTTTTAGGCAAGCCTAAATCGTATATTGGCCATAGCTCATAATTGTCAATACTACGACTAAAGGGGAACGAAGGATCAAACCAAAAGTTCGTTGAACCACCATCAACAATAATAATCCTGAAGAAATTTACAACTTAGAGCAAATATTGAGGAGAGATTTCTAGGCCTACGATCCAGACGAAGTAGGCTTAACACTAAAAGCTAGCTCTTTTTAAAAACTTTTCATGGACCCATTTAAGCCAAATACTCTTTTCATCAGAAACCAAGGAGAAGATTTGCTTGAGGAGGCATGCTTAATAGATTGTCTTTATGGGAATAATCCCGAGCCCTCCCTCTGGTCTTGGGGAGCAAATAGTACTCCAATTTATAATGTGGAGAGATCTACAATCATGGCTACCTTCCTGAAGAAAGTAGGTGATATGCTTCTCAATCAACTCAATGCACCTTGAGGGAAGACGAAAGAAATTAAGCCAATATACAAGGAAATTGTTGATTGTGGAGTAGATAGTCTCAAATCTTCCTGCAAAAGATAAGACTTAATCTCCACCTAGCCAAGCGATTTCAAATTCTCAGTATTAGTTCCAAGTAGATGGAGAGCTCCATGCGACTAAAGAAGAAGGGAGACCCAAATAAATAATTGGAAGGGAATCCTTAGGCATACCTAGAATTGGTAGATTTGATCTTGATTATAACAAGAATCGGAGAATAAAATGGAGTTCTCTTCCTCATCAACACTAAGAGTTGGACAAGCGAAGCACACCAAGTGGGACTCTCTAATGATAGATGAAATCAAATGATTGATGGGTCTCATATACTTGGATTAATTTGATAAATGCAAATATATAAAGTTTCAATGTCAATTGAAAATCCTATATTTAATCTAGACTTTTAAATTTTGATAAGTATAGGTCATTGATTTTTAAAAGTCTAAAATCAATAGATAGAATAATCAGATGGATGTGAAGATTTAAACACAACGTACTCATTTGATGTGGATCCCAAGATCCATTTGATAATATGTCTCGTTAAAGAGTTTCATTAGACAAAATATCAATCGACTTTTTGAACTTCCAAGACTAAAAAAGGCCAAAATTGTACACAAAGATCCTTGAGATTGCTAAAAGAAGCTAGGTCACTAAATAAAAAATAGATCATATACAAACATGGCATGAGATACAAGAATTGAACTTCAACAAAAAAGAGAATTAATCATAACCGGGTTCGCCAACTTGGTGAACTCAACCGTAAAAGCATTCATGAGAAAGGAAAAAAGAAATAGAAATAGAAGGTCACTTTAACGAATTCCTCTGCTGCTTTTGAAGAAACCATAAAAGAACTGGTTATCAAGAGCGAGAATTAAGGATTTTGATGCATTCGTCAATCCGCTCAATCCAAAGTTGGTGAAAGTTCATTCCATCTAAAAGAGAGAGAACTGCAGTCCAAAAAATGTTATCAAATTTTAGAATATATACATTACCTCTGCAAAATTTCCTGTCATTGTCGTTGATAGACTAATTTAGAAAAAACTTTTTAACTTTGTGTTGTCTGAAAATCTACTATTTCTAAATAGTAGTTGAATATTCATATATAACTCATTATTTTTTATCAGTTACTTATGTTTTATGTATTTTCTTGAAAATAAACTTATCAAGCTTTCATGTAACCTTTTAATCACATTAATCCAAGGAATACTAAAGAACATATTAACTTTTGAAGTTCTCTCATACATTTTGTTTTGCTACTCCATTTTCTAACTCTACTACAAGAATACATTACAAGTTCATTTTGAAAAAAAAAAAAATATCATGGACATAAAAGTTGATTTTCGTTTTAGAAAACTCTGGTGTTCGTCCATTTGTTTCGAGTGCAAGTAATTGAAGCATTCTATTTTATTTTTTCCATCTTTATCTTTGTTATTACTCCAAATAAAAATATCCAACATTGGCTTCTATAAAAGAGTTAAAATCTTATTTGTGCAAGTATTGATAAATTTGTTCTATTGTTAAAACAAAACATGATAACTAATACATAGTAATCATGTGTCTTGAGTGATTTCAACTAAATTTAGTATATATACGTATTTCTTTTACAGGGAAATAGATTTACAAGGAATTCCTGTTAAATTCTTATTTCCTAAAAATACTGTAAAGTTGTTTGGATGGTATAAATTGTATTTAGAGAAAAATTGAAAATTGTTCGGCTGTAATTTCTTGAAAATTAGTTATGAAGACTATCAAAGACTAAACCTTGAGCATCACCTCATTTTAATATTTTTAACTTTATTCAATGTTAGAACAATCATGCTTAGTTTTTTATTATTTTTAAATTATTTAATTGTTCAAAACATATTGAATACAATAGATAAAAATGACTATAATAATATAATATTCCATATAATAAAATGATAAATTATTCACTAGCATAAAAGGTATGACTAAATTTATTGGCCTAAACATGGGTCTAATATAATTTTATAATTATTTAGTATTGAGCTTTAAAATGAGTAATTTGTAAAAGATCATTTAATTATAACTTATATTTAACAACTTTTTGCATTCAAATATTAGATACACTAATAGAGATGAATCTAAGCAAATAATTAATCTAAAATATCTTCTTTTATTTAGTCGTGATTAACTTATCCCCTTTCATATTATTTCCCAGTTCTTTTCTCTTAAAAAATAATAAAAAAATACGAATTATCACATTTACACATGCTTACGCCATTCACTCCCATGTATGGCAAATATCCATTGTTTGAACTTTCAATTAGAATCCACGAATTGAATTGTTGTTTTGTTGAATTTAAAAATTATATCTGATAGCTCTTTTTTCATATAAGAGCTGTGATTGAAAGGTCACTTGAATTAATTTTTGTGAATCGATTCATATAGATAGTATCCCCTTTATATAGTGTTCATTTTGGTTTGTATGATGAGTCTATTGAAAAGAAATATTTTAAATTTGTGGTCTCAAAAAATTAATTTCTTTAGATTAATTATTTTTAATCTCTCTAAAACTATGATGTTAGCTATTCAATCAAGTTTATTTTTTAAGGCAACATATTACCATCATTATAAACAAACGTAAACGTTATATGAGATAATAGGGGTAATATGTTGAATCACTAATGTTAGGATCTTATACATCTTGAGTCTCCCCAATCTATTATTTGGCTTATATTCATCATGTAGCATTTAGCCGAAGACTCTACGTAATTACGTTAATACTTTCACATATTACAGATAATGTAGGAGACATCTCTATTTTTCCCCTCAAGAGGTCTTTAGAATTACCGCTGCTTAGTTTTTAATTTGTGTGGCGCCCCAAAATTTTGAGAGATGACTTAAATAAGAGGAACATAGCAACATTTTTTTTCAACTTCTAATTTCTTCTAACAAAATATCTTCCACTGGTTCATTTGATGTGAAAATTCTACCACTCATAAAATCTTTTGAAAACAGAAAATTCTACTGAAATTTTGGCAGAGTTTTGTTTATAAATGTAATGACCATGCTCAGTCCTGCATGATATTGTTGGCTTCGGGCACCACACACCCTCACAGTTTTGCATTGCGACAACTCCATGTGTGTGTATACAAGAAGAGAAAATCACCAGGGTTGTGTTTGGATTGGGATTAAAGGGGGGTGATGGGGGTAACCCTATAACCCTTTTTTGGTAATTGGGGAGGCTATTGGATAACACCCCTCTTTACTCCTTTTTTCTCACTTTTTGAATACCTTTCCATGCAAAGGGTATTCAAAATGAATACCGTTACCCTTGGATGCCGCCTCTCCCCCCCCCCCCCCCCTCCCCGGCCCCAGATACACCCCCCTGAAAAATTACCCTCCATCCAAACACAACCCAACCTATTGTGGCGCTGGAGGAGGGGGACAACTCCAACAAGTCCCACATCGCCTGTGAGCTATTTTGGGAATTTAAGTAACGCTCTTCTTTCAATCAACATAAGGTCTTTTTGGGGTGTGTATGGGTGCACATCCCAATGCAAAATCGTGAGAACATGTAATGTCTGAAGCAGACAATATCATACTGGGTGGGACAGAGTCGTTCCCTTTCTTGAGTGTGACTTCATGTTCCCTCCAACATCATCTACCAGTAACATACATATTCATCATCATTCTCAAATCATTCATATAAATAAAATTAGCTCAAAACCTAGGTGCTTACACATTAAGCCTTGCACCAGAAAGACCCTATGATTTTTTCTTGTTAGTGTTTCTCACCAGAATTTCTAATTAAGTTTTTGTTGAATGACATGTCCCAGGAGCTGCTGACATGGAGCTAAGTAGGTTGCTGATGCTGGAAAATATTTGAGGTGCTGAAATCTATTGAAGAATGGCTAAAAACATGCTACAAGTCAGCACCCACATGCTGAATTGAAGCTGTCAAAGTGACCGTTAGTCATGACCTATTCTTTTGTTATTTTTTAGGAAAGAGTTGTTATGTTGAATGTGCAGCAGATTAAGCTGCATCTTTTCATATTTTTCTATTTTAAGTCTTTTGTATAATAGGTGCTTTGATATCCAATAAAACAACTAAGCAGTCTCAAAATCTAGTTTGTTCTTGCCAACTTTTGCACTTTATTTCTGTAAAAAAACCAACAAATTGGTACCAGAGCGATATCTTGAGGGACCTGTGATGTTGTATGAGCCTAAACACTTTCCCTAAACACTTACCACCTACCCTATACACAACACAAAAGCCTACAAACAATTCAGGATGGATTCAGAAGCTTCATTGAATGCAATAGCACCTCCAATGTTTGATGGAACAAATTATCAAGTGTGGATTGTCCGTATGGAAGCATACCTTGATGCTAATGATCTATGGGAAGCTGTTGAACATGAGTATGAAGTTCCTCCCTTGTCCGACAATCCAACTATGGCTCAAATAAAAAATCACAAGGAGAGGAGGCAAAGGAAATCAAAGGCAAGAGCTAGCCTATTTGCAACTGTCTCATATACAATTTTCACCAGAATCATGACACTGAAGACAGCAAATGGAATTTGGGACTTCCTGAGGAAGGAGTATGACGAAAATGAAGAGTCAAAGGCATGCAAGTTCTGAATCTAATCAGAGAATTTGAGATGCAAAGAATGAAAGAATCAGAAACAATCAAGGATTACTCTGACAGGCTTCTTGGTATTGTTAACAAAGTAAGACTTCTTGGTACTAATTTTTCTGATTCTAGAATAGTTCAAAAAATCTTTGTAACAATTCTTGAAAAGTTTGAGGCTACAATTTCATCTCTAGAAAACTCACAAGATGTGTCAAGTATCACCTTGGCAGAACTATTGAATGCACTACAGGCTCAGGAACAAAGGAGGCTTATGAGGCAAGAAGGATCTGTGGAGGGTGCATTTCAAGCTATATCACAGAACTATAGGTACAACAAAGAGAAGCAAAGCAACAACAATAACAGCAACAACAACACTCAAACGTTTCCACCTTGTCCTTACTGCAAAAAATCCAATCATCCACAGAAAAGGTGTTGGTGGAGGCCGAATGTAAAATGTCTCAATTGTGGTCAGTTAGGTACGTGGAAAGGATACGCAAATCTCAACAGCAGCAAGGAGAAGCCAAGACTGCTGTGGAACAACCTTAAGAGGAAAAACTGTTTGTGGTATCATGCTTTGCCACCAACAGCTTCACAGAAACTAGTTTCTAGACAGTGGTTGTACAAACCATATGACTTTTGATCAAGAGCTTTTCAGAGAGCTTGATGAAACTGTTATTTCTAAAGTTAAATTGGAAATGGAGCATACATTGCAGTAAAAGGCAAAGGAACAATGGCAATTGAAGGTCACACAGGTTTGAAATTAATCTCTGATGTTTTATATGTACCTGATATTAATGAAAACCTTTTAAGTGTTGGTCAGCTGCTTCAAAAAGTCTATAAGGTGCTATTTGAGAACAATCAGTGCATAATTGAGGATGCAGAAAGCACAGAGGTGTTTAAAGTTCAAATGAAAGGCAAAAGCTTTACCTTGAATTTGATGGAAGAGGAGCAGGCTGCAGTACACAAAGAAGATGGCAATACAATGCTTTGGCATAGGCACTTTCATCATACCACCCTACTTTTCATGAAGAAGAATAGTCTTGTGGAAGGCTTGCCTGAATTGGAAGAGGAGCTTCCTACCTGTGCAGCCTGTCAGTACGGGAAGCAGACAAGGCTTCCTTTTCCACAAAACAAGGCCTGGAGGGCTACACAGAAGCTGCAATTAGTACACACAGATGTGGGAGGACCTCTGAACACACCATCATTGAATGGCAGTAAGTTTTATGTTGCTTTTCATTGATGATCACACAAGAATGTGCTGGATTTATTTCATGAAATTTAAATCTGAGGTTGCTGACATCTTCTGGAAGTTTAAAGCTTGGGTGGAAACTCAAGTAGATGCAAAATGCAAATGATCAGGTCTGATAATGGAACTGAATACACCTCAGACAAATTTAATAGATTCTGTGAAAATGCAGGCATTGAGCACCAACTGACAACACCTTATAACCCTCAGCAGAATGGTGTGGTTGAGAGAAAAAACAGAACACTTATGGAGATGACAAGGTGTTTTCTGCATGACAAAGGGCTGCCAAAGAAATTCTGAGCTGAGGCTGCAAATTTTTCTGCTGAACAGATTGCCAACAAAAGCTTTGCAAAAAAAGACTCCATTTGAAGCATGGTATGGTTACAAACCAAGGCTACTAAATTTGAGAACATTTGGATGCCTTTGTTTCTCTTATACTCCTCAAGTTAAGAGAGACAAATTGGATAAGAAGACAGAACCTGGGATCTTTGTAGGCTACAGCTTAGTTTCAAAAGCCTACAAGATCTATCTTCCACAAAACAACAAAGTAATTGTTAGCAGGGATGTCAAATTCCTTGAATCAGATAGTTGGAGCTGGGAGAATGATCAGAAGATGGAGTTCCAGAAGGAGAATGATGATATGGATGATGAACCTGTAAGGGGAACTAATGATGATATTGATAATGAACCTGTAAGGGGAACTAGATCACTCTCTGACATCTATCAGAGGTGCAATGTGCTATAATGGAGCCTGCAGGATATGAAGAAGCTGCAGCAGATCAGCAGTGGATGACTGCAATGAAGGAGGAGCTTAAGATGATTGAGAAAAACCAGACTTAGGAGCTAGTGGACAGACCCACACACAAAAAGCCAATAGGAGTCAAATGGGTTTACAAAACCAAACTCAATCCTAATGGTTCTGTAAACAAACACAAGGCAAGGCTGGTTGTCAAAGGATATGCTCAAATGTTTGGGGTGGATTTCTCTGAGACTTTTGCCCCAGTTGCTAGATTGGATACCATAAGAATGTTGCTGGCCCTTGCTGCTCAAAAGGCCTGGAATATACACCAGATGGATGTCAAATCAGCCTTCTTGAATAGATACTTGGAGGAAGAAATTTTTATGGATCAACCTGAAGGTTTTTACTGTTCAAGGACAAGAGGAGAAGGTATATCTGCTGAAAAAGGCCCTGCATGGTTTAAAACAGGTACCAAGGGCCTAGTACAGTAGGATTGATGTACATTTGTTAGGCTTAGGCTTTACAAAAAGCCTAAGTGAATCTACTCTCTATATCAGGAAGGTTTGTGATGAAATACTTGTGGTATCTCTATATGTTGATGATCTGCTTGTAACAGGAAGAAGTATGGAGCAGATTGACACTTTCAAAAAGGAAATGAAAGATGTTTTTGAGATGACTGATCTTGGGAGGATGACATTCTTCCTTGGCATGGAGGTACAACAAAAGCATAATGAGATTTTCATATGTCAGTAGAAATATGCCAAGGAAATTCTCAGAAAGTTCAACATGGAGGAGTGAAAGCCACTGCAACCCCAAGAATCAAAAGGAGAAGTTTTACAAAGAAGATGGAGCTGAAAAGGTTGATGAAAGACTTTACAGATCCCTACTAGGCTGTTTGATGTACATGACTGCAACCAGACCAGTTATTATGAATGCTATAAGTCTACTCTCAAAGGTACATTCACTGTGTTAGTGAAATTCATTTTCAAGCAGCAAAAAGAATTGTTAGATATGTCAAGGGTACAGTTGACTATGGTATGAAGTACAGTCAAGTTAAAAATTTCACTCTTCATGGTTATTTTGATGGTGATTGGGTTGGTTGTGTTGATGACATGAGAAGCACTTCAGGTTATTGTTTTAGCTTTGGTTCTGCCATTTTCTCATGGTGTTTTAAGAAGCAAGAAGTCATAGCTCAATCCACAGCAGAAGCAAAATATGTAGCTACTGCTGCTGCTGTGAATTAGACTCTTTGGATCAGAAAATTAATGGCAGATTTGCATATGAAACAAGAAGAAAGCACACAAATACTTGTGGACAACTAAGCTACAATTTCAATTGCAAATAATCCAGTGTTCCATGACAAAACAAAACATTTCAAGTTGACACTCTATTTCCTGAGAGAGGTACAAGGAGAAGGAGAAATACAGCTGATCTACTGCAAAACAGAAAATCAAAATGCTGACATCTTAACCAAGGCACTTCCCAAGGCCAAGTATGAGGTTTTAAGGCAAAGGCTTGGAGTCTGCAGCTCCAGAGCCAAGGAGGAGTGTTGAATGACATGTCCCAGGAGCTGCTGACATGGAGCTGAGTAGGCTGTTGATGATGGAAAATTGTTGAGGTGCTGAAGTCTGTTGAAGAATGGCTAAAAACATGCTACAAGTCAGCACCCACATGCTGAATTAAAGCTGTCAAAGTGGCCGTTAGTCATGACCTATTCTTTTGCTATTTTTTAGGAAAAAGCTGTTATGTTGAACGTGCAGCAAATTAAGCTGCATCTTTTCATATTTTTTTGTTTTAAATATTCTGTATAAATAGGTGCTTTGATATCCAATAAAATAATTAAGCAGTCACAAAATCTAGTTTGTTCTTGCCAACTTTTGCATTTTATTTCAGTCAAAAACCAACAGTTTTGCACCACATTGCAAATAGAGTCAATCCAACCGGGTGAGACCAATTTGGGCAACCAAAGCCAGTTCATCTATCTTAGGCAAATGCATCTTGGGAGAGGGAAAAGAGGGTCTAAACCACCTCGAAATTTTGATCGGGTCTTACAGATGGATTGAAAATGGGTTTTGGAGCTTGCCATTTGAACCTAGAATCATATCTGTTATTGGGTTGGTTTAATTTTACGCTATGCTTGATATCTCATGAATTTGGATCCATGTATGAGATTTCTTCTCTCCTTAGCTACATTATTTAGTTTTATGATGATTAAAGATGGTTGTAATCTCATCTCAATGAATTGATTTTATTTTTTTTTTAATTTAGAAAATGCAAATCATCTTAATGGGGTTTTATCTTGTGGGAGATGAAACCTTAATTAATCACAAAATTATGCTATCATTAAGCAGTAGAACTCTTAATCTCATTTGGATGCAAATTAAAGGCCCATCAAACCTTATCACTATCAGATGGCAGAAGGTGGATGGTAATCACATTCATGCAACGACACTTTATTATTGATAATTAAGGGTGATGACATTCTAAAGTAAGGACTAAATTCTTAGCTTATAACCAGAAAGTGAAATCCATTTGATTTGCTGGTAGGCATAAGCTTCTTAGATCAATCATCAACACCTATAATTTACTTTGGTCAAGCGCTTTCCTTCTGCCATTGGACTGTTTGGACAAATCGAGAAATATTTGCAGAATTTCTTTTGGGCTTCTTATAATAGATTAGAAATGCCTTCACCATATTAAGTGGTCTGCATGTCTTGGCTTTACTATTAAGTCCTTAGATTGGTGGTGGTGCCATCACTAGCTTCTAGTTCACAAATGGCTTTACTGCTATAGGATTATTTATTTCTGTCTATGATAGGTGTCCAAATATGATCTCCATCTACGTGATCAAATTTATTTACAATGCTTTATTCACAACCAATCCTAAAGTTTTGTGGATCTCTCGGAGCTCTGGCCCCATCTCTCTCTTACATATATTTTTTCTATGATGGAAAACTTCAAGACTCTCACTTATTACAAAAAACAAGGGTGTTGAGAAAAACTCCGGAAGCATGCAACCTCTGCAAACCTAAAGCATCGAGTGACTTGAGACCTTTAGTTATTTAGTCAAAGTACTTACCGGTTGAGCTACTCTTTACGAGGTTCATATCTCTCATATCTTGCTTCCACCTATTGATTCTATTGATAGCATTGTTTGGATATTAGAAGATAATGGCCTATTTTCACTCGAATTTGCTTCGACTGCCTCAACTCATCATGGCTCCCCAATTTCTTGGGCTGATCCTTCATCTATTTTGCTGGCCATATTTCGAGAAAGTCATTTGTAACCTGTTTTTCCCTCTTACAATGACCTCAAAACCAAAGTATCATGTTGGATTCTAAAGTTTTTTGTTGTAACCTTACTTGGGTGGTTTTGTTCTCAGTGTGATGAAAGGTTTTCACCTGTTGTTGATTGTGTTTACTGGTAGATTTGAATCTCCATTAATTTGGTTGCAGACTTCCTAACTCCTCTAATGTTGAAAGATTTAATCCATCGGATTCGTACTACAACATCAACCTTCATTTCTCTTCACTTTCTTAAATTTTGTTTCCTGACTGTATTGTTGAATGTATGGTCCAAAATGTAATAGACATGTTTTTCAATACTACACAATCCTCAACTGACCTCGAGTTGGCCCATGTCTTACATTTAGTAGTGTTGACTATGATTGATTTTCCTTTGGCATTAAGATCATCAAGTGCTCAGCCTTACCTGGCAGCCTCTGTTAGGGCTATCCTCACAAATGGGCTTACTTGTCAGGCAATTCATCATCTCCTAAATTCATTTGTATCTGCTATAAATTCATTTCGAAATGAACTATTAATATTAGCCTAATACCATAGCTAAACATGTTTTTTACATCTTTTTATATATGAATTTTCCCAACCATCTACCAACTTATTGTAAATAAAGTTGATGAAGAGAGAGGCAGACAGAGTGAGTGAGGAAATATTGGGTAAGTTCATTTTAAATTCTCTCTGAGAAAAACTTCAAGTGGGAAGCACGGAAATTTTGCTGATGCCCGATGTTGTTTTGAGTAAAATTTAAAGAGAATGAAAAAATAGGTGGAGATGTTAGAGTTTGCAACACAACAACGGCATCAGATCAGACTAGATGGGATTTGCATTTGAAGACTAAGGCAGTAATGTGGACTGTTGCAGTGGGTATTGGCTGGGTTGGGACTGAGTGGACGGTGAATGGACAGATGATGGTTCAGCAGAGGAAGGGACTAGTCCAGGATTCAACAGAAGACAGATTGGGCAAGGGATGGGGTGGTGATGGGGTTGAGGGATCATAGGCAAGTAGCAGGGAACAGGGGCAAAATCAGTGCCAAGGATGTTGCAGCAGACTGGCACAGCCAGGAGCAAACAAACGAAGGGCAAAGACGATGGAATGACCCCTGCCGAGAAAGGGATGCAAAAGGAAACCGCTAGAAGCCTGCTCTCTGATACCATGAAAAGATTGTTCTGCTTGAAGCCTGCTCTCTGATACCATGAAAAGATTATTCTTCTCATTAAGTCATCGAATAATGCAAGCATTAAATAAAAGAAACTAAAGACTAAACTACACGTATCAGTTTCCTAAGATAAATACAATATAAGTTTCCTAATACAATACAGAATACTAATACTAATCCAAAACAAACTCTAACAGGAGAAACCACAAAACCCATAAAGACAAGTTTAGGCCTTGAATGATAACTTTTGACAATGTGTCAGATCTGATGTACAATTAAGCTTCCAATACTCATATACATTGATGGACTGTTGCTATAGTCGTTGCCATGAAACAAAAGAATACACAAAAATAAGAACAGAATAAAGCTAACACGAAGAGTCTTCAACCCCTCAACTAAGTTGTGTGTGTGTGTGGGTGGTGGGGGGAGGTGGGGAAGAACAATGAATACAAATTAGAAGGCACTCCCATCCTGTTTGAAAAATGAAGGAGAGATCCAATGTAGATAATCAGCAGCTAAATGTCGTCAACTTCCATAAAGAATCCATCACAAATCATTACTCCATAAAGAAATCTGGAATGAGTCGGTGTCTTTGAGGAGAGGTGGTGCATCTTCTCCATCTTCAGTTGCCAATCCATTACTTGAATTCAAGAATCCCCCATCATTTGTCACTTTCCCATCACACATTCTGAAATCGGACACCTCAAATTCATGGATGAAGAATCCAGAGTCATCTGGCACTTGTTCACTGCACATTCTGTAATTGGACGTGTTAATGTCATCTTGTTTCAACAACCTATTGAAGTCATTACTATAGTCAATGGTTGCAGATGTTTGCTCCATGTGGCACATACTATCATCCGGCACTAGCCCACCACACATTCTGTAATCGGATATGTCAATGTCATCTTGATTCGATGAACTGTAGAAGCCGTTAGTATAGTCAATGGCTGCAGGAGTCTGCTCCATATGGCACAAGCTACCGACCAGCTTTGCATCTGGATTTTGCAACTGGGATGAGAGGACTGGAAGCGACTCATAAGGCAAGTGGTCCTCATTGACTGCTGAAGGGAAATCTGGATTTGGCATCTGGTGTCTAGAGGCTTCACCCAGTGGATCTTCCATCAGACATTGTAGCTTTTCAACGTCAAATATGTCGTCCAAACTAAGCTTTCAGAAAGGATTATTAAACTCCTCTTGAGCTTCCATGCCCAACTGTTGTCCCTCTCCTTCAAAATCAGATATATAATCAGTCATTGGGAGTTCCAGAACAACTTCCTCAGATGCAGAGTCCTTCGAATGATGCGAGGTCACTGTAGAATCAGATGCAGATGGTAAAATGGCGAAAGAATTCTCCTGACCACTGCATTCTGAGATGGGGAGATTGAGTCGTGCACGAGAACCATACATAACCCTCGATGCTCATCATAGGCAAGTGCAGCTTCCCTGGCTGTTGAGAATGTGCCAAGCCAAAGATGCTTTCCACGATTTGGTTCCCTGATCTCAGCAACCCACTTACCCCATGTGCGTTGTCGTACACCCCTATAGTTGCAGCTAGAGTTCTCAGGTCCTCCTTTTCCTTTCATGCAGCCCTTTTTTGATCCTTTGGCCGCCATTTTCCTCACTCTTTTCTCACGATCTTCCACATGATCGAATTGATTGTTATATTCTTTCCACTTGGCCAAAGTTTCTGTTAAAGATTTGCTTGCACTGCACCTACTTCGCTTTCTTTTATTCCTGAAATTAAAAAATGCACAGTAAGTACAAGAATTGTAGGTAGCAAAAAAAATTCTATGTCAAGGGGAAACAATGTACTCCTACAAACTTGTGAGAGTTGAAAACATCAAGTAGATTAAAATGCTCTTCTCAAAACATATATATATGCTAGAATTGTATTACCAAAAAACTGATGGCAGGTACGATCGACGGGGAAACTAGGATTACAACACAACACGTTATAGCAAGTCAGGTATTTGAGTTCCCAAATCACACAAGTACAAACATTCCTCTGAGGTGGTGCCCAATGATCAGATGGCCAGAAAATCAAACCAACATTATGCATGAACTGATGAACTAGCTACTGATGTCCACTAAAGGAACTGTCTGAATTATCAATGATTGCACTGTGCCTGTGTGCTTAATGTCGGAATGAATTCCTACAAGTTCTCTCTCTCTCTCTCTCTCTGCCTGTGTGCTTAATGTCGGAATGAATTCCTACAAGTTCTCTCTCTCTCTCTCTCTCTCTCTCTCTCTCTTTCTCTCAATTTTGAGATGTAACTGTTCTACTTAGCAAGCTCCTACAAGATGTACAAGTCTGGTTACCAGAGGACTTATATTTGCTGAAGACAAGGTATAATTTCTGATTCAGTGTTCCTGTTTAAACACTGTCATATGAACTTGAAAATAGTAATAAAAATTATGATAACTTCAGTATATTACACACTCTCTCATTGGATTTCCATGGAAATGATCAAAGGCTGATCTCAGTTACAGAAGGATTAAGGATCACTCTGACTATGTGCACTGTGTCAGTTGTTTCAAAGAAGTGAGCAGACTTCAGAAATGTGCCACGACTAGAAATGACAGAAGTGTTGGATAACTAGTCCATGAGAGTAAGAACGCTTTAGTTATCACTTGAGATAAGTTCCAGAATGAGATAAGTTAGGTTAATGAACATCTTAGATTTTAATAAGAATAAGACCAGATAGCTTTATGGAAAAGGATTTGGAGAGCCAAATCGCAGCACATGAACTAAGGTTGTAAATGGCTATAAGCAGATTTCTTTAATAAACATATTTGTTATGCTTTAAAGCTTATTCAGGATGTAAATTTATTGAGATAAGATTGCTTTAAGACTTCTTCGTGAACAAATCTTAAGATTCAAAAGGTTGAGATCAATCTTTATCAGAAACGTTAGGCTATGATTGTTCTTGACGATAATAGTTTCGCAGGGGGAAAAACTGTCTAGTATGTATTCTAACATGTTTTCTCCTGGTTGTGAATCTTCTATTGTGTTACAGCAAAAGATGGTATTCTATAAATTTGGGACTAACTACAAAAAGAATCTTTCTCTACCCTGAGTGTATAGTTAAATTCCTATATAAAGATCATGAGAATTCTACTACCATGTGTGAACTTCCAATCTATGTGTTTCGCAATTCATATTGGAAGCAAGTAACCAAGAAACAAAATGCAATATCTTCAGTCCACCATATAGACCTCACTTGTTGACATCCACTGTTTTCAGTATTTGACATCCTTCATGTTCATCTCAAAACACACATATCTTCTAGTGCAACATTAGGTAGATTTGGATCAAATTCGATTTCCTATACCTGGATCAAAACCCAAACGTGATCTCTCTCTCTCTCTCAAAAAAAAAAAAAGTAGGAGAAAGAAAAAACAGGATCTTATACAAAGAAACCACACCTGAATCCAATTGGCATTCTCATAACCCAATTCCAACCCAGATCTGCTTATAAAATAGATTTCATCAATAATTAAAAAAATTTGCTACATAAATATAAATATAAATGTAAATATGAAAGGTTAAGTAGATACAACACTCAGATTAATTTTTATATGGTTTCTCGTAATGTATAAAACTCTATATTGTTTATCAAAACTCAATGTAATTTCTGAAGCATTGGAAGTTTGTGTCCTCTACTGAACAATTGGCGGAGCTATTCTTGGTGATCTTTAGATATCCCGCCCTAAAGATCATCATGATGTTTTGGGAATTACACACAATTAACTTTGATGAAGAAAAGTTACGCTCCAATTCACGTACTCAAAACCAGCACGTGGAGGAGCCGAGACAAATTTAATTGAGAAGAAGTGGCATACAAGAAACTGAAAGCAATTAAAGCACTCAAAAACTACTAATGAAGAGACAAGGAATGAGATAGTACTCGTCTCGTTCAACAACAATTGGCTTGCAAGGCAATCCAGGGATCCGACGAACTAAAACAGATGTATCTTTTGGTATCAGCATTTTTTCATCAGCATACTATGCAATTGAACATGGCACAAACAGATTCAGAAATAAATTCTATAAAATATCAGAGATTAGTTCAATCCACATATTTGAACAAAAAGGATTGCTAAAACATGCAACATTGAATCAACCACTCTCATCTCCCTCATCAACAAAATAAATAACAAGAAAGGAAAAAGGATATTGAAGATGAAAGACCCATGTGAAGGACATTTCAATTTACTAATATCCTCTCAATTAAAATAGTGCTTGAATTGAATCCAACATTCTCACTGAATTCTAAAACTACTACTAATCCAAAACATTTTATTACATCTGGAGATAATGAACAATGCTCAACCAAACTAGGCAACCATTTGTTTAGAAGTTAAGCAGATATGCTACGATGACTTCCAACATCTGAGCTAACAGTCCATCACAAATGAATAATGATACACCTACAAGATGATCATATACACACATACAATATGATGTGAAGAAAAACACATTCTCATGTTCCATCAAGCATTGTCAAAATCATTTCATTTTGGTCATTTGCTTCAAAGAATTTGTGCCTCAGTAGACATGTATTTCTATATTAATAAAATTGACAACAAGGACAAAATACAAATTGAAAATATGCAGTAAACCTTCATTCAATGAATCCAGTTCCATCAATGAACTACATCAATTGAAATCAAACCGAACCACAGAGAGCATTTCTGATCAGGCTATACAGCCATGGCTACCTTGGCCTGGTCCAATCCATTCCATGGGATCAGATCACACCCATATGATCCAATGGCCAAGCAACATACATTCTTTTGTCCAGATGAGAAATGCATAATGCTTCTTATTTCAATCTTGGTTGACACACAGAGACATAACAATGAAACAAAGATAGGGTCCGCTTGGTACCCTGACATCAACAGCTGGAATTCATTAAATTCCACAAAGAGCTTCATAGTTTGGTCAAAGCCAATTTTTCGAATGACAACTATGTAACCCTAATTCAAATTCTAGCCGAACTATAAATTAAATCGCACATGTTGCAAAACTCTCAAATGCAAGTTAATAATTCTAAGCTTTCCAACCATCAATCCACAGAATTCGCCAATTCTCCTTTTCTTTTCTTTTTCTTGTTTACAGCCATCAATAAAAGTAAAAAAGAAGAAGAAGAAGAAGAAGCTGCTGGTAATATGCCAATCATGATAAAACATTCTACGGAACAGGCAGAAACCCTATTTCAATGGATGCAATTCAAACACACGATGAGAATCAAGAAATTCAAGAGAAAAGAAAGGACCTTCGTTGGTCTCGGCGTTGGAAACCACAAGGTTAAAATCAGGGCCCCTGCCCAGATGCTTGGATTCATATAGTTTAACTTTCAAATCCCACACAGATATGCAATGACCATCAATTGGAATAGAGTTGTATTCTTTTGCACTTTTAAACTTGTAATACATAGCCATTCTTTCTTTTCTTTTACACAACAAAAAGATTACAAGAAAGAAAATGCCCTAATTTGAGTAAATAACAACAATCCAAAAGACACAAAATACAAGCACGCTCGATGAGATTATCTTCAGAACCCTAAAACCGAGCAGGATCAAATCGCTCGAGATCCAGAGGCAAGAAGGAGATCTTTTCTTCTCGAAAACCGGAGTTGCAGAAAGAGATCTTTTCTTCTCGAATAGGAGGAATTTGCAGGAGCTAGCACGCTCGATGAGATGATCTTCAAAAACCCTAAAATCGAGCGGGATCAAATCGCTTGCAAACTGTCTCAAGATCCAGAGGCAAGAAGGAGATCTTTTCTTCTCGAAAACCGGAGTTGCAGAAAGAGATCTTTTCTTCTCGAACAGGAGGAATTTGCAGAAGCTTTTTTTCTCTTTTACTTCGCTTACAAGAAAGTCGCAGAAAGAGAGTTTCAAGAGAAATTCGCAGAAAAAGGGTTTCAGAATGAGAGAGTGAGAGATGGAGAGAGCAGCCGATAGAATGTGGCATTTAATAGAAGAGAAACTCTAGCGAGACGGGCCTGTCTTGGGAGAACATTGATAATGTTAGGACGCGTGGTGTTTTGTTTGAATAAAGAAATGTTTAATTGCCTTGTCGGGTAGTTAAAACGTACGACAGCTATCTATGTCACACGGACTACTGTGTCAAAATTTGTTGATTAAAGAAAATTTAATCACTTAAATTTCAAATTTCAAATTTCAAATTTGAATAATGTACATTTAAAAAGAGTAATAAATAAATTAAGTTAATCCAACCCAATGTTTTAAAACTCGGCCCATGGAGCGACCCGTCTTGGAAGAAGGGTGGGTTAAATAAGGTTTAATTGGGTTGATCCGTAGTCAAACCCGGTCAAACCTGTAACGCCCCGCCCCTTTCTACAGCCTAAACGGGTCGTATCCCGCTTAACTGCAAACTGAACGGGCGTCACTCAACGCAACAACGCATCTAACGGGCCTTACATCACAGGTTTTTCTAATTCATCCATGCACAAATCCAGACGACCAACCAAAATATTAGATATGAAGGAGTGAGAAGCTCCAGAGTCAAAAAGTACTCTAGACCATTCACCAAACAATAATAGCATACCTTACATCACTGGAGGTTCTACAGTCTCATCATCAACGGGAGCCATAGCATAAATGCGGCCCTGAGCTGCGGGACGCCCACATCCTGTGTTCTGATGTTGGCCACCTATCTGCGCTACCAGTGCTACTGGAACTGGTTGGACAACAGGAAGCGGCTGAGAAGATCCAGTCCTCTGCGGACAATACGTAGAGAAATGGCCCACAATAATAGCACTGTACTGGCCCTCGAGATTGCTTAAATGGCCTTGGAGGTTGGCGACATTTGTTGACCTTATGTCCCCACTGATTACACTTGAAATATTGCACTTGTTCCTGTCCACCTGATGACTGTTGCTGCCTAGAAAAAGTCCTTTGATCAACAGGAGTATCGGGCTTCCTCCTCTTAACATTCCGATCATCAGGCCTCATCCCACTAAAAGGTCTCTGATTTGAAGTCTGGAAGGCTTCTGATGCTGCCTCTTTAATCTCGATGGCCCTATGATACACTTCTGCAAAAGTGGTAAGTCCCGACCCATCTATAGAAAATCTGATCAAGGGACGAAGTCCCTGTGTAAACCTCTTAATCTTTATCTCTTCTGAAGTAATTAGATCTGTAGTATAGCTTGCTAATTCCTTGAACTTAGCCGCATACTGAGCCACAGTGTCGTTGCCTTGCTTCAAATCAAAGAACTTTTAAATTTTTGACTGATGGACCTGTGAAGAAAAGTACTCAGCCAGAAAAGCTTCATAGAAGTCATCCCAAGTATTTAATTCTCCATTCAGTCCTTGCAGATTGGTCCACCATTCCTCTGTTGTACCACTCAGCTGCATAGTGGCCAGAATAATACGGAGATCATCTTCTTGCACGCCTATGCTATCCATAATTATGTCTATCTTCTTTAGCCAATGCTCTACATCTGCTGGTTCCTAATCTCCCCTGAAAATGAGAGGATGTTGGCGCTTAAATGCTCAAATTGCCACCATCTCCCTGGTTTCCTGAGCAGCATGATTCGTGCCATGAGTCCGCTGTACTATTGTCAAAACTTCCTGTGCTATTCTCAGCATAGTATTTGGATCCGCATTCACTAGAGGAGGAGGAGGAGGAGGTGGAGGTGGAGGATGTCTCTGAGACCCTCCTGAAGCCGTACTCTCCACTACACCCTCAACGAAATATTCTCTAGGTAGCCTCCCGATTTTTAGATCTGGCCCTATCTCCTCTCCTTCCTCGGCGATTGTTCGATCCAGCCATTCTAATAAAACCAAGAGAAATATATCAGTTTCATTATTCGGCAAGATAAAAAGCCATCGAACACAAATATTCTTTTCCATTAATACATATGCTCAACTACTTATGTGCTATTCACAAATCAAGCCATCATATTCTATTACCAAAATCTACCCTCTTAAAGTTTCTACCCTCTTAAAGTTAAGCTGGCCCGACCCATTTAAGCTGTAGAAAGGGGTGGGGCGTTACAGCAGAATTATTGTATTTTTTCACTAGGCTTGGAGCTCACACCCCTTACATTGCAGGTAATCCCCTGGACTTGGGATTGGAAGAGACAATTGATGTTCAGAAACTCAATGATGAATATTTAATTTCTTAGTATAGTCGTGGATTCGTGTGATTGAATTTACTTTATTTGATATTACGTATTTTGAGAGATTGATTGGTTAGTTTGAAATAATTGAGAACTTTGAGGATATTGATTTTTATTTTATTTTATGGAATAGGATGTGAATAGTGAGATTAAATGTGATGTCGATGATAGATGTTATTTATTTCACATTGCCGACGACATTATGGTTTAATACGATGTATAAAAAAATTGGATTTGAAGGATTTGATGGTTATATTATTTTGTACTCAATCAAAATGTTGCCCAAGGAACAGATGCAGGTACACCAATCCATAGAATTACTCTGAGTGTTCCCTTTAAAGAAAACAAAGTTTCACTCCATACCATTCCCCTTAAAAAAAATTATTTGTAGGCATCAAAATGCTATGACGAAGCCACAATAATAATTGTAGTATTATTTTTTTTAATAATAAAAATAATTTGTATAATTAATAGTTTTACAAAATATATTAAAATTTAATTTTTGTATAATATTTTATCACTTCAACTGTGGCTATAAAAAGTAACATATTATAAATCTTAAAAGATATGTAGAATTTTCTTTTATATCTCATATTATTATCATCTTAATGGCAATTTTATTCAATTGAAATTAAATTTTATAATTACATTTAACAAATAATTTTTCTAAATTATCTATCTAAAATACATACTATTCAATTATAGTATAAATAATTATATATTATAAGGAATTGAAGAATACATCTTATTATTTTATGTCATTTTATATGTAATTATAGTATAAATAATAATTATAGCAAAAAATTCAAAAATGTTCTAACTCTTACAATTCTACGATTAATGAGTCACACCCCTAGACTGATTTACAATACGATTTAAGTTTGACAACATTGGTTTTCTTCTCATGTACTTTGTATTTGTTGACTCATTTTATCTCATAGTAGAATTTATGATTTTTTTGTAAATGCCTGAATTTATTTTGTTGACATATATATATATATATATGTAATTTTTTTAATTCGACGTATCCTTCCACACCCGTGTCCTAGTTTTTTAAAATTTGTCGTATCCTCGTATTCTATACATGTCATATCCAATATGCATACTCATATCGGTGCTCTAACCAAGGTTGTCAAAAACGAATCGTAACGTGAATCGGTTTAGGGGTCTAAACCGTGAATCGTGATTCGTAAATTGTAGAATCGTAAGATTCATAACATTTTGTTCAATTCTCATAATATATAAGTAAATATACACAAACATAAATATATGACAAAATGTACCAACTCAACATGATTTTAAATGCATTAAAAGTGAAGTTTTTACATTCTAAAATACAAAAAATCTAATATTCTAAAGAATGTCATTGTCATCAATCATCATTGTCATCAATATCATCTAAAACATCTAAGTAGGATGAAAATAAATTGTCTCTTCCATCTTCTACATCTCCCTCACGAATTTCTTCAACGCTTTCTTCCTCTCCTTCAACTCTCTTTCGTTTTCTTGAATAAACCCCTGTTAATAGAAAATCAAATATTTTATAAATTTTTTATTCTAAAATCTAACTATAATATACATATCTTCAAGAGTTTAAAAGGCTTACTCGTTTTCTCATTAAACATCTCGTCGGTTTGCAACTAAGAATTGTCTTCTTGAAGAACTGGATCTTCTTTTTCAATTATCCATTCATCATCAAATTCCACATCCGATAGGCAAATAGAATCATAATCTTTCTTTGAATCTCTTAAAGTTTGTCTCATTTATAATTGTAAATTGTATTTTACAAATATAAGGGCATTCATCATTTTTGCCTCTAACCTATTCCTCCACTTCGTATGAATCTAAAAAACAATCAAAGTATCAAACATACAAGATTATTATCTCCACTTCTTAAACAAATGGTAAAAATTTGTATTTATTTAATTAAAGCTAGAAATAAAACATACTTGGTCAAACACACTCCAGTTCCGCTCACACCTAGTTGCATTGCAAGTTAAACTCAAAATCCTTATCGCAACACGTTGCAATTATTTATTTTCATCACCATAATCATCCCACCAAATGGCTATAAAATATGAGATAAAAAATCAAATTCCAAATTTAAATAATGAATGAGTAAATAGTAAATAACTAAATAGTAAATACTAAATACCAAATACTTGGTTGTTTTCTCTTCCTTATTGCTATGGCCATCCTATCCCCAAACAATCCTTTTCCAGTTTTGAAATTATGCAATTGCTCATCAATCTTAATCCTCTCATCCATGTCTAAAGCCAACTTATTAAGGCATTGATACAACCCCCTTTTAATTTCAACATCTGGGCTAAATGATTCATCGTAGTGGAAAGAATAATTCAAATAATAAGCAGCTGCATGCAAAGGATGGTGGAGTTGTTGATTGCAACGAGCATCTATCAAGGCCCAGTATGGCTTGTATTTCTATTCATCATTGTTCAATCTCTTTGCAATCTTCTCCTTGGCTCGATCCATGCCCTCATATATATATATCCCATTGCCGGTTTTTCATCTCCATCAACTAATCGAAGCAATTTTACAATAGTCATTCCAACCTTGGTGCAAAATTTAACACGATTCCAAAACTTACTATCAAAAATCAAATCATTCACCTTTTTTCCCCCTTCAGTCTTGGACAGAGGCATTAAATCTCATTCATCCAAGCTAAACATTTTTCGTAGGCCAGATTTGCATTTTAGTATGCTCTTCAATGTAAGATAGCTTGTTGCAAACCTTGTTATTGCTGGCCTAACTAACTCACGATTCTTCGTAAAATGCCTCATTAAATTTGGTACCAAACCATGACCATAAATGAATTTTGCAATTGATTTTGCATCAGAAATAGTAGAAGGCTCAACTTTCACTTCCCTATATCTTCTAGCATAAGATCAATGCAATGTGCTGCACATGGAGCCCAAAATAATTATTTCCTTCTGTCCATCAAAATTTCACCAGCCCTTACATATGGTGCTGCATTATCGGTGACAAGTTGCACAACATTTTGCTCGCCTACCTCTTCTATAACTGAATCTATAAGGTTGGATAAGTTCTCTGCATTCTTAGAAATTGAAGAGGTGTCAACACTTCTAAAACATACGCTCTCCATTGGACTATTGACAAGGAAATTAGTAATAGACCGATTCTTCCCATCAGTCCAACCATCCGTCATAATTGTGCACCCTTTTTTTGCCCATTCCTTTCTATGATTTTCCAACATTTTCTCTACATTTTCAACTTCGATTTTGAGATAAGTATTTCTTATCTCATGATATGTTGGTTGTTTCAAACCCTTTCCAAAGCTCCCAATTGATTCACACATGGGTTCAAAAAATGGACTCTTTACCAAATTGAAGGGGAGGGCATTTGCATAGAAGAACCGATAAATATTAAGGCAAGCATTTGTTCTATCTTCTTTTTTCCAAACTCTATTAAGAGTTGTTTGCTTCTTGTCATCCTCCAAATTCACAAAGTTTTCCATCGGTCCTTTCCCTTTTGTTGTGTCCTTATCATCAAAGTAAAATTCAGGTCTTCCAGCCTTCATTTGAGCCTCTCTTTTTCTCCTTTTTGTGTCCACATTGTGCCCCATGAACTCAAGACATTTTTGGGTCACCGATTCTGGACATTTGTCACATACCGATACGTCCTTCTTTGTTTTTCCTAAATGATTTTTCATCCGATATATACCACCATATATTTTTTTTTTTTACAAAAATTGCATTGCACATGCAAATGATTGCCCGCTTCCACTCTAGTACAAAACTGCCATGTTTCATCTTGTCCGTCATTCCCACTGCCACTTCGTTGACCTCGGACCATTTTAACGGTTTTTACTTTTTAGTCTCTACAAATTTGTAAAGCCGCATCCAAAACAATATCATAAAAAAAAGCAATAAAAATACGTTAATATGATATTAAAATATATTTACGACATTATGTAAATACTAAATAACAAAACACAAATATAAAACAGCAATTATAAAACACAAATATAAAATAACAATTATAAAACAATAATAAAATACAAATATAAAACAATAATAAAACACAAATATAAAACAGCAACTATAAAACAGAGAAAAAGAAAGAACGAAAAACAGAAAAGAGGAAGAAGAAAAAGAAGCAGAGAAGAGGAAGAGAAAAATATGAAAGAAACAAAAACGGAAGAAGTAGAAGACGAAGAGAAGAAGAAGAAACCAGGCAGAAGAAGAAGAAGCATGTAGCAGCAGCAGCGAAAAAAAAAAGAGCAGAGGAAGAAGAAGAAGAGAAGAAAGAAGAAAAGAAGAAGAAGAAAGAACGAAAAACAGAGGAAGAAGAAGAAGAGAAGAACGAAAAATCAGAGAATGAAGAAGAAGAGAAAAATGAAAATCAGAGGAAGAAGAAGGAAGAAAAAGAAAAGAAAAACGAAAAAATGAGGAAGAATAAGAAGTAAAAGAAGAAGAAGAAGAAACAAAAGAAGTACCTTGCACCTGTGAAGGATTGCAGAAGGAAGTGGAGTTTTCGTTTCGGAAAGCTTGGAGATCCCGACGAGCGTAGAGGAGGGAAGGAAGCAGCGAGTGCAGAGGAGGGAAGCAAACCAGCGAAAATGAGAGTTTTCTCATTTCGTGTAGTGTAGCCGAAGACATGCAGGGAAGGGTAGGTGAAATGTCTTTTCTAAACCATTTAAATATTATAATATTTTGAATTTTTTTTTTTAAAAAACAGAACCCCATTTCCTCGAATCGCATGATTTTGCGATTCGTGCGAGACAACTTGCACGATTCGCGATTCGTGTATAAACCGTAATTTTTTTTGTTATTTCTGATTTTTTACCGATTTGAACCGTAATACCTTCCGACTCGATACGAATTGTACAATTCGACTCGCGAATCGCACGATTTTGACAACCTTGGCTCTAACTTTGGAAAGAAATTCAATTTGTACGACCGAGACCCACACAACAATAGTCAGGCAATTTCAGATTCTATTGAGAATCCATCTAAAACCCATCCTGTTATCGAATTTGAAAGAAAAGATAAAACTAAAACTCCAAGAATGCCATACCCAAATGTAAGCCAAACAGAGATGACTGCAAAGCAAATAATCCAAGAAATAGTGCACAATTCAGTAGGCCATAAAACAAGAAATCCAATTCAAAGCATAGTATAAGCCAAGGAATAAAATAAAATTGATGTAGGACAACCTGTCGTTGACCTGCTCTCTCTCCCGTGGATTCAGGTTTCTCTCCTTCTTCTTCTTCCTCTTTCTTTCTCTGGGTGGATTCCCATTCTCTCTTCCCTCCTTGATCCGGAGACTGACCGACTGAACAAGATCTCATCATCACCAACTTCCATCTTCCACACCCACCGTCCAACCCATTCAGATCCCATCTGAAATCAACCCAAACAAGCCACTCACCCTTATTATATCTCCCTCACTCTCCACCCAAAACCATCATCCCTCACAGTCAAAGCCCCCAAGCCACCTCCAAACAGTTCACCACCACTCCATCTTTTCCCTCACCTCTGTCCCATTGAAACCTATCTCTGTCCAAAACCCCGAACTCATTTAAATCCTACTAACCTTTGCTTTATCGTTTAAATCTCAACAATAACCATTGTTATCCATTACTACCCTTTCCATCGTCTCCAACACCCCACTCACTTATTCCTTTGACATTTACCACCATTCAGCCCTTTGACCGCATGACCACCCTTGACCCATCCCATTACACCCATTCCTATTAACCCCACTAAATCCCATCAATACCCATTACTCATTAACCACCAGTCAATCCCGAACTCCCATTAAACCCTTTTAACAATCCTATTTCATTCCATTTAGACCCATTAACTCCCTTTAAATCCATTCCTTGCCCATTTTAACCGAGCCACTCATCCTCTGATCACTGCGTCACAAATCCCTTACGAAGAACTAAAATCCCAAAAGAAGAACACAACAGAGAAAGAGCCAATTCAAAACAACAAACCCAATTGAAAACAAAAAATAATCCAAAAAAGAAAACTACATGAACCAAAATCTAAGAACAAGAACACAAAAACTTAAAAGAAGAAAACCACAATTTGAATCAAACAAGAAATTCAATTTAGACAAAAGTAAGAAAAAAAAAACAGAAAGAAAATACTCAGAAAACTAGCAAGATATGTAACCTCTCAGGCTCCATGATAGGTCAAATTTCTTTTTTCCACAAAAGACGTTACTGCTTCTTCTTTTCGTCTTCTCCGTGGAATCCGGTTTTTTTTTTTTTTTAAATTTCTACTGTCTTTTCTTGACTTCTCTGTGACTTTCTTCTTCTGGAAAACGTTTCTAACAGTTGAGACCTAAGGTTTAAATATCGGCCGACACATATCGTATCGGCCGATATGTATCGGCATTTTCATACCGAACGATATCGGCCGATACGATATGTATCGGCCGTATATACATATTATCGGCCGATATGGCCGATATTCTGTCCGAAATATCAGTCACAATATCGGCCGATATTCATAAATATCAGTCTTTAAAAAAAATAATAAAAAAAAAACACCTGATACGGTTTTTACACGATTTTCCACGGTTTTACACAGTTTTTTACGATTTTTTGCGATTCTCCACTGTCCGTTCGATACGGCTTTCACGGTTTTTGGCGGTTTTTTGCTGTTTTTTACGGTTCATCACGGTTCGTCACGGTTTTTTGCGGTTTTTTCATGGTTCCGATATCGGAGGAGAGAGAAAATGCCGATATTGGGTTGAGAGATAAAATTATCGGCCGATATTTCGGCCTGGCCGATTTTTAAATCCCTGGTTGAGACTTAAGAGTTGAGAGCAGTGTTATCAGAACCGGATTGAGCCGGTTCAGCCGGAAAAATCTCTCCGGACCGCGGTTTTTTGTGGCTTTCTTAATACACCCGTGAGCCGTGGGTCGCGGCTTGAGTTTAAAAAAAAAAAAACGATGGGATTTGGGAAACGAAAAAGCTTCCCTACGGAATAGGGAGGGGGCGGTGGACGGGTAGAGTAATAGAATGGATTTCTTCCCATTTTTACTCTTTCTTCCGTTCTCAAGTCTCAACTCTACTACTTTTCTTCTTCCTTCAGTCTCTCAAGTTTACTCTCGGTCTTCCCTACAATTCTCCATCTTTTGTCTGTCTCTTTCAAGCTTCTACTCTCAACCTTCTGTGAGTTTCTTCTTCCATCATTTTTGGTAGCTTTTTCTCTTTTATTGTATTTATTTTTTAAATTATCTTTTCTTTTTTTCCTTTTTTGAAATGGTTTTCTTGAATTGTTCGATGTTACAGAAGGTAAAGTTTGTATGTACTGTTATATTTTTTGGGTTCTATACTTCTATTGTGAAACCCATTCGCTTTTCATATTTTTTTTTTGCAGTTGTTCATTATATTTTTGTATCTTTGAGCAGTTAATTCATTTTATTATTGTGCTTTTCTTTTTCTGTAAAAGGATAATATAGTTTTTGTATAAGAAAAATGGGACAGAAAATTATAGGTGTCATTTTATCATTATTATTTGGGTTCGTTGGAGGTAGGAAAGATAATGGGGGTGTAGGTGATTGGTGAAGGGAAGAGGTTAATGGAGAAGGTGAGTGGTTTGGGTGGATTGATAATGACTTAGATTAGGACAGTGATCATGGAGGGTGAAGGATTTGGTGTTTACTGTTTAGGCGATGGTGAGGTGATGGTGAGTAGTGTAGTGTTACAAATGAGATTTTCTTGAAACCAACACTATAGTAGAATTAATTAGTAAATGTTATTATTTTTAGTTTTTATTCATGTTTATACATTTTTATATAGTGGAATTAATTTATCATATTTTTTTCTAGTTTACAAGTTGTATCAATGTCAAATCCTTCAGAGTCTGGCAGAACACGCGGAAGACTGATGTTACATGGAACCATGTGGGAGTAACTGATCACAATAGTTTACAATGTCTTTAGTGTGATAGAATATTTAAAGGTGGAGGGATCCATCGAATGAAATATCATTTAGCACAAGTTAAAGGCAAAGGAGTTGACACATGTAAAAAAGTTCCACCACATGTTACCTTATTGATGAATGCAAGATTTAAATACTTTTGCTTCTCCAAATAAAAGTAAAAAGCAAAAGACTTGTTCACAAAGTGAAAGGAGTCAACAACTGGAAGAAGAAAATGAAATCCAAGAAATTGTTAGAGACTTTGGTGACAAAGGGATAACCATAAACGAGGGTAGGCGAAAGGGTCTAGAAAGTTGTTTTCCTCCTTGAACCACAAAAGGAGCTCAACCCACCATTAGAAGTGCAATGGCAGGCAAATATGCCATTGAGGCTGCAAATATGGATGTTTGTAGGCTTTGGTATGATGCATGCATCCCATTCAATGCCATCAATTCTTCCTATTTCCAAAAAATGTGTGATGTTATAGCAAGTACAGGTCCTGGATATAAAGCGCCATCTTTTCATAACCTCCATGGATATTATTTATAAAAAAATGTTGTTGAAATTCAAAATGCTTTGAAATCTTTCAAAAGTGTATGGAAAGAGTATGGATGCACACTTATGGCTGATGGATGGACAGATGCATGAGGTAGGACATTAATCAATTTTCTCGTGTATTCTATAAATGGAACTAGTTTTCTAAAATCTGTTGATGCAAGTCCCTATTAAAAAACTAGAGAGATGTTATTTGAGTTTTTTAAAGGAGTTGTTGAAGAAATTGGTCCAGAAAATGTGGTTCATGTCACTCCCCGACCAGAAAAGTGGGCTCGGAACGTCACTGGTTTTTTTTTTTTTTGAAACTAAACTCAAGAATTCTAACTGGGCGGGATCAACGGTTAGGCCCACTGGTCACACATGATCTCAACATGTGGACTCAAACACATACCATAAGTCTACCCAAAGGAAATACAAACACATAATTCCATCAACGAATTATTATTACAACACAATTAGAGTAGTCTACGGAACACATGTAGTTCAATACATCACATCAATATAAATTAAGTACCACACACGGTACTTCACATAAACAAATGGTTCAAGGAACCAAAAAACAATGATAGCGGAATTCCCCTCAGTGGGAATCCCAAGGCAACGCAGCAGCTTATCCATCCTGAGCTTCATACGGAGGGTTCTCCTCCTCGGGCACATCTCCTGAAATGTGAGCAGTGTGAGCTAACTAGCCCAGTGAAGGAAATATAACAATGCAGTCTAATGAAACATCAGGTTAGTAAATAATCAACATTTGCAATATAATATCTCATGCTTGACAATAAATTCTCAATATCAAGTATAATCTCAACATCATTCCATTACTGTTGTCATCTATCGTAACACCTACATACTACGCTGAGACCATTATATTAAATCCCGACACGATCAAAATGTATCCTTGCAAGTACATCTTTGGCTCTTACATGGCCGATACTGACACTCCTCAAGCTAGCAACTGTCGACACCCTTGGTCCAGTAGACATAAACCATCTCACACACATGGCCGATATTGGTTTAATAGTCAAGGGCACGTGGAAGCAGTATTACATATCTTATATGATCAACATCATAAACATTTATAATCATCATAAGCACTTCTTGCAACAGTGCATCATGTTCGGGCACATGGGTGGGTTCATCAAATTTGAAACCACTCATTACTCAAGATTCATCTCATTAAACCTGATTACACCTACTGTAAATTTAAGTCTCCTCACCGAAATTGTATGGTATCGCGGTCTCTGTTCAACATGCAAAAAAGTGCGCAATCAATAGTTGGTTAATATACATAGTATTCAAATAAATACATACGAGTGGTATTTCAAAGGCCTGCTGTTTTTCCCAAAAATCTCCAAGGTAAATGGAACTGAGTGTGCTACTTGGTTTCTAACCATTTTAAGTTACAATAATCCACAATATGTAATAATAAGGTGCTCAGACCAAGTCTCATATTGTCTTCTGGGTATGACCAGATTGACGTATTGAGTTAGGTCTAGATACTCAGGTCACTTCTCGTATTATCTTCTAGATAGGACCATATTGACATATTGAGTAAGGCCTCGAGGTCACTCAGTGCCTGACAGATATAGCGTCAGCCTGGAAGTGAAGTCACTCAGTGTCCGACAAATAGTGTCGGCCTGGAAGTGAATACCAATAGTATATACATTATAGTAATAAGAGAAGAAGGGTTAGTACACCTTTTAAATTATCAAGGGGGTATAAACATCACATTAAAACTTAGGTCTAACACATGCATCATCAATCAGCCAAGATTTTTCATTCAAAATCTGGGTTCCTTGGAACATGCCTTGGAACTAAGTATTGTGGCTTCGAATCATCCGAACCATGGCCTAAAACTAATCCACAGACTTCGGAACTTGGGTCTGTCCTCAGACCGTCTGAAGGTCAGGCCTCGGATCGTTCGAAGGTCCTTCCGAACTGAAAAACAGAAAATAGATCTCGATAGGTCTCGGTGTGTCTCAGATCATGCCGAGGGAAGCTCGGATCGTCCAATCGGGGTCGGTCTTTCCGAACAGGCTCGGAACGTTTGGAGCAGAGGCGGGCAACAGTTAGCCTCTGGCCACTTCGGAACTTCGAGCCGAAGCTCGGAACGTCTGAAGGGTCACTTTCGGACCGTCTAAGGGGGTCACCCTCGGATCTTCCGAAGCACAACTCTCGGACCGTCCGAGAGTCGTCTTCCTCCTCTATCTCCAACAGCAGACAGTGACGCTGAACAGAGAGTGAAATACGAATTCAGAAACGATGGGTTTCCTAGATTCGGTTTTCACATCCAACCAGTTAGATGGACTCCTCAGTGAGTCCTCTTTCCATAGGGAGTGGTCTGAAGTTTTAACACTGATTAAGCCGTCGGATTTTAACACCAAAACCACACTAACACAAGAAAAACCATGTTTTTCTTTAAACTTGAAATCGTTTTACACACTCAAAACTCAATCAAATTTACTTCTGCTTGATTCTAAACCGATTGAAATTTAAAGAGGAACACAATGGTTACCTTCACTTGAGTTCTTGGGTTAAAAATCCGGGCTTTCGAGAAACTTCCTCTAAGCTTACGGTCAAGAAAATTTTTGGAAAAACTGACAGAGAGGGAGAGCTGGTTTTCACAGAGTAGCTAAGAGTTAAGATTGATCTAGGGGAGGAAATCAGCTAGGGAGGAGAGGCATTTTATAGAAATAGTGGGCAATCGGTGAAAGCCACCCGGGGGCTGCATGCAGCTACTGTCGATGTCCGGTACAGTAATGGCACTGTTTGGGTGTGTGGTTGCAAATAAGTCCCTACCAACTTCTGGTTTTGCAAATAGGCCCCTTTTTTATAAAAAATCGATTTTTAACTTAATACATGGTTTAAAAGGCTTAAAAATTTTAATCTAACTTGACAGATAAGTTGGGTTTTAAACACTCTAATCAGCATAAAAATTTGGAGATTTAAAATTTAACAAAAATCATAGATTTAAATAAAATTCATAATTTAACACTATTTACTTAATTTAACTTGTGTTAAATGAAATAAATAAAAGTCCTTATTTTTGGAGTTTGAAAGAATAAACTAGACCGTACTAAAATGGTCTAACATAGTACACTTGCCTCAAGAATTTTCTCATTTCCAAAACCATTTAAAAAAATATTTATTTCTCCCTTTCGGGGTCTTGACGGGCGGTTTTAAATATCATTTTCTGAAAATAAAATAATTCTAAAATCAGAAATAGGAATCCTTGATTAAAGAAAATAATATCATCCAATAATAATCACATAATGACACAAATAATAAAATAATATCAATAAGTGGTAAATTACCATTTTGCCCCTCCAGCTGGACGAGCTGGATCACTCAGTTTTCAAACTCAGATTGGGCCACACCTGGGCTTCTCACAAAGCCATAACCGTAATCTTCGATATTAACCGATCTAAGAAGGATTTATTTAGCTAAATACGCCTAATTTGGGTTAGGGTATTACAGTTCAAATTGTGATAGATAATGCCGCCAATTATGCAAATGCGTGTAAGTTGATAACAACTCATTTTAAAACTATATATTGGACCCTATGTACTGCCCATTGTATTGATTTGATGCTTGAAGATATTTCAAAAATGGAAAGGGTGAAATGTGTTGTTGAATGAGCAAGGTCTCTCACTACATTTATATACATTAATGAGGAAGTATACTCATGGAACTGAGATTATCCGTCCGACAATTACACGTTTTGTAACTCATTTTCTAGCATTACAAAGTATTTTGAAAAATAAAGGTGGATTACAAGCAATGTTTGTTAGCAAAAAATGGATAGATAGTAAATGGGCTATGAAAGAACAAAGAGGTAAAGACATGACTAAGTTGATATTGAGCTCTTCCCTTTGGTCTGAATGTGAGATTATAGTTGCAGCATTTGAACCTCTTGTAAAAGTGTTATGTATGGTTGATAGAGTGATGATAAGCCTACAATGGGTTATATTTATCAGGCTATGTATAAAGCCACACAAGCCATCAAATACACACTCAATAAGAGAATGACAAATGATTCCACATCGACATTGTCATCATCAAGAATGTTGGTAGAAGCTATTCCTTATTTAGGCATTAAAGATACTCGTTGGGATAATCAATTGCATCGTCCACTTCATGCTGCTGGACATTGGCTTAATCCATCATGGTTTTATAAAAACATCAATGTTGATCGGGTTTTTAATGGAGTTCTTGATTGCATTGTGAGATTATACTATAATGATATTGCAATGCAACAATCGATCCTCAAGGAGCTTAAATGTTATAGAGAAGCATTAGGAAACTTTGGGCGTAAATTGGCTATTGAAGTTTGCGACAAAATACTTCCAAGTATGTTTCTTTACATTTAATTAATCATTTACTTTAATTAACTAGGAAACTTCAGGTCTTTTCATATTGATGTGCCTTATTTCCTTTTTTAGCTGATTGGTGGATTAATTATGGAGGTTCAACTCCAAATTTACAAAAGATGGCAATTCACATTTTAAGCCAAACTTGTACTTCTTCTGGATGTGAGCGCAATTGGAGTGTATTTGAACGCATACATACAAAAAAAGGATTTGATTAGAACATCAAAGGTTGAATAATTTGGTGTACGTCCAATATACCTTGCGTTTGTTAGAAAGGTAAGATTTAAGAAGTCTTCAAATTATGTTATGTTTATCTTCATTCTTTGACAAAGGTATCAACTGATTGATATTTGTCTAATATTTTTATTTTGATAGAAATTCGAAAAAAAGAATATGTTTTGATCTAATATCTTTAGAAGATATCGACGTATTAGAAGATTGGATAGTTGAGTCAGAGCCACCCGTATTGAACGAGGAGGAACTACAAACTTGGGAGAGAATGGAACAACCTACGAGTGTAATGACTCAACTTGAGGAAGATGATTCAGGTATGATTATTTAAATTATAATCATTGTTGATATAATATTACTTGAATTTAGATTATATAAAATGGAGTTGCATATATAATATTCTCATACATGTATTTTCTTCAATTTCAGTGAATTTGATGGAGAGGAATAATGGAGATGAAATTGAAAACTTGGCTTTGTTCTATGATCAAAATGAATGAAGATGTTGGTTCTTTTAGGGTTTATGGTGACTTTGAAATTTAAATATTTTTTGGACATTAACAAATATTGACTCATTGAATTGTTTTGGATATTAATTAGCATTGAGTTGTTAAATGATATTTTAGATTATGGAATGAAATTTAAATATTTTTTGGAAATTAACTAATATTGACTCATTGAATTGTTTTGGATATTAATTAGCATTGAGTTGTTAAATGATATTTTAGATTATGGAACTTTTAATTTTGATGGTATAGGACGGATATTTAGATTGTGAGAATTAGATGTTAAATTAATAGCTTTTAGATTTATAATTGTGTTTGTGAGAACAATTTTTTTTTATGAATGTTTAATATTATTTATAATATTATATTGATGAGCACAGCTTTGACCGGCTTTGACTACGGCTCAACTCGGTTAAACCCAGTTGAACCCAACCTCCCTCGGAGATGGTTCGGTTTTGATAACATTGGTTGAGAGCACTCTAACTGAGTCATGAGCACCCGTGACTCATTTTAATTTAAGAATATCATTAATGTTTCATATTTTATATTTATCAAATTAAATTATAAATTATTTTTATATTCATTATAAAAGATGAATCTCATTTAATTATTTTCTATTTAATTTAAGAATATAAAATTAATATTTTAAAGAACACCATTTTAACTATATAATTTATTATTTAAATCACATGACTATATATATTAAATAGAATAATTATAATCTATATTCTAGACAAGAATTATTTATTTAATTTTATAAAGTTTTAAATTTTATTTTATTACAAAATACTATTTAATTTGACTTGAGTCACGAGAACACTTCAATGATACAACGTCCAATCTCTTCGACATCACTGTATTTTGTCTACTTTTACTTTTAAGTTTTTGTAAAATACCCATTTATCCTTTTTTGCATTGCTTGTTTCGATTTCAAATATAATGTTATTAAAAAATTAATTGATTAAAAATATTAAATATTAATATGAGATTCATTAAAATACTATTTAAATAAAATAAAAAAACTTATACTTTTAAAAATATTTTAAATTTTAAATTTACTTACTTTAAAATATTTTTATAAATGAAACTATTATTAGCTCAAATCCAAAACCCCTCAAAGTGCATGAGCCGTATCTAGGCCTATCAATCGTAAATCTAAACGTTTCAATATATTATGTTTTTATTTAAATTTTAATCTAATTTTGATTAATGTTTGGGTGTATTTATTCTATTTATTTCTTTTGATCTTAAAAAATAAAAAGTTAAAATGATTTAATAGATCCCATTTTTTACAGAGATAGTCTCTGGATATCTAAATTCAATTTATAGTTATTTAAATAGAAATTGAAAAATAGTAAGTGAAAAATTAAATTTAACCTGCAACCATTTAAATAGAAATTAAAAAAAAAAAAGGGAGAGAACAAATATATAAATTTACTCAATAAAGTAAAATTTTAATAGTTAGCAAATCATTACGTTTTTTCTATTTCAAAAATTCTAATACAGATTATATTCAAATTTTATACGTATTAAATTTAAATAAAAATGACTTCAAACATTCAGCCACTTTTTTAAAAATTGATATTATTCACCCAAAGAAAATCTAGAGTATTTGACAGCAAACATATAAACTCACCCACGTCCAAATTTTACCCCATCCACAAAAACAAAATTTGCAAATAATGAGAGCAATTATTCAAATTTAATTCATTATAATTCAAAGTCTATCACAATAACATTGATATAAATTAAAGAAATTAACAAACATGCAAATTAAATTAAAACTTTTCTAAAATAAAATTTTAAAATTTAGTGTGTAAATACCCCATTAATCAAAAGCAAAGAACATAAAAGCCATGGTTGATTTTGAATGATGAAAATCTCCAACATTGCAAAAAAATATTGGGATCTCATCTTCAAATACCAAAACCCACACTTGGTTCTGATTTAAACTTAAATCATGCACCCTACAATTATCAAAGTGGAGAAATGTGTTGTTTGATCATAAAGAAACAATTCATCTTACAAATGGAAGAGGAAGATATTTTATTTTTGAGATTTTTTGGTGATGATTTCTTAAAAAGTGAAAAATTGGATGAGAGCATCCCAAAAACTTGATTTTTGGTGAAAGTCCTTATACGGCCACATCTGAAATTCTCAAATAAAACTGCCCTTTGCTAATCTCTGGAAATCGCAAAGACAAATTGCAATATCGCAACTAAGGTATCGCAATAGTAATTTTATATACATTGACCGTCTTTGAGGGGGTATTGGGATATAGAATATTGAAGTAATAAGGTAAGATATTTTGAACTGGATGGGTAAATAAGCTAAAATAAATTGGTAATAAATAAATACATTATTTCAATAGTATTTTTTCAAATTTGGGCCAAGTTAGGTTCGGGTTCGACTTCAACTTTGAGTTCGGGACCCCTCTACCCAACCCAACCCAACCTAACCTAGATTTATTTTGGGTTTATGATATGCATGATCTAAACCTAGTTTATTCCCGATTGGGTCGGTGAGCTTTGCAAATTTTGAACCCAAACTCAGTCCGACCCAAATTAAAAATAAGTTAAAAAATCTTATCAAAGGGACTTCTCTTATCTTTCATTTTTTGTTAAAAATAATTTTTTACTCACATTTTTTGTAATTTTCAATTTTTTATAGAAATTTGGGTAAAAAAATTTAAATTTACCCAACCCAACCCAATTCGGAATAAATACAAATCGGGTTGGGTATATAGGTCCCAAAACCAAACCTGACCTGAATCGAATTATAAAATAATATTAAATAATTTATTTAGTGTTTTATCCATTAAATTTAGCCTATTTACTACACACAAGTTAAAAAAATCTTAGCATATTGCCTCAATTTCCCATAGCTCAACGGTCCCCTCATCGAAGGGAATCCTCTTATCTTTCAACTTTTTATTAAAAATAATTTTTTACCATCATTTTATATTATTTTTTAAAATAATTGTAGAAAATCGAGTAAAAAAAATTAAATTCACCCAACCTTACCTGAACCCAAAATAAATCCAGATCGAGATGGGTAGAGGTGTGTAACACCCAACAACGACGGCTGACGTGTGGGAAAAGTCCCACATCGCCCATCGCTGCAGGGTGGAGAGAGGTTATAAGGGGGCACAACCTCTCCCCATTACGAGGCCTTTTGGGCTTCGACAGGT
This sequence comes from Chimonanthus salicifolius, assembly GCA_013350335.1. Lineage (NCBI taxonomy): Eukaryota > Viridiplantae > Streptophyta > Magnoliopsida > Laurales > Calycanthaceae > Chimonanthus > Chimonanthus salicifolius. The sequence continues at coordinate 23,945,917 of CM023542.1, forward strand.
GGGCCGAGCCTAAAGCAAAATCGTGCAGGTCCAGATGGAGTCCAAAGCGGACAATATTGTGATGGAGGTCGGGTACTTGCCTGCTTGTGTGTGGACCTCTGTCAGTGTGACATGACAGAGTCGGGGATAGATCTAGTCTAAGGAGGGTGGATTGTAACACCCAGTAGCAGTGGCTGGCGTATGGGAAAAGTCTCACATCGCCCAGCATTGCTGGGTGGAGAAAGGTTATAAGAGGGCACAACCCCTCCCCATTACGAGGCCTTTTGGGCCAGTCTAGGTGGGCTGGGCCCAAAGCAAAATTGTGCGGGCCCAGGTAGGGCTCAAAGTGGACAATATCGTGATGGTGGTCGGGTCAGGTCGTGTCACGCCCCACCCCTTGCGGGTGCCGAAAATGTGATTAATTTTTTTTTATAATATCAAATCCTTAAGCATAGTCCATGGGCTTGATCTTTCATTCACTCGGAAGCTCAGACATATTTGTTAGACAAGCTCAAATCCAACCACGATAGGGCCAGGTGAGTTCCTAGGAATCTTGAGGGATCACAGTGGTCCCACTTAAAAGCCAGTCCTTAGAAAGAACTTTCCTAGACATCGTGGACATGGAAGATACTTCACTAGTCAAACTATGGTCTGTGAGCTTCGATTTTCAACAAAATGTCACACATGCTCATATACCATAAGAAGACTTACTCAATACCATTAATATTAATACCATTCATAACATCAGAGTAGCACAAAAAACATGATGGTGTTAATTACATGTTTAGAATATGACTTAAAGTTTCTAGAAATAATAGTAATTAACTCTTATCTAATGGAAAACATCACTTTTGCTTCAAGGCTCTAGTGGAGACTCCTCTATCCCATCCTCGGTGGTATTCTCTGAAACGTGAGCAACAAACCCAATGAAGAGAAACAACAATGTCAAGCATATATTATCATCAGACATATAAGCATATTCATAGTTGATCACAAATGCATATGTAATTCTCTATGTTATGTCATCTCTCTATAATGGGTATTCTATCATTGAAATATTGTCCTTGTCTTTCGACATTGTCGATCTATACTGGTGCAAGCAGCAACCAGTTCTTCACTAAGCCAGCATACCCGATATATATTGCGGCCAAGGCAGCCCAAAGACTTCAAGAAGTCAGGTTTTAACCCATCTACACTGACAGTCATCATAGACTTAGTGCTTCACCAAGAGAGTTAAGGATCAGTCATTTCAATATGCCTAAATGACAGTCAACATGCATCATCACATAACAAATTACCCATTACCCAACATGATATGCCCCACACTCGGTATTAATTTATTCCTCACACAACTAGTATGTATTTCTTATCATGTCTCACATGATTTCACTTAAAGTATAAGCATGTTATAACAGAACATAGTCAAATAATATGCAGAAATTAAATAACATAATTTAAATAACTGAAATAGAGAGTGGTAAAAGACCATTTTATGTTTTTTAGGTTTCAACACAAAAATCGAGTAACCATACTTACACCACCTATATGTTAATATATGTTATAATAGAATAGCACGTACTTCCAAAAGAATAATAAATTGGAGACTAACATTCAATATGTCTTTTCTCAACTAAAATACCAATTAACCCTTCAGGCTTATAAATTGAGTCCCATACTGAGTTATAGACGGCTAGGCATCAGCTTTCAGACATCATTTATATGCTTACATCAGTATACTGCAACTGATAAAATAATCTCTCACAAGTAAGCAGTGTCTAGTATCGTATTCTGATCTCGATCATGTATTTTCCATCTATTTAATATACATGGGTCTCAATCTTGCCTTTAGAGTTAACAATTCCAAAATTTTAAATTTTAAAATACAGTATGCAATGCATCTCTGAAGAAACATGTGGTTGAATCTCCTCACCGAAATTTGACGATTGAAAAGACCTCTGAAAAGAACTAGTAACAAAAATGTGTAAATAAGCTTAAAACTAATCAATTTTGACATTTTAATATATTTTGGTGAAAATTATCATTTTGTCCCTATAACTTTTCAAAAATTACTTTTATGCCCCTCAGGTTGTCGGAAGTCCGATAATTAGGGTCGGACTTTTGACAATGTCTAAGTGAAGATATTTTGAAAAAAAAAGAGTAAAATAAATGGGTATTTGTCGATTAGACCAACAAGGGTGTCAGTTCTACCGACATGTCCGGTAAAATTTGATTTTTCTTTTGTGTGGGAACCCAGTTTCAACTTTTGTTTTCTCCTGATTTCTATTTTTATCTATACCCTTTGAAATATAGGTGAAAATACCCCGACATATTTTCAAAATAAAATACCCAAAAACATCGGGGTGCCGACAAATCAAAATTCTACGTAAATAAACAATGAAATAAATAAAATAACTGAAATTAAAGCAAAGTTTAGTCATTCTTAGAAATCACTGAAAGAAATTCCTTAAGAAATTTTGAGAGAAAATTTAAGAGAGAGAAAAAGGGCTTTTAAAGCGAGAAAATGAGCTAGAGAGAGTGAGTGGCTATGAAAACTTCTGCAGTCCTCACCCCTTTTTATACTTGGGGTGAGGCAGTTTGGAGAGTTTTTTCTTTTTTTAAATATTGTTTTCTTATTATTATTATTATTATTATTATTATTATTATATCATTTAATATGCCCTCCACCCCTATGGTGTAGCCTTTTCAAAAGAAATATTATTTTAATAATTTATTATTTTTTATTATTATACTATTTTCTTTCCTCATACAAGAGAACACCATTCAGATCTACAAAAGGAGACCCCGCACTCCTACCAATTAGTTTTTATTTATTTATTTATTTATTTATTTTTTGTCTTTTTCTCCTATTTTATTTTAAAAAAATCTAGCAAATTAAGATTTCATCTGGTAAATCTAACCGGTCCACTGCGTTGGGTGTTGAGGGCTTGACTTGTTATAAAAATTTGGAGAGAAAATCACTTCGAAACCCAATGATCTAAGCAAAATCGACGTTTTTCTTAAATCGACGGCATAAGTTCAACCTTGAAGATTGGGGATCTAGAAAATCAGATTGAAAATCTGACAATACAGAACGGGTGCATTGACATATGGATTAAACACTAAAACTCTTTCAAAAAAATTCTAGAATTTAAAAATATTTTTAAAATACGATTTTATAAAGTGAAACTTTAAAGGGTCTTAAATAATTAGCAATTCGTGAAATTATTCAGGTGAAATCAAAATCTCATAATACTCACTTTTTGAAGATCTTCGTGTGTGCAAGTTTGGAAATCCAAATATGTCAAATCGGTACTTTTATTTCAGAGAGAAGTTTTGAAGTTACTATGGATTATTTTTGAATTAAATAAATGATGTGAAAAAAAACTACGGTTTTGCCCTTCCGACTTCAACAAGTTGGATCACTGAGCTAACAAGCTCGGATTGAGCCAAACTTTGACTTTTTGGAAAGCGACAAGATGATCTATGTATCTGAACTTTCATAAAGTATGATTAACTGTGCTAATACACATTATTAGTCTAATTAAAGGACATGGTATTACAGATCATCACAAAGTGTCCCAATTAAAGAGTAGTCTTGGTGTGTGTCTCACTAAAAAGTCTACTTAATCAAATGAATGGGTAAGCCCAAAAAGGACAGAACTCAAAATAAGCTTGAGCTTATTCAACCCATTTAACAAGACTCAAAATAGATTATAATAATAATAATAACATATTTCATGTTCAATTCTGTAACACCTTGCCCATGTGAAAAGCAAACGGGGCGCTACTTGAGTTAAAGTAACCGATCCGACATGGGAATATCCGTACATGGCTCCATTTTTTTTAATTGTTCCACAGTATTTATTCAAATAATTTGCATGGTTCACAAGATTATCAGAGTTGCGGAAAAATAATCCATACAAAGCCATGATCGATTGTAATAATTTCCCACATCAGATATGCCATTTAACAAGTATGAGATATCAAGCCAACCACAAAAATAAACCAATAATAACTAATCTCATTGTCTCACACCCACGGAAAATATAAAGTCTCAAAACAAAATTAAACTTATTATAAATCTTCAAAGGACATTCCAAGTGTCTCAAATAAATAAATTCAAACCAAATCTAATTGTCTTTAAATTAGAAATTCAAATGATCTAAGACTTTATTGCTTTAGCAGCTCCAGAAGATCCCAAGTCTGCTTATCAGTTGCACCTTGATCTAACTCAAAAAGAAATCTTGAAATGTATTGAGGAATGAGCTCAAAGTCCAGTGAAAGAAGCAAACACAACCATGTAGCAATTCGATCAGGAAATTCCAAATAATCAAGGTATAAAAATACGTATGCAATTATATGAGAAATAATGCATGTATTGCAAAATGCCAATGTTGATGCATGATCCCCAATCCCATTCCATTATCCAAACCACCAAACACCAATGTGCACATAAATAGTCCACAAACCAAGTCCGTCGGCCATAAGATTGTTAGGGCCTCGGTTGGACCGAGTCTATGTATTGTCGATTCCGTGACTGTGTGACTGTGTGTCTTGGACCTTGCCTTGGAAGAATGTGAAAATGTCAGAAGATCTACTGTGCATTGAAGAATTCACACCGAACATGTGATTGACACACAGATAACTGAACCTTAGTGGACTTTAGGTTAAGCCTAAATATCTTAGAAGTCAATGGTTAATTGGAAAATGTTTAACTTTCAGCCTCGAGGCCTCAAGCATTTTGTCGAGGCCTCAAAGATTGTCCTTATCCGAGTGAAAATTTATGACAACTGTATTTTCAGCGTGGGGTCGCAAGGCCATGTGTCTTTGACCCAAATATCTTACAAGATATGGTAAGACAAACTGAAAAGAGGAAAAGCCTCCTTTTGATTTCAAAAGATCCTATGCTTCATCATGATTGGAAACCTTATAGAAATATGGAGATCCTAGAAGGCTCCTATGGATTTGATGAGATTATGAAAAATCAGTTTGCCATCTCATACTCATGATCAAATCTTTTGAAGCTAAGTATCGTGGGTGGCAAGCTAATACATATTTGGAAAGTCTCCATAAAGGATTATTGAGAAATCATTTTTGCCACCTCATGACTTGGTAGTTAAATATTTTGATTGGAAATCATGGACATATGGCAAATGAGTGAGTTGGTCTTTGCCTAAATATCAGTAAGATTAAAGTTTGAAATTTGAAATTGAAGTGTGTTGTATTTCCATATACAAGATCGAGGCCTTGAAGAAATCCTTGAGGCCTCGAGACTGAACTGTTGGGCAGAAACTCTATAAATACATGCTTAAGCATTGGTTTAAGATACATCTGTTAAATTGGAAAAAACCTAGGTATTCTCCAGGGACTTTTCCTTCCCTAATCTCCTCGCCTTCATCATCCTTTAAACGAAGAGTTAAGCAGTCAATGCTTGTTTAATTGTGAAGATGAGGACATTCTTTTAGGACCCAAAAACAGTAAAACCTTTTTCCTAGAATCCATATTCCGCTGTGCCAATACTCATCACAAGATGGACCTGATCTAAAGGAAGAAGGCGCAGAGACATCTACAAGAAGAACACACATTTTGAAGAATTGTTAAGGCCCAAGGCAAGTGTTCTTTGTTTACATTGTTTATCATTGTACGGTGAATTAGATCAATGTGATTGAACCACCTTAAAAAATAGGTGTCAAGGATTAGACCAGGGCGGTTGAACCTTTTAAAACTAGGTTGTAATGTTTGGGTGTGACTCCCATACATAGTGGATTTGGGATAGCCCTAGAGAGGGTGAGTCCAACAGTGGATGTAGATTTAGGTGAACCGAACCACTATATATTGTTGTGCATGTGTGGTTTGCTTTAATGGTTTGATTCATTTGTTTATCACTTGCACACACGTTTATTCCGCTGCACATATTGTTAAATTGATAAATTATTAAAAAGGGAAATAAAATCAGATCAGACCTATTCACCCCCCTCTAGGTCTTACATACTTCTAGTGAAGGAATTTCAAAGATGACCGTTACAGTGTACCATACGAACACTGGTTTGTCAAACGATGCTGCTACCTCTCAATCACCAGTATAGGCATGTCCTGCAATGCAACCCTAACTCAGCCATCTGCTTAAGTCGATGGTCATAAAGGTCCCTCCTTTGGTCATCAACACAATTCAAGGACTTGACCTAACTGGTCCCCAATAGTCAATGGTCATCATGTCCACCCCATCTGGTCATCAACTTAATCCAAGGAATCGACCCAAGTGGTTGTCTGTCGGTCTCTAGCCCAAGAAGCCACCAACAAATCACAGGGCTACCCGCCCAAAATCTCCAACACCCACCCAACCATGGATGCTCATGCATGTTAACAAAATATAATTCCCCGCATGAATGACATGATCAAATTAAATATGGAGATTCTTACATAAACATATGCCAATAAAGAACCATAAACAATCCATAATTAATTTAGCATACCCAAAAATACTAAATTAAATCCAAAGCACATATATTCTCGAAAAAATAAACATATGCATGCAACATGGTCCAAAATACAAGGCATACCAATACGCAACCAAATATATCACGATTCACCAAAATTCCAAGCATGGTAATTTTACCAAAAACTCCAAATCATAGCATAGGCCAAATCCTATGCAAATTTCGAATCCGTATCATGGGTTTCTCAATAAGATAAATAGGTAAGACCACAAGTCCAGACAAACCGAGACACTCACTAGCTTAAACACTTAGCCATAATCTATAACCCTTTACATTCAGTGAGATGCACCAAGACTTTACCCATTTAAACCGTAGATTCTCAGGCCTTTTTATCTAAACACAATTTATGCATTCAATCACACCTAAACAAGAATTTTTTAAGGGATTTCAAAAAATCAGTAAATAACGTGTATAAGTAGTGTATTTATTCCCTCACATATATGCACAAAATATGTAAGTGTTTGATTCTCTCACCTAGAATTTGTAAAAGTGAACCAAATGACAAAATCCAAACTTCAACCACTAGCTTTAAGTCCCAATTTTACTACAATTTATTTACAGTTCCAAACCACTTAGGATAAATTCCTTTCAACCATTAAATTTAGATGAGTCCATCCTTGTAAATTCATAGGGTTTTGTCCCAACATTTACAGATCCAAAATACTAAGGTTTTCCACAATTGGTCTAAGTTTCCAAGAAAATCAAACAATGCAAATTTCATTCTTATTACAGAATTTTATGGGAAGAGCACACTAATCAATAAATTCTCATATTTTTACAGTAGATAGATCTATCAATGAGGATTCCGAAAATATCTTGTTTGGTCCAAACCGATTTTCCTAACCCAAGTTATGGTCGTTTTACTCTAACACTTACACTGTCAAGCGGATTGCAGTACTTAAACAAAAGCTTGGCTTGTAGACCTAATTTGACCCATAAAATCAACTTCTTTCTTTTTCAAAATTTTACTGGAGATATATCTCCATGTTCCCTTGAAGATAGATGCAAAATTTGCATCGTTTCGATTCCTACAACCCAAGTTATGATTTATTTGGTGAACTGCAGTAAAATTGAATTATAGACCCGAACCAAAAATTTGGTCTGACTTGCAGACCTGATTTGGGACATCAATCCTTACTCTTTTTCTCTCAAATTTTTACAACAACTAGATCTAACTGTCTAGTTATCAAAAAATCAAGCTTTGTTGAAAAAAATCGTTAGTTATGATTTTTCTCGCGACACTTTTCAAGATGACCTTATTGTCTCTAGTGATTTGGAAAATCTTGTCGACACTTGAATGTTTGTCCTCTTGTGTTGATTTTTGTCGAATAGGATAGAAGATGTATTAACGTATTTTTACGTTATTTCTTCTTTCCTTTGCCCTTTTGTTTAGTAAATCTTTTGTCTTTACCATTTGATTGGCATGCTTCCAAGGGACCAAATATGTTAGGTGTTGCCATAGCTTGAAAATCTGACTCAGCAGAACCTTCTTGAGCTTGACTCAGTTGAGCCAAAAGATCCTTCTTGATTTCTTGTTTTAGTTTGAGCATGTCGGTTGACCCCATGAATGATGCATTTGAAATATGATAAGAAGGGGAAGAAGAAGATGGAAGTTGTTGTACCGCTTAATTAGAAGAGGGAGAGAAAGGAAATGAAGGAATCGAGGATTTTTGCTTTACAGCTTGAAGAGAAGGTTTTTTTTATTTTTTAAATTGATTTTGTTTCTAATTCTTTTGCATAGGATTTCTCTTTTTCCACCAAAATGGGTCCAAAATATGGAGAACCACCACATGGGGATTTCTTCTGGTTCGTCAACTTTCAAGCAAAGGAACCAAGAATGATAAAAAAGAAAATTGATTTTCATAAAACAAAATGTTTTCCCAAGCGGTCATATAATCCCAATAATCAAAATTAGATTAAGTTGTAGACACAATAAAAATTTATTTCTTAGAAAATCACTAACAATTATGTTTCAAATAAGAGCAGATTTTCTGTTTTCCAGCAGCAAAATCCTCAACTTTAAAAATCCATAAAAATTCATATACTCAATGAATTTTCTTGAACTTAGTTTCGTTTGAAACGTTATCAAGTGTATTTAAGTCCATAAAAATTAAGATTTATATTCACTGCTACATAAATTTATTTCTCAGAAAGTCACCGACGCTAATTTTTCAAACAGTAGTAGATTTTCAAATTTTCCAACAAACCCTTAACGTTTAAAATTCAACAAAATTAATATACCGAAAGAATTTTCTTGAAATTAATTTCATTTGCACCATTATTTAGTTTATTTTGTCCATAAAAAATTTTAGATTAAGATTCACAGGCTACATAAATTTACTTCTTATAAAACCACTCGCGCTCATTTTTTAAACAGTAATAGATTTTCTATTTTCCATCAGCAAATACCCTAATTTCAAAAATTCATACACTCAACCAATTTTCTTGAAATTAGTTTCTTTTGAAATGTTATCAAGTGTATTTATGTCCATAAAAAATTTAGATTAAGATTCACACACTACATAAATTTATTTCTTTAGAAGCCATTGACGCTCAGTTTTTAAACAGAAGTAGATTTTTTTCCATCAACTTCCCCAATTTAAAAATGCATAGACTCAACAAACTTTCTTTAAATTAGTATCGATTGATTAGAAGAGGGAGAGAAAAGAAATGGGGGAATTGGAGATTAAATAAAATGTTTTCCCAAGTGATCATATAATCCCAATAATAAAAAATGATTTCTTGAGATCCTTTGATGATAATTCTTTTTGGTTGATGGAGAGGTTGTCTCCGTTCTTCTTTAGACAGAACTTTCAAAATCTTTAATTTGGAATATTGAATTTGGACATCAGGTGAGATACGGCCTTCATGAGATTGTTGATTTTGATCTTTATGGTCAAGAGTGCAACTTCCTGTTTCTAACAGGATAGATTCAAGGAGGGAATATGAGTACGCTTGGAGAGAAAAGAAATGGGATGATTTCTTCAATGGTAGTACTTTCAGAAAAATAGACTTCTGGAATTGCAAATAGAAGATGAGTATACTCATTAACATAATTATTTTCTTTTTGTCCTTTTGATGGAGATTGAGAAGAGGGAGAAGAAACTATTTTTCCAAAAAATAATGGAATTTTAGATATTGCGGTTGAAGACGTTCCCCAATTCTTGTGCTTTTCATAAGTCCGATTGGTTTTGCATTGCTTGATTTAGCCCTTTGCTCAAAGTAGAATTGATTAAATTCTTGAGCTTTTATGAAAAGTGAAGTTCCTGGTCGGAACTTAGGACGTTGCATTTTGAAGGATTTTGAAGACAATGATGGAAATCAGGATAATGTAAAATTGACAGATTATTTGGAAGAATGTATAGAGGACAAAGGCCTTTGCTTCTATGAAGAACCAAGAACTCTCGAGAAAGAAAGTCAGCTATGGAAGTTTCGTCACCTTTGCTAAATTGAATTTCAAAGTCAGTGATGTTTAAAATAACTTGCCATCTAGCAAAAATTTATTTATTCACTAGATTTTTAACATCCTTTTGAATTATATCTTTTGCAGGTTGATAGTCAATTCTTAATAAGATCTTTTTGTTAAGAAAATCTAATTGAATTTTTTCAATACAAAGAACAATTGCTAAAATTTATTTTTTAATTATTGAGTATTTTGACTGTGCTTGGTTCCTTGTTCCATGGTAGAACCTAACAATTTCTTCCTTTTGATTTTTGTTTAATTGAATTAACACTCCACCATATCCAATTTCGAAAACATCCATTTGAACAATTTCGAAGGCTATCTTTAATGTTTTGTTTATTTCTTTTAACGACTTCAGTATCTTGATCATTCAAGGCTATAGGATTTTTCTTCAATTGTTCTTGAAGAATTTTCCTATCTTTAACAAGATTTTGATAGAAGTTCGAAACATAATTTAAACATCCTAAAAATCTTTGTAATGTTTGATATCTTTTATTTCGTCTAGACATTTCTCTGCAAATTCTATTACTCTATTAATTGGTTGCACTATTTTATCTTTAATTTTGAAACCAATGAAGTTTACTTCTGTTTGAAATAACTTCATCCTCTGTTGGTTCAAAACTAATCCATTTTTTATTATAATCCGTTTGAATACATTTTAGTATTTCTAGTGTTGATCTATTGATTCTAAAAAGATTAATATATCATCAATGTAAACAAGAGAGAATGTATTAAAAGGATTGAATATTTTTCTCATAATTTTCTGAAACTCAAATGGTACATTTTTTAGTCCAAAGGGCATGACATTCCATTCATAGTGACTTGATGGTACTATGAATCTTGTTTTATATTTGTCTTTTTCATCAATTTGAATTTGTCAAAATCCAAATTTCAAATTGAATTTCGAAAAGATTTTAGCACTATGGATTTTGTAAAGAATGTCTTGAATATTAGGTATAGGAAACCTAATGGATTGAAAAACTTTATTTAGACGTTTGTAATTTATAACTAAGCGAGGTATACCACGTTCTCGTTCAACTGCATTATTGGATTATTAACTGCATTTTGGAGAGTTGCTCTTTCTAATTAACCCTTTATTTTCTAATTCAATGATTTCTTTTTTACACATTTATTGATATTCACTAGTCATTTGGGCTGCTCTAGCCATTGTTGGAATTTTTCTTTTATTAAAATTTTTTAGGCAGAGAAATGACATGATTTTTTTGCTCCAAAATGCATTTGGAAGATCAGAACAATATTCTATGGCAAGTTGTTGTTCAAAATATTGTTTTCGAATTAAAATTTTGTTGTCTTGTAGTTGACTTTCTATTCTTAAAAAAAGACTTTTCCAAGGAGGTATTGAATATAGTTTTCTTTTGTTGATATAAGAGAGTTGATAGAGTCAACTTCTCCTAATCTTTGTTTCTCGATGAATTCAAATTTTACTTGTTGATCATCGATTTGAGTGATGATTCCATCTTTGGTTTTTACCCAAGGGGTAATTTCCTTAAGGAATTGAGTGCCTAATATTAGGTCTTCATTCATTCCTTTCCTTTGGAATACTAGGATGTTGCTAATGCATTTTCCACTTTTACGATATGAACATATGTAAGCTTGTTCTTAAAATAAATTTCTTTTCCGTTTGCAGAATTGGCCGAATGTATTGTTTTTTTCAAAAAAACTAAAGGTATTATACCTTCTTTTAACACAACTTATATCGGCTCCTGCATCAAGAAAACAGACTAAGTCTTTAGAATATTCATTTGAAATTTTTAGTGTTACTCTAGTGTACCATCTTCGGTAATTAAAAGTGAAGATCTTATTAGATTCTAAAAGAATTTTGATTTGTCCTGATAAACTTTCATGATTATCTTTTTGAACGGTGTTCTGTTTGATTGATTCTAATTTTATCTTTAAAGTTTTAATTTCATTTTTTACATCTTTTATTTCTTTTTGTAAATCTTGAATAGTTGATGGGTTTCCTCATTTAATTCATCTTTGAGTCTTTTATGTAAATCTCTATACTAAATAATTGAATGGGTTTTGTAAATTTTTGTGGTCTTTCTTCAAATATTTCTTTCTTTTTATTTGCTTGTAGTATTTTTCCATAGCTTTCTTTTGTTCTATTGGATCTTGCATTTTTGTTATCATTTCTAACATTACTTCATCACTGGCTGATAGAACATTTATTGATTGAGAATCAATCATACATTATATTTATCATTAAACTTAATGTTCAACAAATCCGAACGACATAACCATAAGATCTAAATCAATTAATGCTTGAAATACGGATCAATCTTAATGCAGAAATCATGAACATAATAATTATAAGACATACCCAGATCCATTGATGAAGAAGAGTGAGCTTTGATCTTCCCTTTGATTTGTCAATGCTTCCTGGAGTTCAAAAGCAAGAGAAAACATCTACTTTGGAGTTTCTACCTCTTTCCTCTTTAATGCCCTCTCCCAATTTCGTGAATAGTGTTTTTGACACTGAGGTTGTCTTCAGTTGATGGATAATTATGGAGAGAAACCCTTTTATAGCCAGAGGGAGGACCCCTAACGCAATTAGGACTTTCTATTCATACGTCTCATCAAAATAGGAAACTAACCCCCTTTAAAACTCTCTTAAAGTAGATTTTCCTTATTTAAACATAATTTCATTGATTTAAGATCCTCTATGTTGAGCCCCAAATTTAATTTGGGTCATGTTTAGTCCTACATTCTCCCACTTGGCCCACATTTACACTTCATGGGATTTCAAAGAGGTATATCATAAGGTGTACACATAAACTGTATTTACCAAATTAATGCGGTCAATAACATAATGCTAATACTAAATAAGTCACAAATGCGAGCAATGACAGTTGCACTTCATCTTATCCCGACATGGTCCCTTCCATCACGACAACATAAGTGACCTACCTAGCATAGCCCTTAAATGAGAAATTTTCATAATGGTCCACATAAGTGTCATAACATAATGACTATTCTTCTTAATGTCAAAATAAACACACATAATGTATATACATAACAATAATAAATAAGAACAATAATCAGAAATGCATATATGAGTATTCAAATATCAAATAGTGCACATTTATTCATAATGCAGTCCAAAATTCATAATTACATCATAATAGATTACATTCAAGACTCATTCTATTGGCATGTTCCTTAAAGGTCATTATAGGTAATCCATTCGTCAACGGATTTGCCACCATAAGTAAAGTACTAATGTGCTCAATAGACACCGTCCGTTTCTGAACTTCTTCTTTCACGACGAAGTATTTCAATTCCATGTGTTTCGATTCATTCGAATACTTGTCGTTCTTAGAGAAAAATACTGCTGCAAAATTATCACAGTAAATTCTCAGCAGCTTGGCAATGTTGTCGACAATTTCAAGTCCTGAGATAAAGTTCCGCAGCCATATTCCTTAAACAGTGGTCTCATAGCACCCTACAAATTCTGCTTCTATGGTTGATGTTGTAGTGATAAACTGTTTGGCGCTTTTCCATGATATTGCTCCACCAGCTATAAGGAACAAATAACTAAACGTTGACTTTCTGCTATCAATGCAACCACCAAAATTCGAATCTGAGTAGCCAATGACCTCGAGATTATCAGACCTCTTAAACGTAAGCATGAACTCTTTAGTACCCTATAAATACCTCATTACTTTCTTTGCAGCATTGAAGTGATCCATTCCAGGGTTGCTTGGTATCTCCCCAGTATAGTAACAGCAAAACTAATGTAGAGTCTGGTGCCGGTTTGGGCATACATCAAGCTACCTACAGCTGAGGCATAAGGGATTTCCATTTGTTTCTTTTCAAGTTCATTATGCGGACATTGATTTAAGGCAAATTTATCTCCCTTCTGAATAAGGGCATCTTGATAGGAACAATTTTGTATACCGAATCTCTCCAAGATTCTTTCTGTGTAACCTTTCTGAGACAGCCCTAACATACCACGTGTTCTGTCACGAAATATTTCTATTCCAATCACGTAGGTTGCCTTTCCCATATCTTTTTCAAAATTATTGGAGAGAAACTTCGTAGTTTTGAACATCATACCATGATCATTAGTGGCAAGCAAAATATCATCAACATATAATATCAGGAGGATAAACTTACTCCCACTAACCTTCAGGTATATACAGCGATCAACAGGTGTTTTTCTTAAAACCGAAAGAGATAATGGTATCATTGAACTTAAGGTACCACTGCCTGGAGGCTTGCGTAAGGCCATAAATTGATTTTTTTTAATTTGCATGCCATATGTTCCTTACCCTCTATGGAGAATCATTTAGGTTGTTCCATATATACATCCTCATCTTAACTACCATTCAAAAATGCGGTTTTAACATCTATTTGGTAAATCTCCAAATCATCATGAGTCACCAAAGCCATAATGATTCTGAAAGAATCCTTTCTAGATATAGGAGAGAAAATCTATTTATAATCAATGCCATTTTTGTGAGTAAATCCTTTAGCCACAAGTCTTGTTTTATATCGTTCGATATTGTCCTTTGAGTCTCGTTTGGTCTTAAAAACCCACTTACATCCAACTTTCTTTTATCTCTGAGGCAATTTTACTAGATCCCAGACTTCATTTTGGTGATGGACTTTAGCTCGTCTTTCATTGCGTCTATCCACTAACTAGAATCATCACATTCTATGGCTTCATCATAAGTGACCGGATCCTTAATAACCCATAAATCATAATCCGATTCTTGTAGATATACCACATAGTCATCCGAAATAGCAGTCTCCTTTGTTTTTCGGACCTTCTTAATATTATTTCTTGCGGTTGTTCAACAATCGGTTCATTATTGGTGATGGTTTCATCATGGAAAGATTCATCATTCAGGTGTTGTTCATCAGTTGTTCAGTAATATTAGGGACAACAATTTCTGAAGTTACGGGTATCAGGATTAGTACCCTTACTTCTTGCACACCGACGTTTCTCATTATCCCACTCCCACTTACCTCACCATTCTCAATAAATCTAGCATTACCGATCTCCACAATTCTCATACTATGGTTCGGATAATAGAACCTGTACCATTTGGAGTTCTCGAGGTAACCTAAGAAGTAATTACTGATTGTCCGTTCATCAAGTTTTCTTTCATATGAATTATAAATTCTTACTTCTACATGACAACCCCATACATGTAGATTTCTCAAACTGAGTTTTATTTCCGTCCACAGTTCAAAAGGAGTCTTAGGAACTGACTTACTAGGAATCTGATTAAGCAAGTACATTGCGGCTCTTAATGTATACATCCACAACATAATGGGTACGGTGCTATTACATAACATACTCCTAACCATGTCCATAAGTGTACGGTTACGCCTTTCAGCAACACCATTCTGCTGAGACGTACCGGCATCATATATTGTGCAATTATTCCGCGACTTTCTATTAGTTTAGCAAAAAGCCCTAGGTGTTGACCCATTTCATCATACCTACCATAACATTTACCACCTCTATCTGAACTAATGACTTTCACCTTTCTATCTAGTTGTCTTTTAACTTTAGTGATAAATATATCTACGGTGTTAACTGCTTGAGATTTATCGTGCAACATATAAATATAATCATAACGCGAAAGTCATCAATAAAGGTGATAAAATAGGTCTCTCCACCAAAAGATGGAACATCAAATGGGTCACAAATATCAGCATGGATCAATAAAAGTAGCCCTTTATATCTTCTGGCTCTTTCTTGGTGTGTTTGGTCTGTTTACCCTTAATGCGTTCCACACACACCCCTAAATCATTAAAGTCAAGATTCGGGAGAATCCCATCTTTTACTAATCTTTCAATTCTTTCACGGAATATATGTCCCAAACGTTTATGCCACAAGATAGAGAAATTTTCATTAATCAACCCACGTTTAATACCAACATTATGATACAAGGTTAAGAGAGAATTAACAAATGAATCATCAAGCTTTAAATGGTAAAGGCTATCAATCAATAATCCAGACCCAATAAAAGAAGAACTCTTAAATAAATTGAAGGTGTTATTTCCAAATTTACAAAATAACCGTTAACATCAAGTTTGGAAATTGAAATAAGGTTTTTGGCAATAGAAGGAACATAAAGACAATCAAATAAATCTAAGTAGTGGCCAGTGTCGAGGAAAATACGGTAAGTCCCAATGGCTTCAACTGGCACATTTTGTCGGTTTTCCATGTAAATGTAGGCTTTAGTTGAGTCGATGGTCTGGGTCATAAGATTTTCCTGCATCATATTAGAAACATGAGTTATAGACCTAGAAACATGAGTCGTAAGATATCCTTTTTTCTTACTAAGTCCTTGATTTATTAGATGAAATGAGTGATGTCTAATCTGTTTAAGCCTGCTCTCCTCTTGAATCAACATACTTGACAGTTCATTTACTTATCATTTATCTTTCATAGTATTGAAGTTTATTTGATATGGCCCATACTGAAGAGGCAGAGAATTCATAATGAATTGGACAAAAAAAGTATCATCAACACTCGTCCCTATATTCTTCAGCTGAGCAGTAATATTTGTCATCTCTGTTATGTGCTCATACATGCCACGGCTTCCATTGAACTTAATGGTGGTTAACCTAGCCATAAGTGTCCCTGTTAAGGACTTGTTAGCTGTTTTGAATTTATTTTCAATATTTTGGAGGTATTCCTTAGCACTTTCAGTTTTGGGCAGTGAAGTCTTGATATTATTTGCCACCGTCATGCGTATAGACATAAAGCCGAGTTTGTTTCACCTGATCCACACTTCATAGGACTTTTTTCGGACTTTGTACTTGTTCTAGTAATAACAGGCTTATAAAAAATTAATGATTTATCAAGATTGAACACACCGAGGTGAAACTCAACTTGTTCTCTCCATTCAGAGAAATTAAGTCTAGTTAACATGGGGACAGCCGAAGCTTGCGCATGCAGTCTTATAGGGAGAGATGGCGCAAAACTTTTATAATTTCATGCTCACTTACATAATGCTATGAGTTAAACTTATTTGAAGTAGACAAACAATCAACATTAGTAAACAGTATTACCGGATCTACTTTTGGGTAATCTTATGGCATACTATTTTATTATGGTGATTCTCAGTCACTGATAGAATTGACTAACAAAGTACAATCGATCAAATACTGCTGCCACCTTTGGGTGCCGGACAAATAGCAACCATAAGTACCCGCCAATCATCCTATCTTAATCCGTTAATCACTCGGAACTGTGCACCTTTGGGCCAATCTAATATCTCTGTGATTAGGGATCGCAATTAGAAAAGTCATTATTATCAACACTTGGGAAGAGTATTGGACCACAATTATATGACCTGATGTCCAAACACATTCCGATTGGACCACTTTGGTGACAAACCAAATCGTATCATAATATGGTATTAGATTAAGAATAATGACTTTGCTCATTATTGGTTTCAAAAAAACATAAGAGGAAAACTCCATAATTTCGAGTCCGTTAATCATAATCTTAAAGTCCATAAAATTTTAAACTACATAAATCATTAAAATTTGCCAAAAACATAAGAGGAAAAACCATAATTGTTTTTTTAAATTCATAAATCATAAAATATAAGGTCCATAATTTTTTTTTAATTCTTCTTTGAGATCCAAAAATTTTCTTTCTTTAATTTTTCTTTATTTCAAACAATAATCCATCATATGAACCAGGCTCTTGATGCCACATGTAATACTTCATTATAACATCAGAATTTATTGATTAAGAATCAATCATACATTACATTCACCATTAAACTTAATGTTCGACAAACTCGAATGACATAACCGCAGGATCTAAATCAATTAATGTTTGAAACACAGATCAATCTTAATGCAGAAATCGTAAACATAATAATTATAAGACATACCCAGATCCATTGATGAAGAAGAGTGAGCTTTGATCTTCCCTTTGATATGTCAATGCTTCTTGGAGTCCAAAAGCAAGAGAAAACACTCACCTTGGAGTTTCTACCTCTTTTCTCCTTAATGCCTTCTCCAAATTTCACGAATAGTATTTTTAACACTGGGGTTGTCTTTAGTTGATGGATAATTATGGAGAGAGACCCTTTTATAGGCAAAGGGAGGACCTCTAAGGCAATTAGAACTGTTCATTCCTACTTCCCATCAAAATAGGAAACTAACCCCTTATTTAAATAGATATTCCTTACTTAAACACAGTTTCTCTGATTTAAGATCCTCTATGTGGAGCCTCACATTTAATGTAGGTCGTGTTTAGTCTTACATGTTTTGTCTTATGTCATTGAGTTGAAACCTTGGAATCAACAATGATGTTTATACAATATTATATTGATGTATTGTGTAATTATATTAGAAATTATTATATAGCATAATTTGTTAAATATATTAAAAATTAAAATTACATTTCAATCGTGTTATTGAAATAAAAAACAATGAAAAATGATATATTTGTTAAAGAATAAAATAAAAATTAAATAAAAAAAGGATGATAATAATGTTTTAATAAATTAAGATACTTTAAAAATTAGATTGTCTTAGAAACCAAATTAGGTCCAATCATGTCAAAAACTTAAACTCTACAATCTGATTTGACTTTTAAAATATTGTATACTACTAACATGTTAATGTTAGAGTCATTCAATATAGTTTATAAATACATTATTAAAATAATTATTTTTAATATAATTTAGTAAGTTGGTCATTCATATTTGTATTGAGAAGAAACACCTTTCCCACCATACAAAAACAACAATATCGAAAAGAAAAATAAAGAAGAAATCAACACACAGTATCAAATAACATTACAATGATTTACGTGGTTTTCTTTAGGTATGTCCATGCGTTCAACATCGATCCCCTATGCTCAGTGGCAAGAAATCGAAGGAGAGACGTCACTTTCCTTCGTTACCATTTTCGCTCATATACTCTATCTCAAGAAAAAAAATATATTATATACTGTCATGATTAGAGTTTAGATAAGGTGCAATGTGAAAATTATAAAATTTCCCACTAATAAGAAATTTGGCAACAAGGGGGCATTGCCCCCTTTGACCCCCCGCGAGCTTAGTGCAGAGCTTGACCCGTGATAGTGTAGATTAGATCGACAACATATCTTAGATTATCAGACTCCACAAAACCTAATAATCTCCCACTTGGAGACTGATCAAACAACTCCTCATCACCGGTATGATGCCTTCAAAAAGGAACTCAATGCGAACCTACTTTCCGTCTTCAAAAAAGAAGATCAAGAGAAGGTGAGTATGACTTCAGTTTCTCTTTAATGACCATCTAAATCAACATATTTGTAGTGTTCTAACCAGGGCCGTCTCGACACAAGTTGAGGTTTAATGCAAAAAATCTAAATGGGGCCTTCTTGGTATTTAACATATTATTATAAGTAATATTTAATTAAAATTTTAATTATATAATAAAAAAAATCTGAAATCTATTTTTCTTGTTTTTTGAGATGTAAAATTACTAATTAAATTTTGTATTCAAATTAATGACATATGTTTCTTTGTGATTTTTTGGGGTCTTGATTATGTTTCTTTCTTTTGTTTTTCTTCTTTTTATGTACTCTTCTTTAGTGAATTTCAATTGTCAAGTTTCCAGAAACAAAAGGAATTGTCAATTATTAAGACCTGTATAAACTAATTGGGCTGAAACCCTAGCCATTTTGAGTCTAAGATTTAATCTAACTTTCATATAACAAGAGCCAAGGTAAATGGGAAATTGAGCATGCAACACTTGATTTGATTTTATTGACAATACCCCCACTAATCTCTCAACCATCGCTTAAGGAGTTCAAAGGCAACATCAAAAGTTGTTTTTAAACAACACCATGAGTTGTTCCTTAAGCACCTAGGACTGAATACTAGTATGATCTCAGTTTGGGCCATGTTATTAGATTTTGAAAGGCCAACTTGGATAAAGACCATAGCAGCAAAACCAAATTAAAATATATTTTCAAAACCATTTAAACGAATAATTCAAAACTAAGAAAAATCAAAGGATTAGATCTCAGTTACCTAGAAAACCCAAAGTAGTTGGGGAACAAAATAATAATGCATACAACATATGAGTACACAATCGTGCACTCCCAAGCATGGTTGGGTACTTACTGTATTTTGGCTGAGAGGGCACATAGAGGGTGAGAGAGATAACAGAGAACTAGGAGAGAAGGAGGGTCTCCTCTCTATTTCTCTTCTCACAGAGAATTTAATTAAAACTGTCTCAAGGATTTTGTCTATCAAATAACCCAGGAAAAACTGAGGAACAAGAAGAAAGAGTAGGTGTTCAAACCCAAGCTTCAACTCCATTTTTTTTTTTTCATCAGAAAAAGTATAGAATCATTTTAAAATACAATGGAAAAGACCAAACCAAATCTCCTTTGGAATCAGTTCAGATTTAATCCTACCAAAAAATTTAGAAAAAGAAATAAGAAAGGAAGAAGAAGACCTATGGAAAAATATGGGTTTTCAAGGCCATTTTAATTTCATTTTTGACAAGGTTCCCCAAAACTATTTCCAATAAGAATTTTATGCATCTAAACCATTTTAATAAATTGAAAATTAAACTTATAGAAAGGGAGAAGAGGAGAGGGATTTACGTGAGAATTAAAAAAAGGAAGAAGCATAGATGGCTAGGGTTCCAATCTCCCCCTGAAAGGGATACTTCTTCAGAGAGAGTCAGGGGATATGAGAGCTTTAATGAAGAGTGTGATGATGAGGGGAGAAAGGGGTTGAGTCCCTTTTTACAGGCTTAGCGAATGAAGGAGCAGTTAGAGAGAGGAGTAGCGAGAGAGAGCAGTCAGCAGCGAGAGAGAGAGAGAGAGAGAGAGCAGTGAGACTACTGTGAGAGAGAGGAGAGGCGAGAGAGACAAAAATCAACAGTGAAAGTGAAGAGCGATGTAACGTACCCAACCAGCCAGTTCTCTTCCAGTTGGGATGACCAACTCATGGGACGGTTACCTTTGCATTGAATAATAGGATAAGTTATATTGAGGCCTATTCAGTAGGTGTTACCTGATTGACTTTAATTTCAGTTACTTTGGGTCCTTATGATTAGCCTTATGATTTGTAACCTCCTCCCTTAATGGATGGGGGATAGTGTACTGTCCCGTCCCCAATTTTCTAATTTTTGAAGAGATTTTTGGATCTCTGAGTTGTTTTAGGAACTTGGTAACAGTGAAGAGAGTGTGGGTGCCATGGTGGGCCCAGCTTATTTGTTTTCAAGTTCAGAAACTCGAAGGGCATTTTGGTAATTTTATAATTATTGCATATTTGTCATGAAAACTTGTTCAAAAGTCACACGTTTTCTCGCCTGAGGTCTTTCGGTTTCTTTCTTCGAGTTTTTCTTTCTCTTTTGAAAAAAAAAGGGGCCCAAAACCCTAAACCCTAACCCTTATAACTTACCCATTTTTTTCGCGATACTGTAGCAGTCACGCTACAGTGCTGCCGCTCTTCTTCTTCCCCCCAACGATGCTCTTCTTCTTCATCTTCTTCCTCCCGATTCTCGGTAAGTTTCTCCTCCTTTCTCCCTCTCTCTCTCGGTTTTCTTCTTCTTCTCTTCTCTACCTCCGACCGGCCTATCTCCGTTTTTCCCCAAATTTTCTCTTTTCCTTCTATTCGATTTTTTTTGGGGATTTCTTCCGGTTTTCCCCTTCTTTTCCTTTTTCCTTTTAGATTTCCTTCCCTTGCTCGATTTTCCTTATTTTCCCTTCTTCATTTTCTCTGTTTTTCCCCGATTTCCTTTCATTTCCCTCTTTTTCCCCCTTTCTTGGATTTCCCTAGATTTTTCCCCCTTTCCCCCGACTCAGTAGAGTTACTGAGTCGCTCGGCCGAGTGCCGAGTCGACTCAGTCGTTTTTTTTATCCTTGCTGTTCTGAGTCAACTCGGCCCTTGGGCTGAAGTGGCAACCCAGCCACTCGGCCCACTGGCCCAGACCCGACCCAACTTGGTCTGGCCCGACCAGGCCCTGACCTGGTCCGGCCCATGTCTAGTAGGCCCACGTTCTCGGCCCAATCCACCTTGGCCCAATTTCCAGACCTGGCCCTTTTCAAAGCCCGTTTTCAAGCCCGGCCCGTTTTTAGACCCGGCCCAGTTCGGCCCTTTTTGGGCCTTGCCCAGTTCGACCCATTTTGGGCCTGGCCCAGTTTTAGGCCCATTTTCTTCCCGGCCTCTTTTTGACTCATTTTATCTTAATTACTTATCCGTTCTTCCTTATTTCTACAGCTTGAACTCCCTTCAATTCGACTCCACACACGCGGTGAGGGGACTTATCACTGTTTTACCATGCATTTGCATTCTTAACCTATAACCTTAGACATCGAGTGACCTGGATGAGACCCTTTCGTTTATTAAGCCACTCGGTAAGGGAATCATTGAAATGAATATGTGGCAAGGGATCCATTCGGGTTCACCCATATCAATTGTATGTGATTAATGGAAAATTTGATTGAATGAATGATTATTGATGCTTGAAAGTTGTTGAAAACATGTTTGTGATTAATTATAACACATGATATTATGATGGATGTAAACACGATAGTTGGAAGATGTTGTGATTTATTGCGTGTTTACGCATAAGATGTAAATGTAATCGTATGTTGGATATAGACGTATGAGCCTAAGCATTGTTATGTGTTGTTAACCGCATGATGAGGCATGTTGTTGATATTGATGTCATGTCAGAACATGTTTGTGTTGTCATACATGATCATGATACCATGTGCATGTATGGGAGGTTTTGTTTATGTGTATACATTCATGATGATGAGATGAGCTTGGTAGTTGGGAGGACTTCCCTGTTACACTCCGGCGGTCGAGACCCCCATAGGGGATGTGGGTTTCCCCGTTGTGTTCCAGCAGTCGAGGTGCCTGCCCTAGAGTTTGGTTCCCTCGGGCGTGGTCGAGGTGGTTTCCGACATGGGTCGTGTGGGTGAGGCAATTGTGTATTCTTTAGTCTCCCGATGATACTAGTAGGGAGATCGGGGTTTGTTGGAGGACCTGATGTGGACTATGGGGATGATTTCTTGGATTTGGTTAATGGAATATCGGTTAATATAGTAGTTGAGTATGGTAGGCATGGATGTTTTATTTACTTGTGATATTTATTGCCCATTTCATATGTGATTTATATCTATCTTGTTAAAATGTGATATGTTCTTTCGCTGGGCTGTTTTGCTCACCCCTTACCTTTCACGTGCCCCGATCGTGGAGGGGCCAGGCTGGCCCCTTGAGCAAGTACCTGGAGAGGAGTAGTAGAGCCTATGTTTATGCTATGTTTGGTATTTGATAACTTTAGTCACATGGACTCAATTGTATGTTTGTTTGGATGACTGTATAACCACTTGATTAGTTTACATTTGTGGTTCGTTGTGTTTATTCTAGTTTTGAACTTGTGGATTGTTGGACGGGAAGTAGTTATCCCGTTTAAATAAAAAAAAAAAAATTGTTGCTACTCTTGTACTCGATATCTGTCTTTTATGACTTTCTGAGGTTTTTCGGAGATAACACGCCCGTAACGGGATGGGCCGTTATAGTTGGTATCAGAGCAATGTTCAACTCTCGAACTGTGCATGGGTTAGAGATGGATGAGATGACAACTAGAGATTAGGTTCATCCCCTATGTGGTAGGGTAGATGGAACCGGGTTCTTGGGTAACGCGTATATATTCTAGGTTTGTGTGATGTACCTAGTATGCATCCCTTGAGATAGTATGTTTGAGATATGTACTATTTTGGATTTCCGCATGTTAAGGTGTCTGACCTTTAGTATCTTTATGAAACAGGCAATGTCGAGATACAACACCCGTTCGAATGGGGGAGGCCATGGTAACGGCGATGCCGGTGCAACTAGGATTCTTCTAGCAGGGGAGGGACCAATGGTTTAGGATAGGACTGGAGAGTTCGGCAGAGACATCAGCTTTGAGACCCAGACCTGCGCAGGAGCCCATCAATCAGGGACAGCTGATGAAGATGTTGACTGGGATGGTGACCAACTTTGAGAGAGCCATGGAGAGGATGGTGGAGAGGACTGTACAGACCTTGTTGGAGCAGCAGGCAGCACCTCCGCCCCCTCCACCACCACCTCCGCTACCACCTCCACCTGGCGAGGTCTACCGCAAGACTAGGGAGATGGTTGCACTGAGAGAGTTTAAGCGCCATTACCCCCGTGTGTTCAGAGGAGGACCCGACCCAATTGCAGCAGAGGATTGGATCGATGAGACCGGCAATCTCCTAGATACGCTGGCCGTCAGGGAGGGAGACCTACGGGTGACCTATGCCGTACATCACCTCAAGGGAGAGGCAGCCCGTTGGTGGACCCAGGAGCCCCTCCGAACCACAGCCTTGAGGGATTGGGACATCTTTCGTCAAGTGTTTCTGGCTAAGTATTTTCCATCAGTAGTCAAGGAAGCTAAGAGCATTAAGTTCGCCAACCTAATACAGGGTGATAACACAGTTATTCAGTATGAAGCCAAGTTCTCTGAGTTGTGCCGCTTCGCGCTAGAGATGATTGCAACTGATCTGTTGAAAGCACGCCGTTTTGAGTAGGGCCTTCACCCAGTAGTCGCCCATGTGGTGGTTACTGCGAGGAGCACTACCTATGCTGAAGTGGTGTAGAGGGCAATCTTGGTAGAGAGCACCGCCCTTCGGAGCAGATGGTTTATCAGCCGACATCGATTTTTGCCTTTAGGCAGAGTAGAGGTTTTGATAAAAAGAGGAAGAGGCCACCCATCCACTCGAGTCAGAGGTTACCTTTAGGTCCACCTTAGTAGGTTCAGACTGTGCCAATGTCAGGTGGCCAGCCCAGACAGTATGTGTACTTCCACTGTCAGCAGGTAGGCCACACCAAGAGGGATTATGCTCAGCTTCAGGGCTAAGCTCTGGGCCTTCAGTGCTACACTTGTGGTGGGGCAGGGCATTTCGCCAGAGATTGTCCTCAGGGCAGAGGTCAGGCCGTAGCGGTGGTACCCCAGCGAGTGATCATGCCAGCCCCCACCCATGTGCAGGTGGCGCCCTGCGTCCCCACGGGCCAGGGTGCAGCACCTCCTCAGAGAGGCAGAGGTTGTGGCAGACCTGGACCAGTGACCCGTGGTAGAGCTTACGCCATCGCCCAGCAGGCAGAGGAGTACGCGCCACCGGCAGTGATGCAGGGTATGTTAGTCCTTCAGGGTGCGTGGTGTAGAGTTTTATTTGATTATGGTGCTTCACACTCCTTTATTGCCTTCAGTTTTGCTGTTAGTTCTGGTTTAGTGGTAGAACTGGCAAGGGCCCCTATCTCTGCTAGTACACCGTTGGAGGTGACAGAAGTCGTAGATCAGATTTGTCGGTCGTGTGCTTTGACCATTGGAGGTGTAGTGTTGGAGTTTGATTTGTGGGTTTTGGAGATGTCAGGTTTTGACGTCATCTTGGGGATGGACTGGTTGTCCTTCCATCAGGTCACCTTGGATTGTTATCATAGGCGAGTAGCGGGTCGTACGCTCATCGGTGATGTATTCGTTGAGAAGCTTAGCCCAACCTTCAGTCCGAAAGTGGAGGAGTTGTGCAGTTTGGTAGCAAGTTTGAGTTGGGAAGGTTCAGGGCCAGCAGGTGTCGAGATGCCTCGCGTGGTTCGAGCGTTTCCTGGACGTTTGTCCAGAGACGCTCCCTAGTTTACCACCACGCCGAGAGGTGGAGTTTGTTATTGACCTGCTACCCGGTGCATCACCCATCACCATCACTCCTTATCGGATGGCACCAGCAGAGACTTTGGAATTGGAGAGACAGCTCAGGGAGCTAGTGACCCTTGGCTTCATTCGGCATAGCACTTCATCTTGGGTGCACCAGCGTTGTTTGCCAAGAAAAAAGATGGCTCCATGAGACTATGCATCGACTATCGGCAATTGAACAGAGTTACAGTGAAGAACAGGTATCCCTTACCAAGGATCGATGATCTGTTTGACCAGTTGAGAGGGTCTAAGTGTTTCTCCAAGATAGACCTTCGTTCAGGTTACCATCAAGTGAGGGTACGGGAGTGTGATATTGAGAAGACCGCTTTCTGCACTCATTTTGGACTCTTTGAGTTTGTGGTGATGCCTTTTGGAGTAACTAATGCGCCGGTGACGTTCATGGCCCTGATGAACAGAATTTTCAGGCCGTATCTGGATCAGTTTGTAGTGGTGTTCATTGACGACATCTTGATATATTTAGCATCGGAGAAGGACCATGAACAACATCTGAAGACCGTACTCCAAGTCTTGAGGGATCATAAGCTTTATGCAAAGTACAACAAGTGTGAGTTTTGGTTGCCAGAGGTTTAGTTTCTTGGACATGTGGTGTCAGTTGATGGTGTGGCCATGGATCCAACTAAAGTTGAGCCTGTTCTGAGTTGGGAGCGGCCACGAAGTATGACTGAAATCCGCAGTATTTTTGGTCTGGCGGGCTACTACTGACGGTTCATCAAGGATTTCTCCAAAATTGCCACACCCATGAAAAGGTTGACCCGCAAGGCTGTGCAATTCATTTGGGACGAAGCCTGTGAGACAGCCTTTCAGAGATTGAAGAAGAGTTTTACTACCGCTCCAGTGTTGATAATGCCAGAGAGGGGTCATGGTTATGCGGTCTACTGTGATGCCTGCAGTGATGGTTTGGGTTGTGTTTTGATGCAGGATGGGAAGGTGGTAGCTTACGGTTCAAGACAACTTAAGACTCATGAACAAAATTATCCTACTTATGACTTGGAGTTAGCGGCTGTAGTTTTTGCTCTTAAGGTCTGGAGACATTACTTATATGGGGAGAGGTTCAAAGTTTTCTAAGATCACATAGCCTAAAGTATCTATTCACACAGAAGGAGCTGAATATGAGACAAAGACGGTGGGTGGAATACCTTGGTGATTACGACTTCGTGTCATCTTACCACCCGGGTAAGGCGAACGTAGTTGCAGATGCCCTGAGTCGCAGGACGAGGGCGGCCTTGTCAAGTTTGATCGGCAATTACAGAGCATCTAGACTTTGTAGCATGGCTGTTCAGCCAGGGATTTAAGCTAGAGTTTTGAGAGCTCAATGAATAGATGAGAGGTGTGTCGCATTGAGGAACGCTGTGGCCAGTGGACAATGGACCTTTTGGATGGTCTATTAGGCAAGATGGTGGTTTGACCTTTCAAGGCTGACTTTTTGTACCCTTATCGGAGCAGTGTCGCGAGGAGGTATTACGACACTGTCACCACTCCAGATTCACCGTGCATCCGGGTCGTACAAAGATGTACCACGACTTGCATCAACAGTTCTGGTGGAGGAGTATGAAAAGAGCAGTAGCCGAGTTTGTGACCCACTGTTTGACTTGTCATCAAGTCAAGTAGAACACTTGAGACCCGCTGGCAAGTTGCAGCCACTCCCGGTCCCTGATTGGAAGTGGGACCACATCGCTATGGATTTCGTGACTGGTTTACCGAAATCTTCTCAGAAGCATGATGCAGTGTGGGTCATAGTGAATCGATTGACTAAGTCGGCCCGTTTTATTGGTATAAAGACAACTGATTCTCTCGAGACTTTGAGTCAGATATATTTGACGGACATTGTCAGACTGCATGGTGTGCCTAAGTCAATTGTTTTAGATCGGGACCCAAGGTTTGTCTCTCGGTTCTAGCAGAGCTTGTAGCAAGAGTTGGGCACGTAGTTGTGTTTCAGTACAGCTTTCTACCCCCAGACAGATGGTCAGTACGAGTGGACCATTCAGATCTTAGAGGATATGCTCCGAGCTTGTGTTTTGGATTATAGCGGTAGTTGGGAAAGCCATTTACATTTGGTTGAGTTTGTATACAACAACAGTTATTAGTCCAGTATCAAGATGGCACCACATGAGACCTTGTATGGCAGGCCATGCAGATCACGCTTGTGTTGGGCAGAGACTAGTGGTACAGTGATGTCAGGACCAGAGATGATCCAGGAGACTACTGAGCAGGTGAGACAGACCAGGCAGAGGTTGTTGACTACCCAGAGTACGACAAAAGAGTTACGCTGATCTTTGGAGGAGGGCGCTTGAGTTTTCCATTGGAGACCGCATCTTCCTTCGAGTTTTGCCCCGTCATGGGATTCAGAGGTTTGGGCGGCGAGGGAAGTTGTCCCTCGTTACATTGGTCCATTTGAAGTGATAGAGAGGATCGGGGAAGTGGCTTATAGACTTGCACTTCCTCCGAGTCTCGCTCGAGTGCATAACGTCTTCCATGTTTCAATGCTTCGGAAGTATCATCAGGATTCGTCGCACGTGATTAACTTAGAAGATGTGGAAATCAATGAGGATGTTACCTATGAGGAAGGACCAGTGCGGATCAAGGGTTCCAGAGAGCAGAGGCTTCGTGGCAAGACCATCCGCTTGGTTTTAGTGGTTTGGCGACGCAAAGGCAAAGAGACTCTTATTTGGGAAAATGAGGCAACGATGCAGAAACAATTTCCAGCCTTATTTGAGACTAGAGGTATGAGTTCAGTTTGAAATCGAGGACGAATTTCTTTAAAGGGGGTAGTGTTGTAATGACCCATCCCGAATTTTCTAATTTTAGAAGAGATTTTTGGATCTTTGAGTTGTTTTTGGAACCTTGGTAACAGTGAAGAGAGTGTAGGTGCCATGGTGGGCCCAGCTTATCTGTTTTCGAGTTCGAGAACTCGAAGGGCATTTTGGTAATTTTATAATTATTGCGTATTTGTCATGAAAACTTGTTCAAAAGTCACATGTTTTCTTGCCTGAGGTCTTTCGGTTTCTTTCTTCGAGTTTTTCTTTCTCTTTTGAAAAAAAAAAAGGCTCAAAACCCTAAACCCTAACCCTTATAACTTACCCATTTTTTTCGCGACACTGTAGCCGCCACGTTACAATGCCACCGCTCTTCTTCTTCCCCCCAATGATGCTTTTCTTCTTCTTCTTCCTCCCGATTCTCGGTAAGTTTCTCCTCATTTCTCCCTCTCTCTCTCGGTTTTCTTCTTCTTTTCTTCTCTACCTCCGACCGGCCTATCTCCGTCTTTCCCCAATTTTCTCTTTTCCTTCTCTTCGATTTTTTTTGGGGATTTCTCCAGGTTTTCCCCTTCTTTTCCTTTTTCTTTCTTAGATTTCCTTCCCTTGCTCGATTTTCCTTGTTTTCCCTTCTTCATTTTCTCTGTTTTTCCCCGATTTCCTTTTCTTTTCCCTCTTTTTCCCCCTTTCTTGGATTTCCCTTGATTTTTCCCCCGACTCGGTCCGGCCCAACCGGGCCCTGACCTGGTCCGGCCCATGTCTAGCAGGCCCACGTTCTCAGCCCAATCCACCTTGGCACAATTTCCAGACCCAGCCCTTTTCAATGCCCGCTTTCAAGCCCGGCCAGTTTTTAGACCCCGCCTTTTTTGGGCCCTGCCCAGTTCGGACCATTTTGGGCCCGGCCCAGTTTTAGGCCCTGTTTTCTCCCCGGCCTCTTTTTGACCCATTTTGTCTTAATTACTTATCCGTTCTTCCTTATTTCTGCAGCTTGAACTCCCTTCAACCGAAACAAGTCGCTTGCTCGCTTTAGACTTTCGACTCCACACACGCGGTGAGGGGACTTATCACTGTTTTAGCATGCATTTGCATTCTTAACCTATAACCTTGGACATCGAGTGACCTGGATGAGACCCTTTCATTTATTAAGCCACTCGATAAGGGAACCATTCAAATGAATATGTGGCAAGGGATCCGTTCGGGTTCACCCATGTCAATTGTATGTGATTAATGGAAAATTTGATTGAATGAATGATTATTGATGCCTGAAAGTTGTTGAAAACATGTTTGTGATTAATCATAACACATATGATATTATGATGGATGTGAACACGATAGTTGGAAGATGTTGTGATTTATTGCGTGTTTACGCATAAAATGTAAATGTAATCGTATGTTGGATATAGAAGTATGAGCCTAAGCATTGTTATATGTCGTTAACCGCATGATGAGGCATGTTGTTGATATTGATGTCATGTTAGAACATGTTTGTGTTGTCATACATGATCATGATACCATGTGCATGTATGGGAGGTTTTGTTTATGTGTATACATTCATGATGATGAGATGAGCTTGGTGGTTGAGAGGACTTCCCCGGTGGTCGAGACCCCCATAGGGGATGTGGGTTTCCCCTTTGTGTTCCGGCGGTCGAGGTGCCTACCCTAGAGTTTGGTTCCCTCGGGCGTGGTCGAGGTGGTTTCCGACATGAAACGTGTGGGTGAGGCAGTTGTGTATTCTTTAGTCTCCCGATGATACTAGTAGGGAGACCGGGGTTTATTGGAGGACCTGATGTGGACTATGGGGATGATTTCTTGGATTTGGTTAATGGAATATCGGTTAATATAGTAATTGAGTATGGTAGGCATGGATGTTTTATTTACTTGTGATATTTACTGCCCATTTCATATGTGATCTATATCTATCTTGTTAAAATGTGATATGTTCTTTCGCTGGGCTGTTTTGCTCACCCCTTACCTTTCAGGTGTCCCGATCGTGGAGGGGCCAGGCTAGCCCCTTGAGCAAGTACTTAGAGAGGAGTAGTAGAGCCTATGTTTATGCTATGTTTGATATTTGATAACTTTAGTCACATGGACTCAATTGTATGTTTGTTTGGATGACTGTATAACCACTTGATTAGTTTACATTTGTGGTTCGTTGTGTTTATTCTAGTTTTGAACTTGTGGATTGTTGGACGGGAAGTAGTTATCCCATTTAAAAAAAAAAAATTGTTGCTACTCTTGTACTCGATATCTGTCTTTTATGACTTTCTGAGGTTTTTCAGAGATAAAGCGCCCGTAACGGGACGGGGCGTTACAGATAGTCTATAACTAGTGGTGGAGAACTAATAAAAGAGCAGGTTGAATATTGACTTAATCAAGGACTAGGAGGCGTAGGTCACTCAAAATACCCATCTTTCTCTCTTCTTCCTCTCATTCTCATTTCCACTCTATTACGTTGAACTGTATGTGTTTGTGAACCAGTCACTGAGTTTGGTCAAATCAGTGAAATCTTGTGTGGTCCACTGCAATGTATTAGAGCCTAGGTTTTCATATGGCTAACGCTACTCACAATGCTAAGCTCAACGAGGTGTTACATTTGCTTAAAGAAGCAGTGACGATCAAAGGCCAATGGTTAGAGGAAGTCGTGGACTGACTCCAATGTGGACTCACCTAGACGTCCTCTCTCAGACCAGAACAAATGACTTGGGAGAATTCTCGAGATCCAGATTCAATGGAGGAGGATCTCGAAATGGAAGTCACACTAGAAATGAGTCGGACAATGTGTTCTTGACACGAATGGCTCGGCTGGAATTTCCTCGATTCAATGGTTCGGACCCGTCTGGTTGTATATACAGGGCCGAACAATTCTTTCTACATCAACAAACACCGGCAATACAAAAACTCATATTGGTGTCCTTTCATTTGGAAGGAAAGGCTCTGCAATGGTTTCTTTGGATGGAGAAATCCAACACCATTGCTAGCTAGGATGATTTCACAAAGGGGCTACATACTCGTTTTGGACCCTCTTCGAATGCGGATGCAACTTCATCTCTCACTAAGCTAAGACAGACTGCCACAGTGGAGGACTACCGGACTCGTTTTGAGGAGCTCGCCAACTAGACAGAAGGGCTCCATGAACCCTTCATGGTGAGTTGCTTCTTGGGGGTTCAATGAGATGACATCCAGCTTAGCGTTAGGATGTCAAAGCCACAAGCGTTCTCCGAAGCAGTGGGTTGGCCAGCTTGCAAGGGGAGAAGGTTAATGCTCGACATCGACAATTTCGGATGGGCCCAATCCGGTCTCCACCACTCTCTTCTTCGATTCCATCCAAGGTTGCAACACCCATCATCAAAAAGCTAACACCCTTGGAGATGAAGAAACGACGACAAAAAGGACTTCGTTATAATTGCAACAAAAACTCCGCGCTGGGGCATAAGTGCCGCACCCAGAAGCTATTTCTCATGGGGGAAAATTGGCCTGAAAATGATGATGATGATGATGAGACAAACGGTGAGATCGATGCTGAACAAATAGACAACGAAGGGTTTACCTCACAACCTGAGGTCTCCTTACACGCCATGACTGGCGGCCATTCGCCACAAACTATGCGATTGGAGGGACACTTAGGCTGAATGATCATAACCATCCTGGTGGACTCTGGTAACACTCATAATTTCATGAGCCCCCACGTCGCCAAGAAGGTTGGACTGTTCGTGACGAGTGACCGAAGTTTTCAAGTTGTGGTCGCCAATGGAGATCGCATTTAGTTCTCCAGACTCTATCAAAAAATTATGCTAAAGGTGCAAGAGTTGGATATCACCACCGATTGCTATCTATTGGCTTTAGGTGGATATGATGTTGTATTAGGGACAGAATGGTTGCAAACTTTGGGACCCATCACATGGGATTTCCAGAAGATGACTATGGTATTCCAAGCTCAAAACAGTTCTATTATTTGGCAAGGAATCGATAAGCGAGGGGAGATGATCATAAAAGAAGGTCGGATCAAATATTGTGATCCCGGTTGCAACTTGTGTTATTTGCTTCAGATTCATTCCCTCCATGCGAAGCAGGACACATGTATTTCAGGTTTTCTCGATCATTATAAGGACATTTTTGCTGAACCACAGGGATTGCCTCCTCCCCGCTCTCATGATCACCAAATACCACTCATACCGGGGACCCAACCACTCAGTGCTCGGCCATATCGTTACCCCTACTACCAGAAGACCGAGATCGAGAGGTTAATGCACGTCCTCTTACGAAGTGGCGTCATTCGACCAAGCCAAAGTCTTTTTTCTTCGCCTGTCCTTCTAGTCCTCAAGGGAGACGGGTCATGGCGAATGTGTGTCGATTATTGGGCTCTCAACCAACAGAAGGTCAAGGATGTTTCCAATATCAATCATTGAAGAGTTACTAGATGAAATCCTTTCCAAGTTAGATCTCCGCTCGGGGTATCATTAGATCTGGGTCAAGCCAGAGGATGTGCCGAAGACCGCTTTACGAATTCACGATGGGCACTATGAGTTCCTTGTCATGCCATTCGGATTGACAAACACCCCGGCCACCTTCCAAAGCTTTATGAATGAATTATTTCGGCCGTATTTGCGACGCCTTGTCATTGTACTCTTTGACGACATCTTGGTTTACAGCGTAACTTTGGGCAACCACAAGACTCACCTTAATTTTGTTCCTGGTATTCTTCGTAACAACTAACTATATGCTAGAAGAGTAAGTGTCAGTTTGGTCTTTCCTCCATCGAATACCTGGGACACCTTATCTCATACAATGGAGTGGCGGTCGATCCTAATAAGTTGCGCAACATGATCGAATGGCAACAATTGATGATGGTTTGGGGATTACGGGGATTTCTCGGGCTCACCGGCTACTGTCGGCATTTCATCAAGAATTACAGCCAAATTGCACGCCCTCTCACGGACATGCTTAAGAAAAATTCTTTTGACTGGACATCGGAGGCCGTGTTGGCCTTTCAGTCACTCAAGGAGGTGATGAGTGCCTCGCCTGTCTTGTCCCTCCCTGACTTCCAATAGACATTTTATGTTGAGGGTGACACCTCCGGCACTGGAGTCTGGGCAGTATTCACTCAAAATGGGACCTCTTGCCTACTTCAGTCGATCCCTGTCTGGGACATCCCTCTCCCTTTCGGCCTATGAAAAAGAACTGCTGGCCCTAGTACTTGTAATCAAGAAATGGCAGCCTTACTGTTGGTCGATGATTTGGAGTTAAAACAGATCAAAGGGGTCTCAAGTTCCTCCTAGAGCTGAAGATCGGCACAACATCCCAACAATAGTGGGTACTGGAGCTATTCGGGTACGATTTTTGTTGAGTCTAAAAATCTTACATTTTTACCCTTTAATTATGATTAAGAAAGCCTTGATTTTATATATAAAAGATACGTTTAATGGTTTTTCCTAGTTATGTAGATTTATGCATAAAATAGTGGATAATTGCCAGAAGAGAGTTTAAATGGAAATTTTAGAATTCATAATTAATTCATGCCACTTTAGGGTTTTTAATGTAAATTGGATAATTTAGATCCGTTTATGAGAGTCTATATTTATTCAATATTTAGAATTATAGTAGTATTGATTAATTATTTAAAATGCCAAGAGTTGAAATCAAGATTCATGGGACAAAGCTTTGCTCCAAATGCCAGACATTGGGCCAGGCCAAGCACTTCAGGAGCATTTCCCAATGTGGACTAGGCCAGAGTGAATTCAAGCCCAACAAGCTTAAGTCCAACTCTCCAATTTAAGTCCAAGTCCAATTTAAAGATCCAACGCTCCAGGTTCAAATCCAAGTTTACCAACCCTAAACCCAAATCCATTTTAGGTCCAAACCCAAAAACCCATGAGCCATCCTACCCATCAAATCTCAACCATCCAATTTCCAATCTCCCATCCACACCATCCATTGACCAAATCAATTAATCCAAATCATTCATTTCATGCATCTCATTTATCTCATACATTTCATATCATCAAACCCTAGATCCAATTAGTCAATCCAACCGTTCATGCATCATGATTAGATTTAGGACATCCAAACCATCTATCATATAGATTAACCTTAGGAATATGATCATCCATGCACCATCTATCCATCCATCCACTTAGATCACCCATCATCCATCATATCCATTAGATTTAACCCAAACCAATCTTAATCATCCATTCACCGAACCCTAAGTTAGAACAACTTGAAGCTCAAGCAATACTCCATTGCCCATGCCTTGTCACCACTCTATCCATCCAACACACAGTCCATATGATTTTAGCAACTAAATCTTCTCCATGCATTTAGACAAAAATCAATCCAAATACACTCCTAAGATCCCTACACAACTCATCATCCCAATCCACCATGTCACACACGATTTTTGCCTATCTTCTTCCTATCCCATTCGAATTTCATAGTCAACCATCCACCTCATCATCTAACCATCTCATCCATTCATTCATCGATCCATTTAATCCCATCCATTGATCCATAATTGCACAATCCAAAACCCTAAACCAATTAGCCAAATTCGAAAATCACACAGCAAAATCCAATCCCAATTTTTTCTCCTTCCTTGTTTGCACTCCACTCCCAACCAACCCATCACACCAAATTCGTGTACACCCTATAGGAAGCCCTAATTTTCTATCTTTTAATCCTAACCAACCATGTTAAGTTAGATTTAATCCCAATCTTTCACCCATTAACTTAAACCTAAATTTAATCTTAGCCATCCATTCAATCCCAATCCTATAAATAGCCCAGTAACCTACACACCAAACTCAAATTTGACTCTAGAGCCAAAGAGGACCAAAGGATTGAAGAGAAGACTCAAGGATGCACAGAGAATTCGAATTTTATAGTGAGTTTCTTTTGTAATTTCAATTTCCAAATATCTTGTATTCAATCAATCATGTATTAATTCTTCCAATAAATAATCAAAGGACAACCCGCTTAGAATCTTGAAACATCTAATTTCTAAATTTCTTTTATGATTGTTTTTTATTCGATTTTAAGATTGTATGCTTTAGTTATTTAATCAGACATGAAATAGTTAGGACTTAGGTTAAAATTGCTAGATCTAAGTTACTAAGGTTTGATTTTATAATTTAAAGTTTATGAAATTAACATTGATGATAAACATGAACTGGAACTTAGATCTTTACGTGAATTTCAAATCTAGGTCGTTTGTTATTTAAATATTTTTGGCGATGAATGGACTTTTCCAAACAACCACCTTTTACGTTACTGCATTTTTATTTGTGTCGTTTACTTTTCTTGCCAATTTTTATTTTGCTTTACTTGAATGTTGTATTTTAGTTTTTCTTTTTAAATCTTTAATTCTTTTAAAATGTAACTATTTCATGTATTTAAAACCTCCCTAACAACTTGATTAACAAGTTAGGATTAAATTTAATTAGAACTAGATTTTGTGAATTAGTATGTGTGGTGAGATTGCTCATAATCTCTTAATTAAAACATTATTTTAATCACTTTTAATCAATACTCTAAAATTATAGATCTATTTATTTAATTAAAGATTTGATTAGTTGGAAATATACTTTTAAAGAGAGACCCATGGTTCGGATGGAATGTCCAGCTGCTGTAGTAGGCCAGCTGAATGGACATTCTCCCCCTTGTTGCGCTGGCATGGATCAAAATGTTTTACATGGTCCTGAACCATTTTTTCATGCCCGGCCAATAGAAGTCTCTTTTAAGACGTTGATAGATCTTTTGGAACCCCGAGTGTCCCCCAGTGGAACTGTCATGCACTTGAGATAGAACCTTTGGAATGTAACACCCCGCCCCTTTCACTCTAATAATCACAGTTTTTTTTTTTAAAAAATAATAGTCAACAAGTGATCGGGGAGGGATGTCACGACGCGAGTTAAGTTCGGACTTCTAAAGTCCGACCCTTAACTGGCCAAGCCCATGTGCGTATGGACTAAGTCCATAAGAACCGATCCACACATGGTACAAATAAGACTTGTGGATAAACTTAATCTTAATCTAACTGCGGGTTATAATAGATCCTAAGACTACTCCATTTTATATCTTTAGATAGCAAAGTACATAATCATATTCTCCAAAATTACTAAAGTAACCTTAAGCTAACATTCATTCCAAACCATCCAAAATAAACCAAAGCATAGTAACTAGTTAACTTCATTATTACATGCCGACATCATCTAACTATCAAATTACATTGTCCATATAAAGAGTCCATAAATCAATCCATTAAAAGTTCATTCAAAGCCCAAGCTCCTATGCTTGATTTCCTTCAAAATCCTCGTTCTTCCCCTTTCCTGCGTCATTGTAACACCCCTCCTTTTTCACTCTAATTTTCAGAGTTTATTTTTTTTTAAAATATAATAATCATGTGATCGGGGCAGAGTGTCACGACGCGAGTTAAGTTCGGATCTCTAAATCCGACCCTTAACTGACCAAGCCCATGTGCGTATGAACTAAGTCCATAAAACTGATCCGCACATGGTACAAATACAACTTGCGGAATTAACTTAGTCTTAAACTAACTGAGGTTATAATAGATTAAGATAGCAAAGTACAAGATTTATTTTCCATAATTATCAAATAACCTTAGTCTACCATTCATTCCAAACCATCCAAAATAAAGCAAACCATAGCATCTACCTAACTACTTATTACATGCCAAGACATCTAATTACCAAATTACATTGTCCGAATAAATCAAATAACAAGTCCATAAATAATCCATTCAAAGTTCATTCCAAATCATTCAAACCGCCCAAGTTTCCTTGCTTGGTCCCCTTCTCGATCCTCAATCTTTGACTTTCCTACGTCATCCACTAAGGATATAGATAGGGCATTAGATCAACGTGCCCAGTAGTGTTTCCGAATAGGGCTACCACATGGTTAGTCAAAAACATGCAAATAATATAATAATAATACAAGTGTGACAAAATTCCATAAAAACATGCTATGTATGAAATGAACATGTAATGAGTCTCACCCATCACCATTCAACATAGCCATCACTTGACGGGATTCTCATCGTCAAGGTAACCCACAGTGGTCTTTCCGAAGCCCCGACGGAGTGTGGCCTCTGGATTCCTCATTATGGGATTCTCATCATCAGGGTACTCCACAGTGGTCTTTCGGACGCCCCTGACAGAGTGTGGCCTCCGGTTACAACACCATCATCCCATGCCATGCATGAGATGTCTATGCAAACATGCCATTTGTAAATATAACTTTACAATCAAATAACTTAACAAATAAACATAAAACAACAAATAGCAATTGTGGTTACAATAAGGTAGGAAACCTACACTAGATTACTTTGTTTGACCCCTCCTTTGAGCCGTCTTCCGATCACGGCTTGTACACCGTTTTAGAAATCCAAATACCCTATGTACATAGCAGCAAGTTAATCATTTGACCATATGATTCTAATTTGATCTAAATCCCAAAAATCCACTTTGTGGGGTTCGGCCATACCCCATGGCCGAACCTCACCCATTTAAAACTTTGGTCTCTTTTATTTTACTCCATAAACATCCAAACAACCAAATCCTCCAAATAAACCTTGGTAGGGTTCGGCCATACTGTTTGGCCGAACCTTACCTTCTTGGATTTTGGCTCACATGTCCATTTCTATGATCTTTTCATATTGGATCATTTCATCATAATTACCATCATGCCATTTATCCTTTGATTTAATTTATCTTAACAAAAACCATCACCAAACCACTTTAGTGGGGTTCGGCCATACATATGGCTGAACCTCACCACTTAACTTTTAATCCTTTAATCTTTCATTAATCCAATTCTAATTATAAACATAGCACTAAGTCCATCAAGTAACCCTTTAGTGGGGTTCGGCCATACTACATGACCGAACCTCACCAAACCGATTTATCCATCTTTCCACCATCTTTGATGGCTGATTATATACCTATATTAAGTCTATAGACAGACCTATCTTAATCTTAAATCAAAGCACATAATGATTACATAATTTCCATCCTACACTTGATCCAATTATCCATCAAAAACAGTCCATGGGGTTCGGCCATATGTATGGCCGAACCCTATGGTTCTCTTAATGAAAACCCACCAATATTTATCTATAATATTAATCAGCAAATTAACATAACATAAACATGGTTCAGCCATGTCATATCTACTCCAAAACAGTAAGCTTAATTCCATATAAAAATCCTTTAACAACCTCACTTCAAAATATGGATTTTTGTCTTTCAAACACTTATGGTTTTGGTTAAGCTTAATTCCATATAAAAATCCTTTAACAACCTCTAGAATTCACCAAATTTTCTCATGGGGTTCGACCATCCAAAGGGCCGAACCCTATGGTCCATATTTTACCACTTTTAAACATCACATTCCTATATTTAAACCATTGATGGATCTGGCCATACAATGGTCAGATCTCATTTTCTTAACCAATCTATTAAACAAGGGTTCAAAATGCACTTACTAATACCGCTTCTCCTTCGGCTCTTTTGTCTCCTTCTTTGACCCTTTATTTCCTTGACCTCTCCTTCTCTCTTACTGCTCTTTGGATTGAGACTGATCGTGTTGCAAGCTCCTTGAGATAATTCAACCAGATGACAAGGATTTGAGAGAGAGAGAGAGAGAGAGAGAGAGAGAGAGAGAATTTTGGCTTTGGATGGGAAACCTTGATGCCAACTCCTTTGCTCAATGTATGCTTTTGTCTTGGTGAAATAAATCAATCAAAGACTGATTCCATATCAGTAACCAGCTGTTGTTCTTGATCTTAGAGAGATGATAACAGTCCAAGGAAGAGAGAGAGATAGAGAGAGTAAAATGAGGACCCTTTGCTTAACCAAAACCAGCCCAAGATTAACCTTGTGTAACTCCCATTGCCTTAACCCAAAACCTTATGTTACTTGGGGGTTTCATCATGAGATGAAACTCCCTATGGTCCCAACGTCTCTCATTACCATTGTGTTTGAGTAACCTCCTCAAATCCCATTCATTTCCCATCTAGAAGTTTCATCCAAAAATGTGAAACACCCATGAGCCCCAACGTTGTAGCCTATATTTTTTTGAATTTGAAATGCCATAACCCTTATGTAACTCCACCTCCCTTGATTCTCTCCAATACCCCATGTGGGGGGTTTCATGCATGGAATAAAGCCTACATATTATCCAACGTGCATATGGATTAACCCTTGAAAATAACTCTCACCAACTTAACTCCCTAGTAGACGTTACATGCATGCAATGTCTCATGCAACCAACGTCCGATGTTTTCAATTTGAATAACTTCTCATTAAAGACTATGAGTGGGGGTTTCATCTTTGAGATGAAACTCCCCCACCCCCTCTAGCTGCCCTTCAACGTGTGGAGTGAGGTGAGTTTGAATCATCAACCCTTTCACTTCACACATCACTTAATT
Organism: Chimonanthus salicifolius; assembly: GCA_013350335.1. Classification (NCBI taxonomy): domain Eukaryota; kingdom Viridiplantae; phylum Streptophyta; class Magnoliopsida; order Laurales; family Calycanthaceae; genus Chimonanthus; species Chimonanthus salicifolius. The sequence goes on from CM023542.1 coordinate 23,985,781, forward strand.
AAAACTTATTTAACAACTCACTTACTTAAATTTATTTTAATCAACTCACTCACTATAATTATTCTAAATCAGCCCACTTATTTAACTCAACTATTAATTCCATTTTCAAAATCCAAACAGTCCCAATTTAATCAATCTTGGACTTACTTAGTGATTAACAAAGTCAAACCCGCCCCATTGGGTCCAATTTGGCCATTTTGACCTATTTAACGAAATTTGACCCAATTATGATTCTTGACCCGTTTAAGTTCATCTTATCCATTTATTTGTTTTGTAAATAAAACTACCATCCTTTGGGTCTTGATTGAACCATTAACCCATTTAAATTCAAATCACATATATCACAATGGCAATTCCGTAAATATGAATAAATTCATATAAATTGTTATCTTTGAAATTCCAGGGTGTTACAGTCATCCACTAAGGATAGAGATAGGGCGTTAGATCAACGCGCCCAGTAGGTGTTTCCGATTAGGGCCACAAGGTTAGTATAAAAACATGCAAATAGTATAATAATACATGTTCATCAAAATCTCATAAAAACAATGCTATGTATGTAATGCACATGTAATGAGTCCCACCCATCACAAATATGCATAGCTTCCTCTTGACAGGATTCTCATCGTCAAGGTACCCCACAGTGGTCTTTCGGACACCCCGACGGAGTGTGTCCTACGGATTCCTCTTGATGGGATTCTCATCATCAAGGTACCCCACAGTGGTCTTTCGGACGCCCCGACGGAGTGTGGCCTCCGGTTTCCATAATCACCACCCCATGCCATTCATGAGATGTCCATGAGTCCATGCCATTTGTAAACACATCTTAACATATAATACCACTTTGCAAACATAATAACTTAACACATAATTCCTCAAAATTACGATAAAACATCAAATATAAGTGTGGTTCAAAAAGGTAGGAAACCTACCCAAAGTTCACTTAGATTGACCGCTCTTTTAAAACCGTCACCCGTTCACGACTTGTATACCGTTCAAGAAGTCCCGCTATCCTATTTATATAGTAGCAAGTCAAACACATGTCCATATCATTTCAAACTTAGTCTAAGTCCCAAAAACCACTTTGTGGGGTTCGGCCATACCTCATGGTCGAACCTCACCCACTTAAGTTTTGTTCTCTCTTTTATTCAACCAAAACCATACAATTTACTTATATACAATCCCCAATCCAACAAATACAAACTTGTGGGGTTCAGCCATACACCATGGCCGAACCTCACTTAATTTTGTTTTAATCCCTACCTTGTATTCTTAAGCCCAAACACATCATTTAAATAACTTAATCTTCCAAATGAACCTTGGTAGGGTTCGGCCATACAACATGGCCGAACCTTACCACTTTGGTTTTGGCCCAAATTTCAAATCCTTTGGTCATTTCATCTTTGATCATTTCACCTTTGGTCATTTCATCCATAATTACATTAATGCCACTATACTAACCCTTTGTTTAATTTTGCTTAAAAACCAAAGTCCATAACCAAACCACCTTAGTGGGGTTCGGCCATACAACATGGCCGAACTTCACCATCTTAATTTGGTCCTTTAAATCCTTCATACATATATCTCCATTTAATTTTGCCTAATTTCATTATAAGTTAACCTCATAGTCCATCAATGACAATTAGTAGTATGGCCGAACCTCACCAAACTGATTTTTGTCCCTCTTTCTATCATCTTTGATGGCTGATTATTTTCTTATACTAAGTCCATAAATAAACATAGGTGATTCTCAAATCAAAAGCATATCATAATCCATAATGTCCATCCATGTTCTCACTCTAAATAACCCATAAAAACAGTCCATGGGGTTCGGCCATACTCATGGCCGAACCCTATGGTTCTTTTAACTCAATGATTCCATCATTTATATACAAATTAGGCGCTACACTTTAGCCATGAGAACCACATGGTTCAGCCATCCAATGGACAACCAAAATATTAAATTTATCTCCATTCAAAACCCTTTTAAATCTTCATTACATAGTATGGTTTTTATCCCTTAACAACCATAAAAATCACCACATCCTTTCATGGGGTTCGGCCATCCAAAGTGGCTGAACCCTATAGTCCATGTTTTTGCCATTTTTAAACAGCATAATCCTTGATCTAAACCCTTGGTAGATTCGGCCATACAATGGCCAGATCATATTCCCTTAACCAACTTATTTACAAGGGTTCATAATGCACTTACCAATACCGCGACTCCTTCGGTTCTTTGACTCCTTCAGTTCTTTGACTCTTTCCTTGGTCCTTTACTTTCTTAGCCTCTCCTTCTTTCTTCTTGTTCTTTTGGCTGAGACTGACCTTGCTGCCAACTCCTTGGAATAATTTGGCCAAGGTATAGATTTGAGAGGGGGAGAGAGAGAGATAGAAATTTGATCTTAAACCTTGATGCCAAACTCCTTTGCTCTATGTGTACTTTGACTTGGAAAGATGATCGGCCAAGGACTGATTGGTATGGAAGACAATCAGCCAATGCCTTTGGTCTTGAGAGATGAACAACGTCCAAGAGAGGGAGAGAGATAGAAAATGAAACCCTTTTTTTTTTTGGCTAATGAACTTCAGCCCAAGGTTAATACTACATGTAACTCCCCTCCCATTTACTTCCATAACTTATTTCATTTGGGGGTTTCATCCTTGAGATGAAACCCTCCAAAGGTTTTTGGCTTTTGATTTTCCATCTAAGATGGTAATCCCATGTTTCTATCGTGTGAGGTAATTTGAATTTGAGAGCTTAGTGTAACCTCCACTCCTTAATACCTCCCTTGGGGGTTTTCATCTTTGAGATGAAACTCTCAAGATACCCAATGGCTTCCCAAAGGTCATCTTGTTGTTTGCATTCCTCCCATCATCCATCTTTCATTACCGTTGCATGTGAGAGTTTCATTTTGAAATGAAACTCCCATAGGCTCCAATGGCTAGCCCTTGATATCTTGGTGTAACCGCCACTCTACCTTATGTAACTCCATAAAAACGGCAACTCCATTCATTCTCCATCTTTGGAGTTTCATGCATGAGGTAAAACCCCTCCCCCCCCATGCAACCAATGTGTAGGGTAGTTTTGAATTTGAAACCACCCAAACACCTTTCATCTACACACTTCACTCACTTAAAATAAATATTCCATCCAACTCATTTATTTAACTCACCCAACTCAACTCATTCATGTAATTCAACTTAATCAATAAATTCAACTCATTCAAACTCAAACATTTAATTTATCTCAAACCAAACTCAAACATTTAATTAAACTTAACCCAATTAAGCTTTGAGCTCATCCAATGGTTAATCATGTCCACACGACCCATTGGGTCCAATTGGGTCCTTTGACCCAATTAACCACTTGACCCAAATAAATGTATATTACCCATTTAATTTACTTTGATCATTATAACATGTACATTGGGTCTTATTTGAACAATGGACCCCGTAATTTTTCCTATCTATGATCATAACCCTTTAATTCATAATTCCAATGGCATTTTCGTAAATATTGATATATTGAAAAATCTAGGGTATTACATGGAATGAGTGTCGAGTCGGGGGAAAGGTAGAAACACCCCTTGAAAAAGAGAATTCCACCATGTTCAATATATCAGGTAGGATCCAAGGTGTCATCCTGCAACTGGGATCGGAGCTCCTAGATACGTCGATTGGTCGAGTGGAGCATTTGGAGCTTGTTTGTCCATGCTGGCACCGGGAAGGAAATAGCCGCGATTTCTCCTTCTTGACGGGAGAGTGCGTCATCCACAATGTTGGACTTTCCACTGCGGTATTCAATAGAAAAATTGTTTTAAATTTGTAAATCTCGCAAGCACACGAACCGTTCATATTACAGCGATAGAGTGTGAAGTCGAACCCAAAGAAAACATTCAAAATACACATGCCTCAATTTTTATTTTTTTTATGAAACCAAGATTCAAAATTAAATTTAGGATAAAAAACTACCCAATTCACAATGGAAAAAACATTGTCATGGTGGTGGTTGACCGCTTGAGCAAGTATGGACATTTTATGGCACTTGGACATCCCTATACTGCGGCAGGAGTGCCACGAGTCTTCCTTGACCATGTGTTCAAACTCCATTGCATGTCCCAATCAATCGTTAATGACAGGGACCCAATCTTTCTTATTCTTTTCTGGAAGGAATTTTTTTACCTTCAAAGCGCTAAACTAAATATCTCCTCAGCCTACCACCCACAATCATATTTTCAAACCGAGGTGGTCAACAAATGCGTGGAGTATTATATACGGAGCTTTACTGTGTTGAAGCCCAAGGATTGGAGCACCTGGCTCTCCTTTGTCGAATTTGGGTATAACACTAACACACATGCCTCTACCAAATTGACTCCCTTTGGGGTAGTATATGAGAGACCACCACCAAGGCTCATCTCGTACGTCTGTGGTACAACAAAGGTAGAAGTAGTGGATAATGCATTGCACAGTTGGGAGACAATCCTTCAGACATTGAAGAAAATCTGTGGTTCGCTCAACATCACATGAAGAACTTTGACGATCGAAGACGAACAAAGCTCACTTTTCAAGTGGGCGATTGGGTATTTTTTAGGCTTCAACCGTACTGACAACACACTAGTCAATTTACGTGCCAAAAACAAACTCGCCCTGAGATTTTATGGACTATTCAAGATTCTCTAGCGTATTGGCAGCGTGGCATATCACCTGGAGCTCCCAGTCACATCAAAAGTTCACCCAGTGTTCCACGTGTCCTATTTCAAAGCACAAATTGGATATGCAACTTGGTGGTAATCTGACCTTCCACCTATGGATGGTCAAGGCGAGGTCGAGTTAGAACTATAACAACCCTCCCTCTCCCACTAAGATCAGAATATTATTATATGAATATTTTCGTGGAAAGAGATGAGAGTCACGACGGGAGTCGTGTCCGAGTCTGAAGACACAGCCCTCGACTCGCCCAACGTAGCACATGTGTGGATTGAATCCATGATAACCTTTGCACATGCTAGAAGCGGAATTTAAAACATTTATTAATATGATCACACATGAAAGCAATTAAGGATCCTCCAAAGTCAAATACAATACAAAAATACATAAAATAAGAGTTCTAGGGGTTACAATTATTACATTTTCAAAAGAATACTCCTACAAATACATCTCTTCTAATTTCAAAATAAACGAATTCGAATCATGCATCTCCTTCAATCCCGTTCATACTCTACTGCCACTTGGTTCGGCTCCTTCTCTATTCCCTTAAACTGCATTCACATTTGGAAATTTATGGGCTTAGTCAACGCGTCCAGTGGAAATTCCAATCAAAGAGTATGGGGGTGCACATAGGAGTGTTATAACAAAATACATGTACTTACATTTTCATGATTAGACGAGCATATGATACACAATAATACATTTTCTCAAGTCTTTTTCAATTCATTGATGAATTCTCATACTTTCTCAAATAACATCATATTAAAAATAATCTCATATTCAATCAATATCCATTCCTTTGTCTCATATTCAAATTATATGAAAACAGAAGACTTATAATAAATTCATATTCATTTGATCAACAAAATCTCATACTCAAATCGTATCGATGTTCATCATGATGCAACATGTCATGGGTGCCATGAAGAATGTATGCCTTCCATGCCCCATAATACACAATCAACAATTTAACCGAGTTCGTGGGTGGAGTGTTGCCTCCATATCAATGTAATTTTGATACTAAAGTCTGTCCGGACCGCTTAGCCCTTTGGATCGTCAAATACAATTTCCATTCCAATAAAACCACGATACCAAAGTCTATCTGGACTGCTCAACCCTTTGGATCGTCAAATACGATTTCCATTCCAATAAAACCACAATACCAAAGTCTTTCCGGACTGCTCAGCCCTTTGGTTCATCAAATGTAATTCCTATCCCATGCAATGTGAGGTACGTGAATGTAAAATGATGACAAATCTCATCATATCGTACAAAATCCAAATATTACCAAAGCACAAACATGATATCATATATTTTCAAAACAATTAAATATCTCATTCTATCATATAATTCCAATTGATAAAATATCTCAAAATGCTTCAACATTAAATAACATCATGTTTAGGAAAAATACATTATATCATAAGTCCAGTGTTTCAACGATGTAGAAAACCCTGGGTGATCAGTGGAGTAGAAAGGGTTTCGAAGTGGTACGAACGGCATCGGGGGAAATCTTAGATCTTCATTTCGTTTCCATATATGTCAAAATACAACAATCATGTCATTAAAACTAATCCAATTAATTGTCCTTAGTTCTCTAAGTCTCATGTTGTATCTCTTAGTAATTAGACGTGTAGAGGCTGTTCCTAAGGTTTAGGAACCATGTTTGAACAAATGGGTTGGTTCATAGAATACTTAAACTGCCCTCACACATCCTAAGGTCACTTTGGGTGTGTTGCTCCTAACCAAGGGTAAAATGGTCATTTTACCCATAATACTCCGTTTAAACTTAAGTCATAAAAATCCAAATTATTTAAAGTCACTGATATATTCTTTAATGAATCAGAATTTAGGCATAAAATGTTCATTATTAGAAAATAAAGTTTCAAATATAGCAAAGGTGTCCAAAACTAGACTTTCTCGTTTTGAAATACAAACTGTGCACTGTTTTGTACAAGTTATTTCGGGTACTTCCGAATTTAAAAATTGTGAATAAATACTTTTTGAAAACCTCTTTAATAGTAGAAGATCTGAACAATATTTGCAAATTCCCACAAAATCATTTTGAGATGGTTACATTTCAATTTTCAGGACTGATATGTAAAGACAGTTTTCTATCTTAGAACTTTCTAGTTTTTACAAAATTATTTCGAGTACTTCCCGATGTCCGAAAATTGCAAATAAATAATTTTTGAGAAAACCTTTTTTATAGTAGAAGATCTGAAAAATAGTTACAAATTCCTAGAAAATCATTTTGAGGTGTTTATAGGTCCATTTTCTGGACTAATATGTAAAAATAGTTTTCTATCTTAGAACTGTCGTGTTCTTACAAAAATTATTTCGGGTACTTCCAGATGTTCCAAAAATGCGAATAAATACTTTTTAAAAATCTCTCTCATAGTAAATGAACTGAAAAATATTTACAATTTTCTAGAAAGTCATTTCGAAATAGATGCAACTTCATTTTATGAAAATACCTATAACTTTCCAGTATCTCTTCATTCCACTTCATTTCTTAGATTATCTCCATGAATCTCCATTTTGTAAATCCTTATACACACTTCTTCTAAACATCCTAATGGGGTTTCTTTCACACTTTTTGTGTATGCACTTAGAAGTCATAGATCTATTTTGGTTCGATTTAATTTGAACCCGTAGATTTCTAATCTCCATGATTTGGAGACTAAAAATCAAACCACCATTCTCTTTGGGACTGATTTTCAAGATCTTGATCTAGTTAATAAGATGAATAAAACAACCATTTCAAGAGAGATGTGTACCTTCCACTAATGGCAACGTCCACCTGTGTTTGTGGGCTGTTCGACGGAGTGATTTGCAAGGAGATTCGTATGAGAGGAAGAAGGAGAGGTAGAGAAGAGTATAGATTTGAACTGGAGAAGGAGAGACAAAGTAGAAGTATATGGAGAAGAAGAGAAATGAGAGAAAGGAGGAAGAAGATGTAAACCCTAGCCTCTTTAGCTTTTTCCTCTGCCTTCTCCTCCATTTGCTTTATAGTAAAAAGGCAAAAGCTAAAGGTGGTGAGGTGGAGGGTATTCATTGGTCAATGATAAAGGTAGGGTGGTGGGGTTGCTTTTTCACCTAATCCAAAAACGAGAGGTTGCCATGTGGCATGCCACCTCATCAGGTTTTGCCATGTCATCGGCGATGTGGCCCACTTGCCACCTCATCATCCATTCTCACCCAATTAAATTCCACTTCATCACATGGTTTTGAAATTAAATTCTAATTTGATTAAGTCACCATTAATTGCATTTAATTTATTAACCACTTGTCGAACCTTGTTAATTAATCTCCAATTTTCCGTCAATTTATAATTTGAGTTCAAAACTCCAAATTCTATTCAAAATATTCTGGGAACATTACATTGAGTTACGGGGTTGAAACCCGGGTCGTTACAAGAACCAGAGACATTGCTTGAACATCAGATGGTTCTGCAGGGTAACAAGGTGGCTACTGAACTGTTGGTTAAATGGCGTGGCTTGGGGCGAGACGACTCAACCTGGGATTTTTACCATAAGATCCACGCTAAATACCTGAGCTTCCTCCCCAAGGATGGCGTCGATTTAGGGTCAGGAGGGATGTAACGTACCCAACCAACCCGCTTTCTTCCAGTTGAGACGACCAAATCATGGGCAGTTACCTTTGCATTGAATAATAAGATGAGTTGTATTGAGGTTTATCCAGTAGGTGTTACCTGTTTGACTTTAGTTTCAGTTACTTTGGGTCCTTATAATTAGCCTTATGATTTGTAACCTCCTCTCTTAATGGATGGGGGATAGTCTATAACTAGTGGTGGAGAATTAATAAAAGAGTAGGTTGAATATTGACTTAATCAAGGACTAAGAGGTGTGGGTCCCTCGAAGTGTCCATCTTTTTCTCTGCTTCCTCTCAGTCTCCTTTCCTCTCTGTTAAGTTGAATTGTGTGTGTGTGTGAACCAATCACTGAGTTCGGCCAAATCAATGAAATCTCGACGGGGCCACTACAAGTGTCAGCAGTGAGACTACTGTGAGAAAGAGGAGCGACGAGAGGGAAAGTAGTGAGAGAGAAAGAGAATTTGGGGTTTTGCTAAGAGTTCTTAGGGTTTTTGTAGTAATGCAAGAGAATGCGGTAATGCAAAAATTGGGCCTTAGTTTTGCGTTATGATAAAATTGGGCTTTAGTTTTTGCGGTGATGTGGTAATGCAGTAACTAAAAAATTGTGAAAATGGGGCCTATAGCTATCGCTTTCTTTGTGTTATAGTTGAGTTGGGCCTGATTCTAACTTAGATGGAATCCTAAGAATATAAGGCCGAGGTTGATCCAAAATCAAATTGGACGTAAAGTTTGAAATTTAATTTGAGCCTCGGTTCTAACTTATTGAATCGGACTAAAGTTTTTGAATCCAACACGGGTCATCATGAGTTTAGTCTGGCCCAAGTTACACTCTTGCTGCTCATCTCCATTCCATGTTGTAGAGATTTGTTGGCCCCAGGAAGGTACAATAATTGGTACTTAAGCGTCTACTCTATCAGGACAACCAGACCAATCGGCATCAGAGTACGCAATGAGGTGCAATGGTTTTATAGCACACATGAGATGCACTCCACGACCAAGGGAGCCTTTGTGATAGCGAAGAATGCGTTTGACAGCGTCAAAATGAGATGTGCGAGGATGGCTCATGAATTGAGAGTCAATGTCCTTAGCATAAGCAATATCAGGCCTTGTGAGTGTGAGATATAGAAGGGCACCAACAATGTGACGACACTCAAAGGGGTCCGACAGCAGATCACCAGTAGTAGAAGACAACTGAGTCTTAGCAGTAATGGGTGTGGAACAGGGTTTACAATCGAGCATCTTACTGCGGCGAAGAAGGTCAAGAATATTTGTTTTACGACAAATGTAATCCTTTGGAATGTTGAGTCACCTTGAGGCCCAAGAAGTAATGGAGATTGGTAAGGTCATTGATTTCAAATTTTATACCCAGTCAGCGAATAAAAGACTAAAAAAAGCGACGTAGAATTGTCAGTCAAGATTACGTCATCAACATAGAGAAGAAGAATCATAATACTTGTGCCGCGTCTATATGTGAACACAAAACTGTCAGCCTTGCTTAGAACAAATCCATGAGAGAGAAGGAAAAAGTTGAACCATTGAAACCATGCCCTTGGTGCTTGTTTCAATCAATAAATAGCTTTGTGCAATTTGTAAACATGATGAGGACAGTGAGGATCAGCAAAGCGAGGTGGTTGAGTCATATAAACCCCTTCAGTAAGATGGCCATGAAGGAAAGCGTTCCTGACGTCAGCTGGTGAATTGGCCAAGAAAAAATTAAAGTGAGATTGAGTACTGTACAGATAGTAATGGGCTTGACGATGAGGCTGAAGGTCTCATCATAATCGATGCCTGCATGTTGATGAAAGCCTTTAGCAACACGTCTTACTTTGTATCGCTCAATGCTTCCATCCAAGTGATGTTTAATCTTAAAAACCCATTTGCAACCAACAGTGTTGAAATCTGATGGCGGTGAAATAGTGACCAACTTCGTTGTCGTAGAAGAGAATTGAATTCATCACTCATGGCACGACACCATTCCGCAGATAGAACAGCTTGAGTATAGCAGGTGGGCTCAATATTAGAGGTAGAAACCATAGAAGCATAGGTTTGTGGTAGGGAATGACGACTAGAAAAGGTAGCCCACTTTTTGGGCTTGGAGATGCCATCCTCAGCACGAGTCACCATATGATGAACATTTTCAGACAGAGGCGGCGCAGGGGCTAGAGAAGAGGAGACTGGCCGAAGTCGACTCTGGTGCTGCAAGTGGAGGTGGTGCGATGACTTGTGGTGAAGTATGTGCTCCTGGTAGAGATGGGGATTACGGAGATGCATGACGGGTTGAAGGTGCCTCTGTAGAAGCTGCATCATGGTGATAACAGGAATAACGACCATGTCTGAGGAAGAGGATGCTGCGCATCACATGGGAGTTGTGGCGTAGGGAAAGACAACTTCATTATACAATACATGCTAGGAGTTGTAGACTCTGCCAGTAGAAAGATGAAGGCACTGGTAGCCCTTGTGATGATCACTGTAGCCAAGAAACACACACTCAACCGATCGAGGTTGAAGTCTATTAGTTGTATAGTCACCTAAGTAAGGATAGCATGCACACCCGAAGGTGCGGAGTGTGAGGTAATCAGGTTGGGTGCCATAAAGCTTCTGATAGGGTGAGGACCATAGGAGAAGTGGTGTTGGTAGCCTATTGACAAGGTACACAACAGTGAAAAGTGCCTCAACCCATAGGTGATGAGGGAGATGAGATGCAATGAGTAGGGTGCGACCCATTTATGATAGGTGACGGTGTTTGCGTTTAACAAGACCGTTCTATTGTAGAGTGTATGGACAAGATAGACGGTAAATGATTCTTTTTTGCACACACAAATGATGAAAAGAATGATTATCATACTCCTTACCACCATCACTTTGAAAATATTTAATGGTAGTAGAAAAGTGATTTTCAAAAAATGTAATAACTGTTTTAAATTAGTGAAAACTTCTGATTTATGTTGCATAGGAAAATTTCCAAAAAACGTGTGTAATCCTCTATGAATAAGACATAATATCGAAAGCCAGACTCTGATAAAACTGGAGACATCCATACATCTGAATGAATTAAATAAAATGGTTCAGGAGTACAATGAGTATGAACTAAAAATGGGAGTCTCGTAGACCTGCCCAAAGCACAATGACTGCAAAAACTAGAACGAGAAAACTAAAAAGTGGGTCCTAAATATTTATTATTGTCTAATACTGAAGCATTTTATTAGATTAGATGTCCAAGACGCTGGTGCCAGAGTGACAAAGAGAAGTAGGATGCAGCTAAAGCATGGGTAGAGTGAGTGTTGGGCTTGATGGGGTAGAAGATTGCTCACATTGGCCCTGAAACAATGGAGCACCAGCACGTAAATCACGAAAACAAAACCCCAAGGAAAGAAGGTAAAACTAACTGAGTTATCTTTAGTGAATTGAGCTACAGATAACAAATTTTTATGCATGTGAGGAACATGAAGGATATGTGAAAAACGAAATGTAAAGGAACCAGAAGCGAGAAACAAAGTACCAGTGTGCGTAATGGGAAGAGAATCACCGTTACCCAATAGAACTTGATCGGTCCGCCATAGCCCTTCCTGGAACGTATAGTGTGTGCATCACTTGTTATATGATGGGTAGCTCCAGTATCGGGATACCAGTTGTGATCAACTGGCAGAGCAATCTGCATGCCTGCAAAGGCAAACAGGAGATCAGCCTCGAATGAAGAGTCTTAGTGATATCACTGATAGCATTCAGTAGCATTATGTCCAAACTTGTAGCATATCTGGCATTGTATGGTGGGAGCAGAGGAGTTCCAAGAATGCTTGGAGATGATGGTGGATGTCCACGACCACTATTACCTCGACTCCCTCTACCATAGTTGGATGAGGAGTAGAAATCTGAGCGATCCTGATAACCGTGACCACCACGAGCAGAGTTCCCGCGCCCACAGGAAGAGAGAAGGGCAGTGTGATGCTCGCCTGTAGTGTTATCAGATAGGACACTCTACCAGATGTGTGATCTGCGACTCAAATGATAAGAGGGGAGGGCGAAGATCCGTGAACACCGGAAGTGGAGGAAAGTGAATGATAGTAGTGTAAAGCATGGAGTATTCCAGCTCAAGTCCTCGAAGCACCGATGTAACAAGGTCATCATTGGATATAGGTTGATTAAAGGCGGCGAGAACATCAGCAAGGGATTTTGAATGCTGTAAATATTCAGAGATGGTCTTAGCACATTTGGAGATAGAAAGCAATTGAATACACATATGAGTGGCATTTGCAAGAGAGCACTATGAGAAATTGCGCTGAAGACAGTCCCAAATCTCGCGAGAGGTGGAGAGACCAAACACTTGGGAAAGTACTGGTTTTGAGAGCGTAGCGTTGAGAATGCCAACAAGAGTCTGATCCATCTCAACCCATGTGGTGTAGGTAGGGTTTAAGGTTGGTTTGGAAGGGTCATCGGTGGTAATGTATTGAGGTGGGCAAAGGTGGGATAGCAGTACGCCCTCCTTGAATTTGACTTCCATATTTGTATGTTTTCCCTAAAGAGGGATCAACTATGGAATGATTGCCGGGCCCTCTCCTCGTTCCGCCCGCTGGCCTATTGGGATAGCAGCCTTCGGGCTTTGCCTGCCCTTTCTAATAAAGAATTCCGGCTCGGCCCAGTAAAGTGCTGGCAACAACAAAAAGGAAGGGATCCATGTAGCTGCTGCGCCAGCCCACTGAGCAGCAAGTTCAGCATCTACTACAAAAGAGAGAATCTACTTAAGATAACCACACCTCCGCTAGGCAGCATGTGGAATGGCAGAGAGTGGACCTTTTTGGATATATAATCCAAGTCGAGAGTGGAGTTACGGGAACAGCCGTCTGATGGAAAACAACTTTCACGTTCGGTTCAGAGAGCACTTTTTTCGTTGAGAATTCCTCGTTCCCTTTCGTGTGAATTCCCCAGCGGCGAATTCACAACTTGTGGGGCCCTATCTATTCCATCTCTCGAGCCCCGAAGAAAACCCCCTCCCCTTCGGACTCCATATCTCTTTTGACTCTATATATGCGGGCACCTGATATCTATGAGGGTTCACCCACCCCGGTTACAGCATTCCTTTCTATTGCGCCTAAAATCTCTATTTCTGCAAATATGTTACGTGTTTCTATTTATGGTTCCTATGGAGCTACATTGCAACAAATCTTCTTTTTCTGCAGCATTGCTTCTATGATCTTAGGAGCACTGGCCGCCATGGCCCAAACGAAAGTCAAAAGACCTCTAGCTCATAGTTCGATTGGTCATGTAGGTTATATTCGTACTGGTTTCTCATGTGGAACCATAGAAGGAATTCAATCACTACTAATTGGTATCTTTATTTATGCATCAATGACGATAGATGCATTCGCCATAGTTCCAGCATTACGGCAAACCCGTGTCAAATATATAGCGGATTTGGGCGCTCTAGCCAAAACGAATCCTATTTCGGCTATTACCTTCTCCATTACTATGTTCTCGTACGCAGGAATACCCCTATTAACCGGCTTTTGTAGCAAATTCTATTTGTTCTTCGCAGCTTTATGTTGTGGGACTTACTTCCTAGCCCCAGTGGGAGTAGTGACTAGCGTTATAGGTCGTTGGGCGGCCGGAAGGTTGCCATGAGTAAGTCAGTTTGGGGGACCGAAGGCAGTTCTCCGTGCACCGGACACGTAGCTTACCGAATCAGTTGCGACACGGATGGGAATGCATGCTACGAAAGAAAGGGTCGAGTCTGATACATCAACCGTCTACTCAATATCCTTGTACGAGTCCACAATCACTACACGAGATGAACCTGGGTTTGGTGAATTGAAGTTGGCCTTAGGTGTAATAGGACTCCCAGTTACTGCGCGCGATCGTATACTGAGGTGCTCCCCGCCGGTTGTTGGAACGACGCGAGCCGGGCCGGGCCTCGATTCAGAAAGATGAAGGGAAAGAGGTTACAAATTCTGCACCTCATTGGGGACGGAAAATGAATCGACATCTTGATGTGATACAACCCTTTCTATTTTAGTTGGGAAAGAATGGCGAAGTCCATCCGAACCGTCCAATGAAGAACATAAGAGGAGAGCAAAGCGCCAATGCCGCGCGAAGAGCATACGGAACGGGCACAGAGAAAAAAAGTGTGGAGGAGAAGCAACCGAGCTCATTCCTTTCTTTTGCTGGGCCCAAAGTAGTGCAGTGTTTCCTGGCCAAATCAAGGATTTGGGGCTTCTTGCTACATATAAATAAACAACTATTTAGTCATCCTTATTCATAGAAAGATAGATCCATCCATCTATCCTATCTGATTTAGATTTGGATATCTAAAAAAGAATCGATTTCATTCAACATTTGATTCAAAGAACTGCGCTTAGCCCCTCACTCATGAAACGGCTCTGCTGCTATGGATGGCAGAGGGTCCGTGGTACTCGAAGCTGTAGCACCCCCACCCAAAGGTTCCACATCGGTTCGGAGCTTGGGTGGTGGGTGCTTTATTTGAGAGGGGGCAACCCTCCCCATTGTGAGGCCTTTTGGGTCAGGTCATGTGAGCCAAGGCCTAAAGCAAAACTGTGTGAGTCGAGTAGGGCCCAAAGTGGACAATATCACGATGGGGTAGGGTCGGGTCGTCACAAGTGGTACTAGAGCGCAGTTCAACACTCGGACTGTGAGGGCTCTCTATTTGTGTGACTTGCTTGCCTGTGTGTGGACCCCTGTCATTGTGACGAGACAGAGCCGAGGACTGCTCTAGTCTTAAGGGGGGGTGGATTGTAGCACCCCCACCCGAAGGTCCCATATCGGTTGGGAGCTTGGGTGGTAGGGGCTTTATTTGAGAGGGGGCAACCCTCCCCATTGTGAGGCATTTTGGGCTAGGCTATGTGGGCCAAAGCCCAAAGCAAAACCGTGCGGATCGAGTAGGGCCCAAATCAGACAATATCACAATGGGGTAGGGTAAGTTCGTCACAGAAGCACTAGAGTGATCCAGTAGTTGGGAAATGTGCTGGTGTGAGATGGCACTGGTGGGCTGGATGGCTTAATAGTTATGATGTGATGAAAGGGGTTGTTGGGGCCCACAGCTTAGTAGATTTGGATGAACTGGATAGGATCGACTAAGTGGGAATGGATTGGAGAAAAAGATAGGGTTTGTGGCAAGATGGTAGAGTGCAAAGAATGGTCGTTCCTATCAGAGATGATGGAACAGGGCTGGCTGGCCTGGATCTCTCGAGCAGCAGATCTCAAATGAACAACAGCGTCCACTGTAGAAAAGGGGTGGATGTGGTTCTCGGCAGTGATTGGGGCAGCGTAGGACGTCGCTGGCAAGGACGGTTAATAAGGCTGGGCAAATTTGGGCATGACCTAGCGATGGAAGTAAGGGGAAGGAGAGCGCTTCTGGACTGATTATAGGGAGACACCTGAGAGGAGCGACTGGCTGACCAGAGGTGTAGACAACAACTGGCGAGGTCGACAGGTGCGACACTGGAGATCTGGGTTAGTGATGCCAATAAGGGGCGCGGCAACGAGCAAGACATGCATAACAAAGGCCTGTGAGCCGTTTGTAGAGGAAAACAGCTTGAAGGGTAGGGCAGGGGAAAGACTGGAATATGGTTATGGAGTATGGGGATCAACCAAAAAAAAAAATTCACAGGTAAAATCGTACAACTTTGTACCATGTAGAGATTTTTCGAACAATGGCATCTACCGGCCTTTCTCATTGATTGTGTTTATATAGAAGATACATGCTTATTATATAGACAAAAAAAAAGGGTGAAATTACTCTTTTGCCCTTTCGTTTTATGAATAAATGTTATCATTCGAATTCCACTGCGTCATTCAAACGATTATTGGTTTGTTCGAACGAACCTGCAGTATGTGGGTTATGGAATATGATTTTCAAACGAGTTCATTTCTCGACCGATTTGGACAAACAAGGTATCAAAATTCATCTAGTCTGAATTTTATGAACTCCGGGACTGATTTTAAGTAAAAAGAGTATATTTTGGGCTTAAAAAATTGTACCAAAAAAATTACCAAAAAATGACCTTCCCTCTTAATTCTTTGGGTACGATTTTTTTTAAGTCCAAAATTATACTATTTTCACTTAAAATCAGTCTCGAAGTTTATAAAATTCAGAATAGATGAATTTTAATACATTGTTTGTAGAAATAGGTCGAGAAACCGCCTCTTTTAAAAATCCGAGCCAAATGCGCAAATGTTACAGTTGGCAAAGAGGCGGTTTCTCGACCTATTTATACAAACAAGGTATTAAAATTCATCTATTCTGAATTTTATGAACTTCGAAACTGATTTTAAATGAAAAATGTATAATTTTGCGCTTCAAAAATTGTACCCAAAGAATTAAAAGGGATGACAGTTTTTCTTAATTCTTTATGTACCATTTTTGAAGTCCAAATATACTTTTTCCACTTAAAATCAGTTTCGATGTTCATAAAATTCAGAATAGATGAATTTTGATACCTTATTTGTAAAAATTGGTCGAGAAACGAACTCTTTTGAAAATCATATTACAAAGCCCACGTACGGTAGGTTCATTATGCAGTGGAATCCGAATGATAAGGTTTTATAAAAAAATAAAAGGTCAAAAGGATAATTTTACTCAATTCTTTTTAAAAATGGTTGCATAGAAAAAGAAAATTTAGATGTCGTCCGCCTTTTTAAGGAATATCCAAACATTGAAAAATCAATTCTAATTAGAATGGTCTTTAATAGTAATACATGTGATGGGTCGTATACTTATTTGTCAAATCATAAGACGGCCTCAATGACGTGGCCGAGGAGAAGATGATGATTCCTTTGGCTTCTCAGTGCTCTGGGTTTGGTACATCTCCCAGTCCAAGTGTGCACAGACTGGCACTCTTCTCTCCTCTCTCTCTCCGACGATTCAAGCTTCTCTCCAAGCCGTCCCTGCTCCTTCCGTCAGGCTTCCGTTGCCGCAATATCTGCAGGATCATGGCGCTATCGCATACCTCCCATACACAACAGGGCGTTGGTAACACCCTTCTGCTATATGTCGCCTTCTTCTGTTTTAAAGTTTCATTAACACATTATCTTCTTGGCGTCAAATGGATATAATAAAAGCGTAATAGTTATTACGCACATGCGGATTTTTGTTTTCTATTGCTTGATTTGCCAGCTTCTCCGAAGATGGAGGTGTGCTTGCTCTTCCGTTTTTATTTTCTCCTCTTTTATATCAAATCTTTTTTAATATAAATGAGTTCATAGCCGAATTGTATGGTTTTAGTAAAGTCTCAAGTGACCGATTCAAATGTGAAATGGTCACCTGCACACGTGCATGGTATTACCCCAACACACCTAGGCACAAATGGGTGGCGATGGGATCTATGAAAAAGGTCTTATGTTGAATATGCGGCCCAACATATTCACCCTGATTGAATCAATGAAGCCAAGACTTTTAAGCTCTTCAAAATTTGATCCGTTTAAATTATTTTTTTAATATTTGAACTTTGTGCCTTAAAAAATGTGGTCTGTTTGATTCATCTAAGGTGATATTTACATATTGAAGGAAAGCCCTTTCCAACATATCCATCACCACTACATTTGGTGAGTCCCATGTCTATGCGTGTGGGGCAATATGCGGCGCACCATGTGCTGTTGATCATCATTTAATTCAATTTGGAACAATGACGTTTTTTTGTGTCATCCACTAAAAGTGATCTAAACACCTTTTACTTTCGGGTTTATCCTGTTTTTAATACTGTATTTTCTTAATGGTCCTCATGGATCCATGGGTTTTTTTCTACCAACTTTAATACTGGTAATTGTCAAATTGTTAGGAATACTATAACACTTAGAAACAGAGTATCCCAATTGCCAAATCGATGTGTCCGTTGCAGTAGTTTGTTTAGCATTGGGTTTGTGTAAAACTACCCCGAGAAACAATGCCTTCTGTAGTCCAGCCTATTAAAAGGGAGTATACCCAGCAGAAACCCCTTTTCCTATTTATTTTATGAGAGACGAATTTTTAATGTAACCTTGACATAGACATACCCATTAATCTTCACTTCAAGATCTACCAAAATGCTTTTGGCAATCAAAGTGGCATGGGCATGTATATATTTGAGACCGGTATCATTTGAAGGTGGAAATGCAGACAATCAAAAGTTATATAAATGCACATGTACCTAGTTTGGAGCGAGTTCTAGTAGAAATTGAAGGTCATTACTAGCTCAAATTCAAGGAGGGAGGGGGAGAATTTCTAATGAAGCTCTTTCCCCACTTATCTGTATGGCAAATGCAGATCGTTGCCATCAAAACATGAATGGCTTTATTTTGTAGGAAAGTCTAAGAGACAAATTGACAATTGGTAGAGCGAAGATAGAATATGTAGAATGTAACTTAAGTGCTATGGAGAAGATAGAAGTTGAACTGATTAAAATTGGGAATGAATTGGTATTATGTTGTGATAAAAGATTTATACATTTAAGTGCAACTGTCAAATCTATAGGAAAACTTGATCTGAATATAGTTAGTAGGATATAGGCAAGCTAGCATAGTGATATGTGATGAAAGATTATCATGACAACTTGTTGGGGGGTGGGGGGCGGCGGGGGAGCGGTGGGGAGGGGGGGGGCGCGGTGTTGCAAAATGACCATCAGGTGGCAAAATGTAGCTGCATATTGAGAAATAAAGAGAAGACAAGTAATGGCAACAAAGTTTCGTATTTGAAGATGGATGAGTGAAGTAACATTAAAAGGTAGAATTAGGAATAAGCACATTAAAGACACCTTGAAATGGCTCCATTTGATGAGAAAAATGAAGGGAAACCATTTGAAGTGGTTAGGGTATTATTTGCACCCAATTTTTTTTAGCAAAAATTGCATTGCAACTACATATCCAAGTTTTTTTTTTTTTTGAAATGGTTCATATATATATAATAAAAGATAGAGAGCACCAGAGGTGCAAAACAAAATACAAAGCAGAAATGAAATAGCTACAAGAAAAGAAATGGTACAATAGCCGCCCACGGAGACGTAAGTAATCAGGCATAAGAAATCAAATGAGTTCAGGCAAGATCAACATATTCTTTCCATGCACGCAAGATCAACACATTCTTTCCATGCACGCAAGATGTCTGACATAAATATATTTTTGAATTCTTGAAATGAGATGACCCACGATGCACATTTGGTGAGACTATTGTCACTGATCGATCACCCATAACCCAACAGCTGGCTAAAAAGAAGCCCAAGAGGAAGAACAAAAACAAGACGTAAAAGAGGTTTCATGTACAAATACTTATGTACTTGTAGTATACATGTTGTTGTCTAGGATAGTGTAGAAAATTGTAGACTCATGGAGGATTGTAGAAAAGTTTGGAGAGTTCTAGAATAATCTAGAGTTCTCTAGAATAGTGTAGAAGTGTGTAGAAGAGTATGGAGTCTTCTAGAACATTGCGAAGTGTGTAGAAGTCTAAAGAGTTGTGTGAAATGTTCTAGAAGCTTATGGAAGTTGTAGAGTCTAGGAAGGGTCTAGAATGGTGTGGGGTATGTAGGAAATATATTAAATATTTTGGAGGCAACCATTAGATTGATGCCACATGGCACAACCTTGGCCACAATTGGCCATGGCCTCAACTATAAATAGGGATGGGGAGTTCATTTGCTCCCAAGCTAGCCAAAGTGATCTAGCATTGAGTGTGAGAGCTTGTAGCCCTTGAGTGTTTCCTTGTACTTCATTTGAGTTCAATATAAGTTCAAGTTTGTATTGACAAGTCTTGGTGTTCCAATTTCCCAACTTTCTGTTCAAGTGTGTGCTTGGTTTGGTTTCTTCACCTTGGTCCAAAGAGTGACCAAATTAGTTGTGAGGTTGGCTCGCTTGACGGACAGTTGATCGAGTGAGTGCCGCACGGGCTGAATCAAGGAATGATTCACTAACCTCATGACACAACACCTTGCAGCCGTGAAGCTGGAGTCAACAACGCCTTTGAAAATCCTATTATTATGTTCCCACCACAGGCTCCAGATAGTGGCGAACAGAGATAGCTGCCACAAGAATGAGCATTTATGACACAGAGCACTGCACGAGTTTCCATATGTAATTTTAGGATTTCCAGCTTTTCATGATTGTATTTTTTTTTTCTTCATATATTTGTTTAGTCCATTAGCTTGATTAGTTTTGTTTTGTTTAGAGAAATTTAGTGATTTTACATGTAATTAGAGCTTTCTAGTCGTTGAGGGTAGTTTGATCTTTGTTTATTTGAGGGTATGTTGGTCTTTTTCATGTTTTTAAGTCATTATATATATATATATATACCCTCCATGTGGGATTGCCACTTAATGAATGAAGAATTATTGAAGCAAAAGAGACTCCTCTCCTCCATCAAGGTTGTCGTGGTGGAATCCACAAAGGCGAGAAGCCTTCCTCTATTTTCCAGGTATTTTCTATTAATCTTCTACTCTCTTTTCTTTGCTTCTTCTCTTTATCTTAGCCATACCCTAGCTGAACCCCCATCCTCTATTTTTTTTTTTGAGCGGTAAAAATAAAATATATTAGAAAAAAGAGAACAAGTACAGGAAGACAAAAAGGGTCCAAAAGGGATAAAGAGAAAAAGGGCTACAAAGAACTGAAAATACCCCCATCCTCTTGTTGCTGTCCTACCCTTTTCCCATCTTATTCTGCTGTCCCAGAACCATCCCAGATCTGTCCCAGAGCCATCCCAAATCTGTCCCAACTCGTCCTAGATCTGTCCGTTTCACTTCCTGCTACCACTACCCTTCTTTAATTTGGTTTGGTAAATTTATATAATTATTTACATTAGATTATAAGGACTTGCGTGATTATTGTGTCAAATTTATGTTATTCAATTGCCATTATTAATTGATTGATTAATTTCAGCCCATTTTAGATTTAGGGTGCATTATTTTCATCTCCTTTGATCTTTTCATAATTACATTAGGCATTTAGGGTTACCCTATCCCTTGTTATGCATCAATTTAGACGAGACAGAGATAATGTCCCACGCAAAAGAACTATATATCCAAGTTTTAGAGGGTTGATGAAGCATGGAAAGCTGAAATCCAATGTGGGCAAGTGAAATCATTCGAAATCCATGAAGTGTCAAGATGATCTAGACCTTATATAGCACAATCAATCAAAGCGGGCCACAAGTTAGTCAAAATGATTCTCCATGGCTTGATTGATGACATATCTTAGCCTCAAGAATGCTCCACAATCTACAGATTAATGATTGGATATATAAAGCAAAAGGTACTAGCCATGACCCACTTTATGATGGTTTACTGACCAAATTTAAGCTCGATTTGAAGATCCTTGTAAACGCTATCTAGTGCAACTCACAGGTCAAGAAGCAGATATGTAAATCAAAAGATACAAGTGTAGTCTGCTTATGATAGTGTGAACATGATGATCACGGGCCTGATGTGAAGATCCATGTGAAAGCTATCCCTTGCAACTTTTGGGATGGTGAATTAACATGTAAATCAAAATATACAAGGTATGACCCATTTATCACAGTGCTATCATGTCGATCAATAGTCCGATGTGAAGATCTGTGTGAAAGTTATCCAACTCAATTACAGATCGATGAATGGACATGTAAATCAAAGGATGCAAGGTATGATTCACTTATCCCAATGTGATCATAAAAATCCTAGTATGATTTCAAGATCCATGTGGAAAGGATATTATAGAAGGCTTGATGTGGAAAAGACATTGCGGAAAGCCTCACAAAGAAAGGGTATTGCGGAAGGCCTGATGTGGAAACGATAATGCGGAAGGCGTGATGTGGAAAAGATATTGCGCAAGGCCTATTAATTGGGTTTTTTTTAAATAGCAACTCAATTAATAGAAAAATGGGCACCAGAGGTGTGCAAACAAAATAACAAGGCAAATATAAATAGAAAGAGCCATAATCCCATACACCTAAAGATGAACCAAAACAACACAGGTTTAAGACGGACTAATGCACTCTTTCCAAGCTCGCAAGATGTTGGAAATGGAAGAATCCTGGAATTTCACAAGAGAAGAGGTCCATACAGTAGATTTGGTTTTAATCCTGCTACAAGCTTCTTGAGGGCTTTTTCCACAGTTCCTGAATACCCCATTGTTGCTTTCCCACCAAAGGCTCCACATGATGGGGAAAAGAGCAAGACGCCACATTATTGAACATCTGAAGGGACATCTCCCAAGCATAAACAAAGTTGAGCAATCGAAGAGGCTCAGACCACTAGATATTAAGTTGGTTCAAGATAAACATCAAACTGATGACGAAAAAGGACAATGAATGAGAGATGATCCACTTCTTTAGAGGCCTGGAGGCAGAAAGGACAAAAACTAACGAATATTCTTCCCGTCTTATGCAGATTGTCTTGTGTGAGCATTTTTCCTAAGCTCGTGCTCCAAAAAAAGTTGATGGTAGTATGGCACGAGGTGTAACTTTGGAAGACCAGGTCGCAGGATCCACTAAGGGGACAAAATTGCACTGGCAAACATAAAAAAGGACTTAATTGAGAAAATGCCAGAAGAATCAGGCCACCAAAATACGGAATCATCATATGTAGCCTATCTTAAAAAATTAATAGTTTTTGCCACAATGGCGTTTTGGCTTGTATAGACAAAGGAGAATTTGCAAAAGGCGACTGTGGGGTTAATCTTGGAAAAATTTCTAATGAAAATTGACCTAATTAATTGTATAATCTTGAGTTCTAAAAAACTATGCTAGAACGAAGGAAATCGAATAATTGAATACCCAAAAGCCACAAATTTTTTTGCCCAAATTGATATGGGAAAATCCAAATTCTCTATGGTGAAACCTAAGTTAAATTTACCCACTGAGAAATCAAATCAAGGCCCACATCTCACCAAGGTTCGGATTTGCTAACAGGAAATTCACAAACACAATGTCAATTAAGAATTCTTGTAAATTAAATTGCCAGAAAATTAACATGCAAAATAAAATAATAAGAAATTCACAAAAGGATAAAACTCAACTCACCACAGGAGGAGACCAACTAGAATTCCAAAACAATGCAATGCTTTGGGCGTGCAAGCCCTTTTATTTATAGTGTTTGAAATACAAAAATTAACAAAGATACATGTCCTCATCACTCTATAGCACCTGCTTACAAGATTGGTTATAGCTTTGTCTACGTACGTTGGAATTGCACAAAATTGGACTTGTTGGAAAGGTTATTGAATAAACTTCCCAATGAATCCAATTTTATGAAAATATGACATCGTTGGTACTTCAAATATGCCTATAAAATTATACTATATTTCTGCCAATCACTGAGCGACATGTGTCTTATCTAAAAATAAAAGATAAAAAAGACATCCTAACCAAGCGGATTAAGTCTCTTAAGACTCCGTTGGGACGTTACTTCTCTGGAATCAAGATACTTGGACAATTTCATATTGTATTCATGAATTTGTAAAGAGTGCTTGATTTTCATATTTGTTCAAAAGGGTGTTGGATCATTCTTCCATGGAGAAGCTGTTACTCTGATACTCAGAATCATTCCACTACCAAAATTCATATCAATGGAAAATTTGTGGATTCATTAATTTCATATTGAAATTTGTGTCTACATGTACTAAGAGACCAAGAACAAGCCTTGTGCAAAAAATTGGAAGGTTGCAGCTGGAAGGAACAAGGAGGAGAGGGAGGCCATAGAAACTTGGATGGAGGTGCTAAGGAAAGATATTAGGGATTGACTGCTCAAAAAGATATTGGGGATTGTGGGGTTACAAATGGAATGCTTTTAATAGGACAGAATAGAAGAGATGAACCAAGAAAGTCAAGCCCAGATAGATGGAATTAGTGGCAATGATGATGATGAAAACATAAATTACATTGTATTACAATTGCCAAATCACTATGGGGGATCTGATGCTCTTATATTTGACCTTACAAAACAGTATTTGAATCACTCTTTGAACACCTTTATCATCGTCTTTATTTTCATTATTGACATTTTCCCATCTATTTAGGGTTGGCACTCTCTGGAGTTTTTATTTTATTTTTGGGGGGTTTTGGGAGGAGGGGAGGGGTTGTTGGAGCAGTGTATGTTGGAACTGTAGCTGTTTCTAATATCTGGGGAAAAAAGGAAGAAAGAACCAGCTTCTTAAATCTTTTACTTAGACTGTCTATTAAAACAAATAACAAACTACCTTGTCCATGGTTTTTGAGTTTGTGGTGAGAATATGAATGTTTGGATTAGCAACGTCATGGATGTTTGATTTTGATACTTATTTTCCATGAATTCTTTTTTCTTTTTAAATAATGTCAGGGTCAATGACAATTTTGATTTCGTTTATTTGTAGGTATCGAACGACAAAATGTCATTATATCGAATAGTCACGGAGAAAACCTTGTGGGGATTTTACATGAAACTGGTTCTAAAGAGCTAGTAATTTTGTGCCATGGATTTCGTTCTTCAAAGGTGTGGATTTGGATATGAAGGTCTTGACATTTATGCTTAATTTCTGCAGCAGTGTACTGACAAAGTGGCTACTTGATTTTTAACATTTTTGTTCCAATCCTTTTATTTTTATTTGAAAAGTCATTCTTGTTCCAATTCTATATTTAATATTTCCCACATTTTTCCCTATTCACCCTACAAAAGGGTTCATCTAATCACGGTTTTATCACATTGCTCCTGAAGACAAATTGATTTTGGTGCGTTTGCCCATGTAATGCCGCAATGGGATGCACCAACTGGTATACATACTCTTGGGTGGTTGCCTTTGATGCAATTTTGTCTGCTAAGCCGAAAAAAGGGTACTATGATGCCAAGTGAAGCAAGGATGGTATGTGGGACTCCTATTCTTTAAAATGGTAATTAGACTTCATTAATGAAGCACGGAAATCATAGTGTGCACGTAGAGGTTCACAATCTTATTTTTTTTGAGCGATAATAAAGAGAAAATATTATTAAAGAAAAAAATTCAGTACAAGAGTAAAGGTCTAAGAGGTATAGACCCAACAAAAAACAAGTAGAGGTATACAATCAGAGTTGTTGACATTCTTAATAGATGAAATTCTGAGTATGCATGCAGAAGTAAGTTTCATAGTGGATGCCATTGTGAATATCTTAGGTCTAATTCATCATCTTGATCTTAACAAACATCAACAAATCCATTTTTCAATCTACTAGGCCGATTTTCGAAGCTTTTCATTTTCCCTCAGTGTTTTTTTTTTTTTTTTGAACAGTTACAAAAATATTTAATTCATAAAAGAAAGAGTACAAGAAAAAGGTCTAAAAGCAATAGACTTGACAAAAACAAAAAGAAAACAGAGAAAGCAAAGGTACAAATAAAAGAGCTTCTATCCAACAATCCCTCAATCCACAATGCAATGAGATAAACGTCCTCAAAAATCAAAGGAAGAAGAGTCCTAAGAAGCCATTATCAACTCCTAGTTTGGCAAAGCAGTCCGCCACACATTAGCTGTAAGTCTAATATGAACAAAGGAAATTTCAAGCCTTGTCACCATCACTCTCCATTACTTCATTAAGTATCATATCCTCTCTCACCATACTAATCCATCTCTTTAGTGGTCTCCTCCTAGTACCTTTTTGATGTAGGACAAAGGATAGGATAACCCTAAATGCATAATGTGGTTATGAAAAGATGAAACAGATGAAGATAATGCGCCCACCCTAAATCTAAAATGGGCTGAAATTAATCAGCCAATTAATAAAGGCAATTGAATAACATACATTTGACACAAATAATCACGCAAGTCCTGACAATCTAATGTAAATAATTATATAAATTTACCAAACGGTAGTGGTAACAGGAAGTAAAACGGAAGGATCTGGGACGAGTTTTGGATGATTTAGGACAGCCGGGATGGATCTGGAACAGATCCGGGATGGTTCTGGGACAGATTTGGGACAGATCTGGGATGGTTCTAGGATAGATATGGCGGCAGGGATTAAATCCTGATGGGAGCGGTAAGGGACAACAAGACAGAGTCTATGGAAGGTGACTGCAATAGCTTAAGGGCTTCTTGTTCTCGGAAGAAAAGAAAAGAAACAAATAGAGAGATAAGAGAGAGAGAAGAGAGAGAAGAGTACCTGGACAGAGAGGCCATTATCAACTCTTAGTTTGGCAAAGTAGTCCGCCACACATTAGCTGTAAGGCTAATATGAACAAAGGAAACTTCAAGCCCTGTCACCATCATTCTCTCCATTATTTCATTAAGTATCATATCCTTTCTCACCATACTAATCCATCTCTTTAGTGGTCTCCTCCTAGTACCTTTTTGATGCAGGACAAAGGATAGAATAACCCTAAATGCCAAATGTGGTTATGAAAAGATGAAAACGGATGAAGATAATGCACCCTAAATCTAAAATGGGCTGAAATTAATCAGTCAATTAATAAAGGCAATTGAATAACATACATTTGACACAAATAATCACGCAAGTCCTGACAATCTAATGTAAATAATTATATAAATTTACCAAACGGTAGTGGTAGCGGGAAGTGAAACGGACGGATCTGGGACGTGTTTTGGATGATCTGGGACGAGTTTTGGATGATTTGGGACATGTCTGGACGGATCTGGAACAGAACCGGGATGATTCTGGGACAGATTTAGGATAGATCTGGGATGGTTCTGGGATAGCAGATGGCGGCAAGGATTAAATCCCGATGGGGGCGGTAAGGGACAACAAGATAGAGTCTATGGAAGGTGACTGCAATGGCTTAAGTGCTTTTTGTTCTCGGAAGAAAAGAAAAGAAAAGAAAACAAATAGAGAGATAAGAGAGAGAGAAGAGAGAGAAGAGTACCTAGATAGAGGGGCTTCTCACCTTCTTGTTCTTGGAGATTTCTCACCTCCGTGGCTTCTCACCAATTCCTTTCGCAGGAGACAAGTTTTGAAGAGAAAACTTCAAAGTTTCTTTCATTAATCATCAATCATCAACACCCTAATGAGGGTTCACATATTTATAATAAAATATAAAGCAAATGGCCAAAATGCCCTCAGATGAAAAAATCTAAAATACCTTCAAATAATAAAACAAATTACATCAAAACCCCAATCAAATAAATCAAATAAACTAGTCAAATGATAATCGAATCCAATAATCCTAAATCAAATCCAATCGAATCCAATGCTCCACATCACTTTTGCTCATAACCCTTCGATTCTTTATATTGGGGATGTTTTTGGTCTCACACACGTGCCCAAACTTTCTTAAAAAACATTCCAAATCCATTCCATTGTCCAAGCTCCTACTTCTTCTCCTCTTGGCGTGTTTGTGTAAGGCTTAGGAAGGAAAAACGTGTGGAAGGTAGGAGTCCATTAGGAATTAAAGTTTGCAACTAGGAGTTTTCTTGGGATTTGCAACTACATTTTAGGGATTTTTGAATTTTTAATTCCTAGGATCGACTAGCATTAGGGTTTGCTTTGAAACATTGTATTTTTCTACCTAAACACGTAGCTGATTTTGGCATCTCCCATATTGGAATAAAAAATATTTACTTTGCAATTTTCGAGTTTCACAACTTGGACTTGTGTTTGATTCAACCCATAGGGGCTTCGGTCATTTGTGCATCGTGTCTTTGGATCCAACCCAGGTTAGTACCATGAATTAATAATTTTATTGTTTTAGGCTTGAGTTTCGATTTTTGGATGAATTGTAGAATTTCTCTTACTTTGATTAATTCATTTAAAATCTGATTAAGAGAATACATTAAATCTTGACTCAACTCTAAAACATGGATTCATGGGAACTGGGCGTCTTAGATAGATTAATAATCGTACTAAGGGAAGTAGTTTGATTGCATCAAATCCAATCAACTAAGGCTTTCAAAACCCATAAGAGTTTTGAACCCGAAATCTTGGCAAGCGTAAGGGGAAGAGCCTTTAAGCCTCCCCCGCTTTGCATCACCAATCCTCTGGAGCATCCGTCTCCCTCATCATGATTTGAAAAGAGGCATTGTTAATGCACAGATTCACCGAGGAAAGGATACTCTCTTGGACACCAATCTCCAGCAAAAGATAAAGGGAGGAGCAATCCTCCCTGCTTAGATTCCGTTGATAAACGTCCACCAAATTCTCGATTCTCTGCCCAAAAACACGGATAAGATTCTCCAAGCCAGCCTTCTAGCAGAAAGCCGAAGCACCTCATCCAGGCTTTCCTAGAGTGCCGAAACATGTTTTTCCTCAACGCCCGAGGATCCTAAACTTAGATGAAGAATAGTTCTGAATTTTTGCTACCTCTCCATCATCAGTCAGGGAAGCCAGGAAGCATTCATCACCAATCTAGTTGCAATGAGCAACAGATGGGCCCTCCTCGGCCAGCAAGGACGTTAATTGAATCCGAGGAAGGGAGTTTGTCGGGGCAATCACCACTGCCTTAGACAGCCACTGCTGGAGCTCTTTTCTCCTCCTACATAACTAAAATTATTGCCCTCAAAAGAAATAAGTGGTCACTAACTTTAACAATGGTTGAGGGGAAATTTAAAACTTCAAAAGCCAATCCAGAAGGATGGTCAAAGGCTTTGACAAAGGATTGATTGTAGCATCACTGTAGCGAAGCTACTTAAACAGTAATAAACAATTTTAGTCTCAGCTAGCTTTTAACAAAACTAAAATACCAAACTATCCCTTGAGTACAACTTACTTCAATGATGTAGGGGTGGTTTGACTGTAGCAAACTAATGTAGCATCTAGGCTCATATGTGGGCCTAGCTGTAGGCTCAATCTTCTGCAGCATCAAACTGTCAGTCTTGTATTCTGCTTTGAAAACTTTGTGTCTAGTATGAATCCCTATGTGTTATTGGATGAAAGGTTGTTATTCTTGGAATATGGTGTGGATAAGTGGTGTTTGATAAACCGTGTGCAGTTCAGCTTGGCTATTGCATTGATATTTCCTGTTACCAAATATGCTATTTTTTGTGAAAATTTGAATTCTTTGATATCGGTACCTTCATATTCAATAAATTGTTTGAAAATTGAAACTACTCGGTAAATATTTCACCAGTTTCAGGTATCACTATTTTTTATGACTCCTTTTGTCTAAGGTTACAGTCATGGGTGCTTTCGATGGTACAAGTGTTTTATAGTCCAAAAATGTTTTTTCCTTCAGGATAACAATACTATGCTGAATCTTGCTGCTGCTTTGACAAGAGAAGGAATCAGTGCCTTCCGTTTCGATTTTTCTGGAAATGGGTGAGTTATCTCTTTGAAAATGATGCCTTGCCTCAGGAATACCTGTAAAAGTTTTTTTAGGATACCATTTTCAACGTTTTCCATTTTAGTCCTACGGTTGACTAGAAGTGGGCCATTTTAGTCTTTATAAAAAAATACATGATTGTTCTGACTGCTATAATACAGCTAAGGAAGCTTGTACACTAGTTACACCTGCAATTTGATAAAATCGACACTCTTCATTCATCATATCGGTTGAATTATCAAAACTTACAATAGAGTATTTCATATTTTGAAATCATTCAAAGAAGAAAAATTCATATTTTGATCCATTTCAATTTCATTTTAGTTCTTTTTCTTTTAGTCTATATTAAATGCCTTTTCTTAAAGACGCTATTTACTTTCTTCTTCTTTTTCTTCGTATCTTTTGGTAAATTACTTTGATCATGTTCATAATAAAAAATATGATTCACTATTTCAGGAACTCTTTTTTTTTTCTGAGTTGTAACAGAGAAGATTTCATTAACATAAAAAGAGGAACAACAAAAGATACAAGTACAAAGAGTAGAGTCCAAAAGAATTAGACCAAAAACAAGAAAAACAACAAAAATGAAAAATCAAAACTAATGTACAAAAAACAAGGAATGTCATAAGAAAAAAAGGTTCGAGAAATGACTGTAGACTCCCAATTTGGCAAAGTAGTCTGCCATTCCATTAGCTGAATGACTGATCTTGCCAAAAGATACATCCATCCCTTCCACCAATTCTCTAACCTCCCTTACCAAATTGACCAATCTCTATGGAGGACGCCTTAGACCCTTTGCCCATTTGATTGCATTTTTTGAATCCCCTTCTATAACCAGTTTACCTTGCCCATGAACTTTTCAAATGGCCAAAACTCTCCTAATACTAAGAATTTCCGTCTCGTTTGAATCCTTGGTTCCCTCCGACTCATTGAACATAATAGATGTTTCACCCCAATGGTTCCTAAGCACACCTACTATCCCAGTTGGCCCCAGTTTTCCCCTAGCTGCTCCGTCAACATTAAATTTCATGACGTCCTGTTCTGGTGGCACTCATTTCTCCTTTGACCTCACTTTTCTCGTATATCCGCTCATGCACCCTTCCCAAGACAAGAGGAGATCAAATATTCTAGTGTTTCTTTCCTTCCACATTGTCCATAAAATTACCGATGGAATCGTTTGCCAAGCTATTTTCAATCTAGGCTTTACTCTCGGTAGGAACCACTAACCCACTGTTCCCGAACATGACCTATCGAAAACCCAGGGAACGTCAAATAGATTAGCGAATTTTGTCCATAGACCCCTTGCAAATGGGCAGTTTATAAAGAGGTGGTCTACATCCTCTTCCGCTGGAACTCACATAGCGCACATTTAAGGTCATCCTTTGTTCTAAGCAGCCCTCTCCTCTTCAATTCTATTCTAGTGAGCACCTTTTCTTTTAACTCGCACCAAGCAAAAATTTGGACCCTTGGAGGTGCCGCCTCTCTCAACTAAGACTGGTGATGTAGGATAAGGGATAGGATAACCCTAAATGCCTGATGTGGTTCTCTAAAGATTAAAATGGATGAAAATAATGCACCCTAAATCTAAAATGGGCTGAAATTAATCAATCAATTAATAATAGCAATTAATGAATATAAAATTTATCACAAATAATCACGCAAAATCCTCGGAATATGATGTAAACAAATACATGGAAAGATTTAATAAGAAGGTGGACTAATCTTTAAATAGGCATATGAGACTTGAAATGGCATATGGTTTTAGATGAAATAGACATAAGGTTTTGACTTAAGCATAAGGTTTTAAATATGGGACTAATAAAAGCACTGTATGGCTTAGGATAGGTTGCGGCTGTGTGGAGAAAGGCTTAGGAGGGGGAACGACAGCCAAGGGGTAGGTGTTAGGAAGAAACGAAGGCACAACGATGGGTTTTATAAGGCTGCGTCAACAGTAGGAAGGGTATATGGCTGCGGCGACAAAGGAAAGGGAGGCTATAAGTAGGGATGACTGCTAAGAGAGATCTGGGACGGGCGAAAGGGAAAAAGGGGCTACAGGAATATTCCGTATGGCTGTGACAAAGTGGGAAGGGTTAACAGTGGGAGGCGATGCCAAGGGGGGGCTTTTAGGGGACGTTGGAGGTTCAGATGGGTTTACGGGGTTCACAGGGAAACAAGAAGAAGAAGAAGAAGAAGAAGAGAAGAGAGAAGAGAAGAGAGAACTAGAGGAAGAGAAGAGAAGAGACATACCAAAAGAATATGGTGGCTTCACGCCAAGGCTTCTCTCCTAAGGGATTCACTCCAAAGATCAATCGCCAGATCATGTAAGTGTAATTCGAAAATTTCTTATTGCATTCATCTCCTCAAAGAGGCTTACAACCCTTTATATAGAATTTCAAAACTCAAAAATTACAAGCTTCTAAATTTAATCTTGCTAAACGAAGTAAGAAAGAAGAAGAAAGTAATAAGAAAGCACAAAAAGAAAACGAAAATAGCAAGTTGTCTAGCTATGGAAAACTGCTCCGCATCAACTGGTAATGGCTTCATCATTTGATTGTTGTTTTTGAATCAAATCCACCATGGCTTTAACCAAAAAGTTGCCAGAGTCGTTGCCCGTCCAAATAAGTTTATCATCCTTGGTCGATGATAGTGGAAATTCCCCCAATTGTGCTAGTAATTCAGTTTGACATCCCTCCTCAAAGGATCTTAGTTCCCTGCGAAAGTCAAGTTGCCAGAAGATTTGTCTACCCTCCATCTTATAGTAGTCCTGAATAAGTGCGTCGGAGTTCCTTGAAACCTTGAATAGTCTTGGGAATATTTCTTTAAGGGGTCTCTCACCTATCCACACATCCTTCCAACAAAGAGTCCTATCACCCTTCCCTACCAAGAATCTAGTGTTGCATCTAAACATGTTCCCTACCATGCCTACCCCTTGGCCCAATTTTCACCAAGCCTTCACCATTGTGGAACCCGATTTCTCCACGTTCCCATTTAGGAACTATCCTCCACTCCATATCTGGCTGACAAAACTCTAGCCCACACTGCCTCTCGCTCTCTTCCAAACCCATTTACATAACAGAGCCTGATTCCTAAGCTGCACAAGGACAAGGCCAAGTCTTCCCTTGGGTTTAGGTTTTAGAACTTCCTACCAAACAACCAAATAGACTTTTCTTTTCATCTCCTTGTCTCCCCGTAAGAATTTCTTGAAAAGTATCTCAAGTTTCTCCGTGACACCTTTTGGCATTTCAAAAAGAGAAAGGTAATATGTTGGTAGGTTCATTAGTACTGCCTTAATGAGGGTTACTCTTCCTCTCAAGGAAAGGTATTTCCTACCCCAACCTAAAAGTCTTCTTTCCACCTTTATGACTGGGGTCCAGAATCTTTTGAGTCTCGAGTTCCCACCTACCGGTAGTCCTAAATAGGTGAAAGGTAGTTTCCCGTACAATAACCTATATAATCCACGATCTCCTTGAGACGAGCCTCCTCCATATCTATCCCCATAATGGTACTCTTACCAAGATTAATTCTAAGGCCTGATACCAACTCAAAACACCTAAGAATCGTCTTATAGCCCTGGATTTCCTGTCCTATAGGTTCATAGAAAAGCAATGTATCATTCGCAAACTGTAGGTGAGTAATAGATTAACCCATTTGGTGCTGACTTGAAACCTTTAATGATTCTCAAATCTCTTGCTTTTTCCACCAATTTGTTCAAACTTTCTTCTACGAGAGATAAGATGAAGGGAGAAAGGGGATCTCCCTGCCTAAGCCCCCTATTGGCTTGAATTGGTGGAGTTGTAGAACCATTAACCAAAATGGAATATGTAGTATCCTCGATACATGCCTTCATCCATCTACACCGTAAACGCCCAAAACCCATCCTTCAAAAAGGTATCCAACAAAGGACCAGTCCACGAAATCATACACCTTTTCTATATTAATTTTGAATAGGATGCCCAGATTTTTATCTTTGCTTCTTAGGTGGACCAATTCATTGCGATTAAAACCCCATCTAAGATCTGTCTATCTTCCACAAATGCTCCCTAAGACTCTCCAATGATCTCCGACAGAATTGTTTTCGACCTTTCGGCCAATACCTTTGCCATGAGTTTATACATGCTCCCTAGAAGACTAATTGGCTGATAATGAGAAAGATCCACTGGGCCCTCTATTTTTGGGATAAGTGTTATGAAGGAGTTCTTCAAGGTCTTATTAATGATACTATCACGATGAAACTCCCTGAAGACCCTATAAACATCCAGTCGTGCTACCTCCCAACAAGACTTGAAGAAAGAGAAATTAAACTCGTCTAGACCTGGGGCCTTGTCACCCTCCAACCCAACCAAAGCACCTTTGATCTCTTCTACCAAAAACTCTCTTTCCAACCAATTCGATTTCTCTCCACTAATCCTCCTAAATTGAATCCCATCTAATGTTGGTCTGGTGGGTCGAGAAAGAGAGACCGAGGAGGTATAAAGCTCATTAAAGGGGGATCTAGGACCACTAGAAGTTTGTACTGATGGTAACCCAGGTAAGGGGATAGGCAATGCAATACACATGGGGAGTGGGAGAAGGTGATACCCGATGAAGAATGACAATATTAAGAAGGGAAAGAGAAGTTGAGGAGTGAGAGTGCCCGATCTAAGCTGAAGAAGGGTGATGTCCCCACCCCCGCAGTGAAGAGGTAATGGGTGGACTGCAGATGAGATAACATGGCGAAACTAGGATCCCAGTAGTTAGAGACAATCTGTGGGTGATGATTCTCAAGCTCCATCACGGGGAGGTCCAGGAGAGCCCAAAGAGGATGTAGAAGCCCAAGAAAAAATGAACATCGCCGTGGTTTGCTTTGTCGTAGTCACGAAGACCAGTGAAAAAGGTGTAGCTTCCTTAGGAATTCCCAAGCCGTCAAAGAGAAACGTCTATAACGCCTGATGTCAAAAACTGATGAGGACCCACTAGATGATAATAGGTTTCCCAGTAGAGATGTGGAAGCATGAACTTCGGAATCTATAATCTGAAAAATATATCTAGAAAAAAGGCCACGAGGTCTATGCGAAAAAGGTTAAAAATAAAAGTAAAAGAGAAAGGTAAGAGAGTACTAGGATCCGAGGTTGACGAGGGGTCACTACAAGGAGGGGGATGGAAAGAGCGGGTGGTGGAAGCGACTGCACGGGAAGAGACCGGAAGATGGCCGCGAAGTGATCTCTGGCTGCCTTTCTAATACCAATCTTATCTCCTACTCATCCTCCATCCACAACAATTGATCTGATAGTGTTTGTAGCTTTCTGAGCATTCACGCATCTATGAAAGAACTTTGAATTTTTATCCCCATCTTTCTACCATAACATTCTTGATCTCTGTCGCCACTCCACTTCTTCCAATCTTAAGCACTCCCACAGAGTGGCCTTGCTTTTCCTCTTATCTTGAAGCTCCTCCTCTTCAAGGTCTCTTTCCTCTTCTAATCTATTACATCCTTCCAGCTCTCTAATGGTTGTTTCCTTTCTTTCCTTCACCGGTCCCCCTTAAGCTTTTACCCATTCCTTAATTTTTTATCTAAGGAGGATGAGCTTCTTTGACATTACATAACCACCCCATCCTTGAATATCAAAACTTTCCCACCATTCCTTCACTAGATCCACAAACTTCGGGTGCTCCAACCAAATATTACTAAACCGAAATGGCTTGGGGCCCCAATCAATCTCCTTTGTATCAAGCAATACCGGGCAATGATCCGAAATTGGGCTAAACAATTTCACCTTGCTTGCATTGGGGAATAGGAGGTCCCAATCTGAAGAAGTGAGAAACCTGTCAAGCCTGCTCATGGAACACAATGCTCCCCAAGGGAATAACCATCCATTAGAAATACCCTCCATGGAAACAACCATCCATGGGTATAACTCATACATTCGTAGAACCAATATATCTATCATGGGACCAACATGTCTACCAGAAGACCAATACGCCTACCATGAGACCAACATGTCTACCATGGGACCAACATGTCTACCATAAGACCAATACGTCTACCATGTGACCAACATGTCTACCATAAGACCAATACGTCTACCATGGAACCAACATGTCTACCATGGGACCAATACGTCTACCATGGGACCAACATGCCTACCATAAGATCAATACGTCTACTATGGGAACAACATCCGAGTATGAATCCGAACCACCATGGGAACCATCATCCATGGATGTAATCATCCATCTCTGGTAACACTCCATCAGTGAGTATCATCTATCAATGGGTATAAACCATCCATGAATATAATACCTCCATCGATATAATCCATCCATGGGCATAACTCATTAAGAGACACATCATCTACCATGAGATCTTCTATCCATAGGTACAACACTCGCATGAATCACTACGTGACTGTGGCACCAATATCAAATCATCATATCATATCATAAACATACCACGGCCCCTAGGAAGACTTAGGGTCTACGACTTACTAAGCGGGAGACTCACGACTGGCGTGATTAAGTCTACCTCGCCCTACATCCCTTCACCTCATGGGTGATTCAGTCAAGCTTTAAAGCAGTCAGACTGCGCCTTACAAAGTTAGTACTATCCCCATGGGGTAAATGAGTATCTAGCCTGCGCATCAACGCACATCAAATGTGCTATATAGCCGTGAGAGCGCCCTACAACGCGTAGCATGTGAGGAACTCACTCCTCAACAACAATCATATGAGACCAAGTCTTCGTAGCCGACCCCACCGTCCATAATACCTCTCTGGAACGGGCAATCAAACATCATAATCACGTAAGGGATGTACCCATACCACGTCTCAATATCAAATGACCCAGTCACATAAACATCTCAATGCCACAGTTTCCGTATGTTCATATCGAGGCTCCCACGATCTCACGGCTACTCTAGACCTTACTCATGGAATCTATATACTTATCTCATCATTTTAACTATACAAAGATGAGATACAATGATCTACTGATTGGACAATTTCCTTTTTCAACGGACTGAGGCATAACGTTATCATTACGTGAGGGACATACCTATACCACGTCTTAATCATCAATATAACGTGAGGGACACACCCATACCACATCTCAATCATCAATATCACATAAGGGACATACCTCTACTACGTCTCAATATAATCATCACATGAGGGATGTAACCATACCACGTCTCAATATAATCATCACATGAGGGATGTACCTATACCATGTCTCAATATAATCAAGTGACCTAGTCACATACATCTCAGTGCCAAAGTTCTCATCTGTCTATCTTAAGAATTTCCACAGTTTTCTAGCCATTTTGGGCTCTACTCATGTAACAAACATATTTCTCTCATCATATCGGGACTCTCAAGGCATCATAATCACTTCGGGCCGCCTTCGAGGGATCCAACATCTGGCATTAGGGTCTATATTAGAGAAGGTATATCCTACAATCCCTTTCTACCCTTCACATATGCTCAACATCTTACATCATCCTTAATATATATGGATGAGACACAATGCATCTTTTGATCGAGCTGAGGCACAATGCTCGTTGTCTATGTACCAAATAGTGGATCAGATCAACCGTAGTTCATTATTTTTACATTTAGGGTTGACATTGGGGAGTGGTCATACTTTTACTTTGGAGAAATCAAACAAGGCTTTCTTAGCATTTACGTTGCATTTCATGCATTCTCAATCATGCTAGCCCATCCCAATTGTAGCACAAGTTAACCCCCTTGGGTTATAAGATACTTGACCTTAACTCACCTATATTGCTTAGTCTAATCCTTCATCAAGTTCCTCTTCAAATCATGAAAATTCATTCTACACATGCTTAGGTTGATCCACCACAACCAATATCAACATAGATACTCACTAGTGAGGTACATATCATCACAAAATCCAAGCATGTGATGTACATATCATCACAAAATCCAAGCATGGCATTAAAACACATTCATCATGCTATTATATGAATTACCCATCAAAGAATTCCAGTCATAATCATGAGAATTCATTTGATGCATACATTACTCATAACCATACACAAGTATGAGAAGTTATCAAGGCCCTACATTACACATCTTAGGTAATCTTGATTTATCATACATTCTTTCATACTTCAATACATCACAAATGTATGAATTCTCAATTATATTAAACATCTAATCATAGGGAACTTGGGAACCACATACATATGTATTCGATGCAATATATTCACATCAATCACATATAAGCATAGGGAGATCAAACCATAACTTTACCCAACTATGCATTGGCATATGCAGAAAACAACATTCACTCAAACATATTATCAAACACCTTGTGAGCATGGAATTTTACAAATATTCCCAATGCTCCAAGTGTATGGCATTCCCCAATTTGGGTTTCTAATGGGTTTTCTCATTCAACTCGGATTTATCGAGTCCGGAATTTGGGGTAATTAGGCACTAATCGTCCAAACTCTTGAATTAGACCATCCAAGGCTCAAATAGCCAAAACCCCCAATTTTATCCAATGTTATCAAACTTGAATCGTATCGGAAATTGGTCTAGGGGTGTGAATCGTAAACCGAAAATCGTAAAATTCATACTTTTATTATTATCCCTTCATTCCCGCTACCATTTTATTGACTTGGGCCATTACACGTAACTTGCCCATTGCTCCACGTAAATCTACCTCCTATGAGCGGAAGGTCTGTCAATTCTTTTCTAACAATGAAGTCAGAGAAATCCTCCATGCTTCTAGTATAATTGTGTCCCCCTTTCCTTTCCGACGGAAATCTGACAATGTTGAAGTTGCCACCCAAGCACCAAACAATGGGACTCCAGCTATGAATCATGTCCAACTCGAACCAAAAGTTGTCTCGATCCCCTTCGACATTGGGGCCATATACGTTAGTGAAGCAAACTTCCCTTCCCTAACTGACCAACCTCCCTTTGACTTAAATGGATCTGATATCACATTTTCTTGATGAAACCTCGAAGACAGAGGGGTTCCAAATGGTGAGCAAACCCCCTGACGACCCCTCTGCTGGTAAACTGAACCAGTCCACTTTCTGAATACCCCATATCTCCCTAATAATGGAGGGAGATAGTTCTTCTCTTTTTGTTTCTTGGAGAAGCAACATGTTGATCTTATTTCTTTTTTATGAGACGACGAATTGCTCCCCGTTTCTCCCGGAGACCTAGTCCCCTCACATTCCATGTGATTATCTTCATTGAGTAACCTGTCTGTCCCCTTTGTTCTTCCCTCATTTTCTTGGTCTTCACAATCCATGTGATTATCTTCATTGAGTAACTTGTTTGTCCCCTTTGTTCTTCCCCAATTTTCTTGGTCTTTTGCCGTAGACCTTGAATCCATGGTTCGTTAGAAGTTTGAGGAAGGAGTTTTTGCCCAAGAACCTGACAAAGCCTCTCTTTCGCCGATGAATGATCCATGTCATCAAGCAAGTTGAGTTGGTTCTGAGCCTGAGGGACGTTCTCGAAATTGATTCCCAAAGCACATCCGATTCTGAGAATCTCTAGTCCGTCCGTCTCTGAGTACCCCTTTTTTTCCAACTCCTGCAGATTAGTTTTTTTGCGGGATTTCATCATCATTTTCTTTTCCCTTTTTTTTCCTTTCTTCTACCTGGCAGAGACGTTGAACTGGATCACCATTTTCTTCCAACTCCATTTTTCTTTTCCTCTTCCCTCATTTTGTTGTCTCCTTTATCGTTGCTGCGATGGCGGAAGTGTCTTCTGAGTGGCAAGAAGGATCGGCAATGGCAAGAGGGTCTTCAGGAATTAGACCTAATTTATTTTGCTTAGTAAAACTTGGATGGGCAGATGATGCTGGGCTGACCGATCCTCTTCTTGGCTCAGCCTGGGTTTGCTTGAAAGGAGGTGGGCTGGGATGGGCAAAGGATCCAGGTTTGGCTGTTGGGCTGACCCATCCTATTCTTGTCTAAGCTTGGGCTTGCCTGAATGGAAATGGGCTAGCCCAGAATTTGGCTCGCCAGTCTCTGAGCAGGCCTGGTGATGCTCTGGGTCTGATCCCGAGGCCTGGCTCGAGGCCCAGCCAGATAAGAGTGCCATAGTCATCGGACGCTCGAGCCGTGCGATCTTTTTATCTTTATCCCTCAAGTTTTGAACGATGGTATCCCATTGGTTGGATGTTTCCTTTGTGCATCCTTCTCCAATTCATCGCCCTCTGCTTCCTCGCTCCCATGTCATGAACGAAGCAACCTTCTCTGTCACTGCTACAACTGCATGCTTGCCACGTGTCCTTGCTTTCCTCGGGGCTCATTCTCGCTTCAACGGTCGAAAAACATCTCTCTGATTGTACCGGCGGTAAGGAGAACTGCTCTGATGGGGGCTCCTGTTGGGGATTCGACTGAGATTTGGGCACTGGAGCATTCGCCGACACCGAGACCGAGATTGGATATGATTTTCCGTTGAGAATAAGCCTCACAGTAGAAGGGAGATGATCGGCGACCCCAATTTCAAGCAGAAGGTTGACAGTTGAACAATCAACTCGACTAATAGTCTTTCGATCCACTTCAAGGATCTTCCAATTCTACCTCAAAGGCTCTCAACACGTCCTCTGTCCATCCTTCCGAAGGGAAGCCCCAACATTGCACCCAAAGTCTTCTGGTTTGCCAGAAGAGGTCCGGCAACCACTGTTCGATAATTCTAAGCTGCCCTAGTTTTGTCTCTGCTGCCAACAAGGCTGAAACTTCTTCATCTGATTTTAGACCCACTAGGAAGAAAGGGTCTCCTATTTGACTGATTGAATGGTTTGAAAAGCTTTGTTGGGATAGAAGAGTTGAAATATCCGCTGTGGATAAACGATCAATAGAAGAAACAACAATCGCCTTGGAAAGCCAATCTTTGAGCTTCTTTTCTTCTAGGGTGGAATCATCAACTGTATTTCTGGAACCTCCAGTGCTGAGTGAGTCCAATTGGAATCGCTAGTGGTCTTTGCTTGATTTTGATGGTCCTTCCTGAGTTGGCCACTACATCTGCCCACCTCCGGCCTCCCACAGAAGAGTTTTGTTTACCGATATTAGAGTTATCACTATTCGGACGATTGGCCTTATCTGGTACTGCAGTAACCCTTGGTTTTGTTCTTGTTGGAGCATCTTGCCTTGGGTATTTACCTCTTTTGAATAACAGTGGGTTCACCTGCAATCGTCTTTCGTCTAGAATGTGGCCGTTCAGTTCTTGGATAGCCTTCTCCGCTAAGGCGCCATTGTTCATCCTTACAAACCCAAAAATGCAACCTGCTGTATCGTTCTTCTTCGGGATGAAGATATCTTGCACTGTGCCCCATCGAATGAAGATCCCAAGGAGCCCGTTGATGGAAATGGACTCCGGTAGATTCCCCACAAACAAAGTGATTGAAGAAGTCTCCCTACTGTGTCATTATCTCTTTCCCGTTGGTTGCTGCCACCCGTCCTCGTCCGCTGTTTCCCTTCTCCCCTCTTGGTTCTCATGATGACCTTAAGAGCTCCAGTTATTGCTTTCTCTTCTTAGTCCTTTTTCTCTCTCTGATGTTGAAACTCTCTCTCGCTCTCTCTCTGGTTCTCTCATCTCTAATCGATGATTGCTTCTTTGTTAATACTTCAGGAACTCAACAGCTAACTGGTTGAGAATATATATGCAGTTCTGATAAAAAAAAAAAAAACCTTGGTTGAGATTTATCGAGTCATAGGTGGCATTTGATTTTCGTAGGATCGTTGAAGTAATGTAACGACCTGACCCCATCACGATATTGTATGCTTTGGGCCCCAAGGGCCCACATAGTTTTGCTTTGGGCTCAGCCCACCAAGCCAGGCCCAAAAGGCCTCATGATGGGTGAGGGGCTGCCCCCTCTTAAATCCTCTCTACACCCAGCCGTGCTGGGCGATGTGGGACTTTTCCACACGCCAGCAGATCAGAACCGGCCCCGACTCTATCATGTCACACTGATAGAGGGTCCACACACATAGGCAGGCAACGTTACACAAGTAGAGAGCCCACATAGCCCGAGAGTTGAACTGTATTCTGATACTACTTGTGACAACCCGACCCCTATCACGATATTGTAGGCTTTGGGCCCCAAGGGCCCGTATGGTTTTGCTTTGGACCCAGCCCACCAGGCCAGGCCCAAAAGGCCTCATGATGGGCGAGGGGCTGCCCCCTCTTAAATCCTCTCTACACTCAGCCATGCTGGGCAATGTAAGACTTTCCCACACGCCAGCAGCGTTGCTGGGTGTTACAAGTGAATGTTACCTTGAAACATTTGATGCTAAGAAGCAATTCTATTGCGTTTTGGTCCAAACATTTTGGAATTATCATCTAAATGAAATGGATGACCCCACGTTTCTGAGCCATTCTGATTGGATTAGGGATGTTATGTCTAGAACAATGAAACTGCTTTGTTTCTGTGCCATTTCCTTTCCTATATTTCTTTTCTTGTTTGACCTAAAATATTCTTTATTACTAAAATCACCCTTATATTATACACTTGCATGTTTTAAACATTTGTGGGCAAACTTATAATATAATCCAAACCCAAAAAATCCTCTATGTTTATTGGTGGGTAAGAGATTATTTATGTTTTCTGCTTCTCCTACATTAGCAGAGACAATTGAGAAGGGAGGAATTAGGAGAAGCAGTGACAGTACTTAGACTCTCTTTCGTTCCACCTCTCTTTCCTAGCTATTTCATTGAAGTTTCTCTTATTTTTTAATTAAGTATGGAGCTCCACCTCTCTCCCTCATATTAATAATGATCTCTATTTCTCCATTTTTTTTTTTTCATTTCTTTATCTTATCTTTCTTGAAAGATATGCTTCTACCTTATTGTTTTACTTTTCTTGCCTCTGTCATCTTTTATGCATATACAGTTCAACTAATGAAATAATTAATTGAAATAATATTTTAAATTTTCACGATTTTTCATATTTAATTTTTTTCTATTTTTATGCCTTTTTTAAGGAATAGAACATCCCGGAATGGCTAGAATGCTGGAACATTCCATTTTTGATAAACTTGGAATGGGTTTTGGAATGGATTTGACAACTCACATTTGATGACATTACTTGTTAAAAAAAAAAAGTAACAGAAAGCAAGGAGCAGAACTTGATGAATTGCCCCATAATCATTGGAATTTTATGAATTGTGTGTATGAATATGTGAGAGAATTAGACAAACACTGATGATTGTCTGCTTTCCAGGGAAAGTGAAGGGTCGTTTCAGTATGGCAACTACAGGAAAGAAGCTGATGATTTACATGCTGTGGTCCAGTATTTTTCTGGTGGAAGACATGGAATAAGTGCAATAGTTGGGCACAGTAAAGGTGGGCAGAGTT
This sequence comes from Chimonanthus salicifolius, assembly GCA_013350335.1. Classification (NCBI taxonomy): domain Eukaryota; kingdom Viridiplantae; phylum Streptophyta; class Magnoliopsida; order Laurales; family Calycanthaceae; genus Chimonanthus; species Chimonanthus salicifolius. The sequence goes on from CM023542.1 coordinate 24,028,576, forward strand.
GATATGCTATATGCAACCATAAAGGTCATGAGTTAGAGTTGTCTTGTATGTATCATTTAGGCAGTTGGTGCATGTAAAAAGTAATTTTCCTAATTTTCCAAAACCAAATATGAAATATTACCCCAGATATGGAAAATGCTATAATGATACGCATAGAGAAAAACTGATTAACCAGCTAATGTGGCCATCTTAAATTATATCCTGGTAAACACTGATGGGGCTTTTATGTGAGTTTTTTTTTGAAGACTAAGGTATCCAAGCCTCTTAGAGCACTTGACTAATCCCTGAAGCATGTGCACACCTCTTTATCCACACACACTAGGTAACTCTATAGGGAATGACCCTTTTGTGTTGACATATGTGGTAAAGCTTTCAATGCTTATCAGATTCAGTGAAGTACAATTGTGTTGACAGGTCCTGTGTTATTAGCATTCTTTTGTTTGTGTGAACATTGTACTGTTAATAACATTCTTATGATTGGCATTTTTATTTGCATGACATGACAGTTCAATGTTCCTTTAGTTTTGCTACTCGAATTTTGCAACTTTTTCCAATTTTCTTTATTAGAGGAATTCTTGGGCTCCATTGATGCGGCCATTCGAAGCCCTTTTCAATCGGATGAAGTCAGGGAAGACCCATTAGACGAAAATGGGGTGCATATAAATGTATTTTTGACCCGATCGAACTTAGAACTGATGGAGGGAAGAGGGGGCCTCAAATGCAACCCAATGGACCCACTTGTACCCGAATCAAAGCCCATTTTAAGTCAATTTGGGTTTGGACCCAGTTTGGGAGATATCTTGGGCCCCAAAGCCCAATAAACTAAGCCATTTGCTGCCGTAGACCTACTTCAAAATCCATATCAGTATCCACATGAGCACCAAGCGGACAAAATCGTGGCTGAACTGGGCCTAAGAATCAAAATTGGAAACCCAAGAATGGAACGTTTCCATCAACGTGTGTACTGCTTTCTTTGGAATGAAAGTTGTCTTTAGTTCTGTTTTAAACAGCAAGATCTTTAATTAGTTGCTGAGAAATAATCCATTGCACACAGAGAAGGCTTGAGCAAAATAGGCGCTGAGTTGGGCCGGATCTGGGCTACTGTAGACTTGGGTTTTGGATCAATTTGCGAAGAAAGGGAATGAGTGGAGGATCAGATTCAACGACAATTTGGGCATTAATTTCTCTAGGCTTTTGGGTATATACTTTTTTTTTTCTTGTTTTAAATACAATAAGAGGAAAGAAACCAGGTTTAGAAACATGTTCGGATGGGTTTAACTTTGCCTTCTTTAAATCATGTTGGGACACGGTTGGCCCGGATATTTTTATGTTCTTTAGGGAATTTCTCATGGATGGTATCATTAATAAACGTTTGAAGAAATCTTTTATCACCCTTACTCCAAAAAGGGAGGGCCCTTCGGAACTTTCACACTATCGGCCTATCAGCTTGTAATGGCCCGCACCAGAAGAGGGTGCTTGTGTGAGAGTTCAGCCATGAGAGATTTGCGCTAGAGAGAGTGCGCACAAAGTCCCACATTGCGTATGACAAGGAGTGGAGAGGAGGATTTAAGCCTAACTTATCCTCCTTTCTAGCACAATACGTCTTGAGGAGGAGGGGACAAAGCCTTGAAAGTTGTAGGGTCAGCAAGTGAGGCTAGACCCGAGGGCCCAAAGAGGACAATATTGCTGCAATGTACTCTGATACCTGGATAACGCGTTTTGGGCTCTAGTGTGACACTTGGGCCCAATGCAAAGGCGTGAGGGTGTATGAGCCCCAAAGCAGACAATATTGTGCTAGCGGGACTGATCATTACAGATGGTATCAGAGCTAGGTTCAACTCTTGGACTAAGGTGTGGGAAGATGAGAGTGGTAGAGCCAGGGACGACTCTTGTCCAAAGGGGGTGGGATTCTAATGGCCCACACTAGAGGAGGGTGCTTGTGTGAGAGTTTGGCCAGTAGAGATTTGCGCCAGAGAGAGTGCGCACAATGTCCCACATTGCCTAGGACAAGCAGTGGAGAGGAGGATTTAAGACTAACTTCTCCTCCCTTCTAGCATAATGCGTCTCGGGTGGGAGGTTGTTGGGTCAACGAGTGAGGATGGACCCGAGGGCCCAAAGAGGACAATATTCCCGCTGCGTACTCTGATACCAGGACAATGCGTTTTGAGCTCTAATGTGACACTTGGCCCAATGCAAAGCCGTGAGGTTGTATGGGCTCTAAAACGGACAATATTGTGCTAGCGGGACTGGTCGTTACGTATGATTGTGACACCCTTGCCCCAAGAGGGGGCTGAAGTGTGCTTGGTGGTAATGAGAGATGGGGACAAAGGTCCCCTACCACCTCACACATGGAATGGGTGGTGGCTTAAAAGAGGGAGCACCCCTCCCATCTAACACAAGGCCTTTTTGGTCCAAGGGCGAGAATTGGACCAAATGCAAAGCCATGCGTGGTTTTTCGAGCTCAAAGCAGACAATATTGTGCTAGAGGGACGAGTCGTTACAAATGGTATCAGAGCTAGGTTCAACTCTCTGCCTCTATACGTGCCCATGTGCCTGTGTGTTGTGACAAACATGGACGACTTTGGTCTTAAGGGGGTGGATTGTGGTGCTCCTGCCCCAAGAGGGGGCTGAAGTGTGCCTGGCGGTAATGAGAGATGGGGACAAAGGTCCCATGCCCCCGAACACATGGAATGGGTGGTCAGCCCACTCCAACTGGGCTTGACATTATGGGCCTTTTGTTTGAAGTTGAGGGCTTTGGGGCATAGCTCAAATCATAACTAATGCAATGGATAATGGTTTTTCATTCCTGCTTTATATGATGTCTGAATTAGTTCTGTATTTACATATTTATGATGTCTGATTCCGAAATAGTAGCTTTTGAGGTATATTTCACTTGTTGATGTTTACTTGAAAAGTGCTTTACTTCTTAGAAATGTTTACTGCAGGAGGAAATGTTGTACTCCTATATGCTTCTACGTATCGTGACATCTTTACAGTAGTTAATATATCTGGTCGCTATGCTTTGGAGAGAGGCATTGAAGATCGATTAGGATCAGAGTTTTTGCAGAGAATTAGAAGAGATGGATATATTGACGTTAAGAACGAAACAGGTACATCTTATACTTCACACCTAACATATGCATTAAGAACATTGCGTTTCTGTAACAGTGGTGAATCTTCTGTTTATGATCCTGGTCCCAAGCTGGTGTCCTTTGAATTTTCATGGCAACAAATGAAAATTGCATAAAGGAAAATGAATTCAAGTGTTTGTAACCATAGGACGTCTTTGCCTATTTAGAAATTAAAGAAATTTAGATTTAGACTATGTATTCTATGATCATGACAAGTGAGTATTTAAGAACAAACTAGATTCGCTGGCATTTTTTTCAAATGTTTTATCCCATGGATTATAGGCTGTACTTGTTATAAAGGCATGTGAACGTACTCCTTCATGGATACAAGGCTAAGCCTTTGCCATATTCGGGGTCTTCCTTGCATGTGTTGCTTTCACGTTGTAAGGTCTGACAAACTGAAATGTTTGAAAATTTGTTATTTCCATAATTTGGCACCAAAAGATAGTTTTATGGTGGATATAACTGGTGATAGGCAGTCATGTTGTCATTCCTAGCCTTTGAACCTATGCCAGCTTAGACTTTTATCTGTATTATTATTAAAAATAAAATTCACAGTATAAACTAATAGTTTCTTTTTATTGTAGGGAAACTCGAGTATCGTGTAACTGAAGAAAGTTTGATGGACCGCCTAAGTACTAATATGCATGCAGCTTGCCTTTCCATTGACAAAGATTGCAGGTTAGAATTTATACTGATGCAACCAAAGGGTCTACTGGATTTCTTTTTTATTTGCTTGGTAAGAGTTAATGTACTTGTTTTCTCGAAAAAAAGTGAGTCCAGTAGAAGACTTAAGAAAAGGGCCTAACTATTGAAAAGTAAGCAACTCAATAGCAATATTATGTTTAGAATATCTCATGCCACATTTTGGCGACTGAAATATTTAGCAGTATAATCAGCTTCCATAATCACAGAATGGAATGAGAATCTTCTCAGTTTTATAGCAATGTTACTGAAAATTACATTATGTTTTTGGTAAATGTTAACATGAGTCAAAGCCATAACTTTTATGGTTGCAACATTATGCACTTGCTAACTGCATTTCCAATGTTTTTGTCTAGAAAATTGCATGAACCTAGACGTGCAATTCAGGTGGGTGGGTCAGGTTGAGAGCATGGTTTAAAAATTTGAAAATGGCTTACTAGATTCGGTTGAGTTGACTGGATTAATTGAAAAAAATGAGTAACTCATGTAGAAACTCGATGGTGAACGAGTTTTTTTCCTAACTCAGTTACTTGCCGAGTCAAACTGAAAACTTGCTTGAGTTGAGTTTTTTGGTTCAAAATGGACGAGTTGTAAAATGCAAGTAAAAAAGGGGGGAAAACTCGTGAAAAAAAAAACCCTTGGTTGCTGTTTGAAATCCACCACCGTTGATGTTGACCATCTATTTTCTTTGATTTTAGAATGTCATTGATTAAGAAAATACATTGAAGATGCAATGAAAGTGGTGGCAACTTGCAAGATTGCATTGATTGAGGAGTTTGAAAAAGGCCATCTTATGTCGAGGTGACAAAGGCCATGGGAAATTGCATTACGGGTCTTCTCTCCTCTCCTCTCCCTCTCCCTCTTCCTCATCCTTACCATCTCATTCAATAGCTTTGTCTTTCTCCAAGTAAAAGAATTTTTCCTTCCCACTACTAAAAGCCATGAAAAGCCAGTGCCTTCGTGTAATGCTTAACACATGCCTTTCAGCATTCGGTTCTTCCTCCTCTGGCATATGGGGAAGGCAAGGGACTCAACTTCTTGAGACTGAGCATAAAGCTTGCTGGTTGAGCTCATGCGCCAAACCATTGCACAGCTCAGGGGGCACAAACAGCTCCCCGACTTTCCTCCCTAGCCGCCTATCCGTTTTGGGACTATTGCTTTCTTGTGGCGATTACTCTTTCACCCAAGTTGGAAAGTAGCGATAGAAGGTGTTGTTAGGGCCTCGGTTGGACCGAGTCTTTGTATTGTTAATTCTGTGATCGAGTGTGTGATATTACCTTGGAAGAATTTGAAGATGTCAGAAACCCGTCAAAAGATCTACTATGCATTGAAGAATCTTCATCGAACACGTGATTGACACACAGGTAAGTGGACCCTAGTGGACCTTAGGTCAAGCCCAATCATCCTAGACGTCAATGGCTTAAAAATTGGAAATCTGAAAACAATTAGTTGCAGCCTCGATGCCTCGAGCTTTGTCTTGAGCTCTCGAGACTGAAACGTATGGGAGCAAATCTGGTTGAATCTTTAAAATTCCTTGACTCCCAGTCTCGAGCCCTCGAACTTTTTGTTGAGGCCTCAATATCCTCTGTATCTGCGTGGAAAAATATTGACAGCCTATATCCGACAGGTGCACTCAAGTCTAGCTGGCTTTTGACTTAATCAAAATCTGGGAGGGAAAATCATTTAGAAGGCTCCTTATGATTACAAAAAAAATCTATAAAGGATACGCCTCATTGTGATTTGTTATCACATGAAAAAATGGAAGCCTTTAGAGGCTCCCCATTTTGAAAAGTTTACAAATCTAGAAATCTTAAGAGGCTCCTCATTTTGAAAAGATTATGGAAAATCTTTTGGCCTCTTAATGATTCGATATTATTGAAAAATTTATCATGATTGGAAATCAAATAAATCTGGAAATTTTAAGAGGCTCCTCTTGAGTTGAAAAAGATTATGGAATCTTTTTGCCTTCTAATGATTTGTTATTTAAATATTGTGATTGGCAATCACTCACGTGTGACGAATATGTGAGCTGGCCTTTGACTAAATATCACTGGAGTTGAGTTTAAAAGATCTTGAAATCTTATGAGCTGTATTACCAAATATAGGCTCGAGGCCTCGAAGAAAACCTGGAGGCCTCAAAACTGAGCCGTTGCAAAACTGTATTATAAATACATGGCTGTTTTAATTAAAAAATAGAGATCTGAATATTGGAAAATCCCAACAGTGAACAGAGACCTTCCCCATCCCTTATCTCTCCATCTTCATCGTCCTTTGACAAGGAAATTGTTAAGTATTCAATACTTGGTTTATGATGATCTTCCTCTAGGATCCAAAACGAGTTACACTCTTGTCCCAGTACCCATGTTCCACTATGCCAATACTCAACTGAAGATGGACCAGATTTGAAGGAAGAGGTGTGGAGACATCAACAAGAACACACTTGTTGAAGAATTGTTGAGGCCCAAGGTAAGTGTTCCTCTATTCTTTTTCTTTTATTAAAGTTGTAAAGTAGATTAGAACGCTGTGTTTGAACCACCCAAAAAAAAATAGGCGTCAAGGATTAGACCATGGGGTTTGAACCTTTATAAAAAATTAGGTTGTACTATTTGGGTGAGAAGTCCATTCATAGTATATTGGGACGACCCGAGAGTTGGGAAGTCTGATAGTGGCTGTAGGTTCAGGTGAACCGAACCACTATATATCGTTATGCTTCTGTAGTTTGCTTTAATGGCTTGATTCATTTGTTTATCACTTGCCCACACGTTTATTCCGCTGCATATATTGTTAAATTGATTTATTTTAAAAAAGAAAATAAAATTGGATCAAACCTATTCACCCCACCCCCCTCCTCTAGGTCTTGCATTATTCTAGTAACGGAATTTCAATTGACATCAAGAGCTTGGTTACTCTAAATTGGACTTAATCGTCCGAGTTGTTCCTGTACCAGAATCATGCGGGAGTCACCCTGTTTCTATACCCCCCTTCTTTGACAACTCAAACTACGCCTCCTGGAAGGCAAAAAATGAAAAGTTTTTTCATCTCTCTTGATGGAGTCGTCTGGGAATCAGTAGTAAGGGGTTGGGAACATCCTATGGAGGAAATCACTGAAAAATCCACTAAACATGAAGCATGTAAATCTGTAAAGCAAGTCATTGGTTCTAAACCTAAGGATTACTTTACCTGGACTAACATGGAAAAATCTCTATACACTGCAAATGGAAAGGCTTTAAATGCCATAAACTGTGCTGTCTCACCAGATGAATACAAACGTATAGTGACATGTGAGACAGCCAAAGATGCTTGAGACATCTTGGAAAGGACCTATGAGGGGACCTCAGTTGTTAAGAGATCCAAACTCCAAATCCTCCAATCAAAGTTTGACAATATATGTATGGAGGAAAATGGAACTTTCATGGAGTTTTACTCAAAGCTCAGTGATATTGTGAATTCCATGTGGGCCCTAGGTGAAAGAATTCCAGAGTCTAAGGTATGCACCAAAGTCCTAAGAAATCTGCCGACAAGATTCAAACCCAAAGTGGCCGCTATTGAAGAATATAGAAATTTTGCACAAATGAAGGTAGATGACTTAGTAGGGTCCCTTTAAACCTATGAACTTCACTTTGATGATGAAAAACCTAAGAAGAAATCAATTGCTCTAAAGTCTTCTTTAAAAACTAAATTAAAAAAGGATGAAGAATTTGATGACTCAGAAAGTGATACAGAGGTTGCCACTTTTGCTAAAAAATTCTTAAAACTTTTTAATATAAGGAAAGAGAGAAGAAGATTTAATAAAGAAGACTCAAGAGAATTCAATAAAAGTAAAATACATTTTTCAAAAGAAAAGTCAAAAGATAAAATCAAAGAAAAATGCAAGCACAAAGAAATCCAATGTTTTAAATGTGATGGATATGGGCACTTTGCTAATGAATGTCCTTCTAAGAGAAGATCTAAAAAGAAAGCCATGACCACTGTGGTGGAAGAAGACACATCACAATTCGAAAGTGAATCTGATGTGTCAACCTATGAAGATGTTGTCAATTCGAAAGGTTTCATTGCTTCCATCTCTTATGATCCTCAAAATGCTCCAAATGTTGAAAGTGATAATGAAGGATCGGACAGTGAGGATGATGGCTTATAAAAAGCTTATGATGCTTTGTTCTTGGAAAGCAAAGATTTGGCTAAAAGACTTGGTAAATCTAAAAATAAAATGCAAAATTGAAAAATCAATTAAAAACTGAAAAAGAAATTTGAAAAAGACTTAAAAATTGTTCAAGATGAAAATCTAAGTCTTCAAGAAAAGCCCAAATTGGCTCAAGATGAAATTTTAAAACTAAAGAAAGATTGAGTAAAAAATTAGAAGTAAAAAGCAAAAACTAAATTTGACTTAAACCAGTTAAGGAGTTACAAAATGAAATTTGAAGATAAATTTACTCAGGGGGAAGAAAGTTTGAAAAACTCCTAGACTTTGGAAAACAATTTGGAGAGAAAACTGGTCTAGGCTTTGATGAGAAAATGAATAAGAAACCCAACTCCAAAACTGTTTTTGTGAAAGGTGTGCACTCATCGTCAACACCTCGTGACATGTTTTTATTGTGGGAAAAATGGTCACATGAGGTTTGAATGTAATATGAGGAAGATGCATCACAAAGATAAGTTTTTTCAACATCAATTTAAGGTAAAACCTTGGGCTAATAATAAAAAAGTTCTGTATAGAGGAAATCAATATGATCCCTTGGTTCAACAACTAAAGGAATTGGTGAATGAGCTCTCAAAACATGTTGATACAAGGAGAACAGATTTCAGAGATCTCAATGGTGTAACCAAGTCATCAACCTTCATTGGAAATTGGGTTCCTAAAGTTAGAGGTTTAGGCTAAGCCCTAGTGAAGTTTTTCAGATCTCCTTGTGCCTAATAAGAAAATGTGTTTTTTTTAAGGATCTGAAAAATTTGGTTCGGTGGTGGTTCTTTCTTGGTTTAAAATATTGGAATAAATGTTCTTTTAAAACCCTATGTTTTGTTGAATCTTTATCATCATGATATTATCGTGTAGCATCCTTTGTCAATTTATGACAAAAGGGGGAGAAAATGGTGAAAATGGTACTAATGTTGAGGGAGAGAAAATTCAAAATCCCACCTAGTTGCCTTTGTTTTATTGTAGGAAGATTTTTTTACAGGCATTATTTCAGGAAGAGAAAAAGAAAAAGGGGGAGAGAAGAGATAGTGCAATAAATTCAAGTCTTGATATGGCCTTTGTAGGAGTTGTATTTTTTTTTTTTCTGTCAAGGACTTGTAATTCATTGTAAAGGAGTTAAATGAGATGTTGTGTTAGAGTCTAGGTTTTGTCACGAAATTGACAAAAGGGGAGATTGTTAGGGCCTCGGTTGGAGCGAGTCTTTGTATTGTCAATTCCGTGACTGAGTGTGTGATCTTGTCTTGGAAGAATTTGAAGATGTTAGAAACCCGTCAAAAGATCTACTATGCATTGAAGAATCTACACCGAACACTTGATTGACACACAGGTAAGTGGACCTTAGGTCAAGCCCAATCACCCTAGAAGTCAATGGCTTAAAAATTGGAAATCTAAACACAATTGGTTGCAGTCTCAAGGCCTTGAGGTTTGTCTCGAGCCCTCGAGACTGAAACGTATGAGAGCAAATATGGCTGAATCTGTAAATTCCTGACTTCCGAACAGAGCGAGTGGACCTAGTTTGGACCTAGATGTTTGATGTGCATATTCCGTGAGGACCCCGAGAATCTACTACACAAAGAAAGGGGCTAGTATGGAGGGAGATGAGATATTCTTGCATCAAAATCCCTCTGCCCCAATACTGTCTATTGTAGCTTAATCGTAAATTGATCTTAGTTTCTCCTAAATGATTGATCAATTGATGCATTCACTTCCATCCCCGTGTTCCATGTCATTTATATGATGCGACCTCGCCGCTCCCATTGGGCCCAACCTGATCTATGCTCTCTACATGCATACACCACTTGTTCCGATATTTCCACCATGTTCGGAGGTGGGACTAGGCAACTCCACCTTAACTTAAGTGCTCACTCATCCTGGGAGCGAGTTTAGGAATTTGTTCTTTCATATAAATTTTGTGACTAAGGGACGACAGAAGCGGGCAAGCTATGATGTTAAAGGACTCCTTCGTCTTCTAAGCCTTCATTCTTTAGCCACAAGAGGGGATGCGTGCTATCAGAAAAGAACTTGCTGGTTCATATCTTATGCTACTAAAAACCTGGGGATTGAAAGCGGAAAGGAAGACCCCACTTGAAAGTAGCATCTTTTTTGTGCAGAAACGCTGCAAAGCTGAAGTGTGCAGGAGCTTCAAGCGTAGGCTCCCCAAGGGGACTGAAGCGCGTTAGCTTGCTTTCCATGTGTGATGGAAATGAGGGTCAGGGGTGACACTAGTGGTGAAGGGTCAAAGACCAAAAGGGATTGGAGTTAGCCAATCGAGTCAGAAGTTTCCATCTAGCACAATATTGTCCGCTTTGGACTTGAAAGCCCGCACGGCTTTGCGTTGGGCCCAAGTCTCACCTTTGGGCCCAAAAGGTCTTGTGCTAGAAGGGAGGGGTACTCCCTCTTATAAGCCACAACACATTCAACTCCTTGGGTAGTATGAGACCCTTTTCCATGCCCTCAAGGCCAACTTTCACTCCCATACACGCCCCTACACAAACGCACGGGGTATCACAATCCACCCCCTTAAAACCAGAGCCGTCCCTGGCTCTGTCACACTACACATGCAGAGAGTTGAACCGTTCTTTAATACCATTTGTAATGACCCGTGCCGCAAACAAAATATTGTCCACTCTAGGCCCACAGGCGGGGCCTGCACGGCTTTCAATTGTTGAGCATCCTAAGGAATGCTCTCAAAAGGCTTTGTGCTAGAAGGAGGAAAGGTACAAGCTTAAATACCAGAGGAATTCCACCCCCGTAGGTGATGTGGGACAAGTAACGCCCCTGGCGATTTTCTCTCACTCGCCCACACAACCTTGGGGCATTACAAGAAGACCTAGATTGACGGTGATGCATGGGCAAAATTGTTGTATGTGAGAAAATTGCAATTGATCCCACCAAGACAAGCAAAGATGAAATCCAACCAGACAGATGAAGTGTCCTCTAAAAAACGACAGTGAAGTGTGGGAGACTGTTGCTGGAAAACTTTCCACTCACTAGATCGGAGACTGGAAAATGCTAGAGTGCAAAAGAGGGAGATGCATGCAACACAGGAAGTCTGGAAAAAATATTCAGATTTGTGAAAATTTACGGGAGAAACAACTCTGAAGGGACGATCCTCTACAAAAGTCCGCCGGAGAAGAAAACTTGGTCCTAAGAAGATGCCGAAGTCCAGCAAGGAACAAGAACGCTGGCAAGGAGCAGTAAAATGGTGAGGAAAAAATTTCCTCCTAGAGCACCCTGAAAATCGTTCTAGTTGATACCATGTACAATAATAATAAGAAAAGAAGGAGGAGAGAATGTCGAGAAGAATTGTTCTCTTAATCGTATTGAATTCTCTAAACTAATTGAGGTTACATGTATTTATAATACAAAGAGAGCCAATCATGGTGGCTAAAAAGGAAAATAATAAAATAATGATCAATTATAATAAGTCAGACAACTAATTAATTTGATTTTCCAAAATAAAGTGATTTTGGACAATTCTATCCAAAAATGGGTCCCCCTTGGTCCACTATTCTGAAGTGGGTCCCACAACACAATTTTATTAATTCATTTGAAAGATTCAAAAACCAAAACCTTATTTTGTCAAAAAATTGAAAAATCATTACAAATTCTGAAGGGTAATGATTTTTACACCATGAAAATATTTCACGGTGCACCAAATACTACCCTTTTCCAATTTTAACCTTTGCCTTAGGAAAGGGAGGCATGAGAGAGAGAGAGTTACAAGGTTAAAAATGGAAAAGGGTAATTGCAAAAATCATTTAGAGTGAAATAATATGAATGGTGGTGGTTGAGCCCAACGTTTAGTGCAAACAGTCCGATAGTCCCACTTGGGCCCACATGGATGGGTGGGTTTGAAAGGCCTTGGCTTGTGTATGGATTTTTAAAATTTAATTTTGTTTGGATAGGAGAAACCATGTTCTTTAAGGCCTTCAAAATTTCACATTTATCTAATGGTGTAAATTTATCAAGTTAGGTCTATGGGCTTTGAAAATCAAGTTGGAGTCGAATTTGATTCATTATGAGCCCCTCAATCCAAAGTTTGCTAGTGAAATATATAGTACCGTTATCCTGGAAGCAAGTTTCCACCAAGTTTAGTGCAAAATCCTTGATGGGCTCACTTGGGTCCACATGGATGGTTGAGTTTGAAAGGCTTTGCTTGAATATAATGCCTATAAAGTTTCGTCTTGATTGGATAAGGGAAGCCACATTTCTAAAGCTTTCAAAATTTCACACTTATCTAACTATGAAAATTCACCGGGTTAGATCAATGAACTTTAAAAGTTAAATAAATGGGCCCACTTGGGTCACATTAACACCTTTCCCCCCTCACCCCTTGAATTGGATCCGACCCAATTTGAAACCATTGAATGTTAGAAGCCATGATTTCAAGGGTTCAAAGATCTTGAACTTTGCTCAATTTGGTGTGAATTTCAATCCAACGGTAAGATTAACTCAAAATAGGTTCAAATTGGCTTGGGATATGATTCATGAGAGATAGGATGGGTGTGAAAGGGGAGGGGGGTGGGGGGGTGGGGTTTAGGGGAAGGATGAAGGGGTGTGTTAGTGGGTTTCGGGTGACTCCCATTTGGCCTATATGGGCCTCTTTGGATTGGTTGGTTTGGAAGGGCTTAGCTTGGATGAGGTGCTTAAAAAAATCACTTTTGATCAGATAAGTAAAGCTATAGTTTTTAAGGTCCAAAAAATTCAATTTCATCCAATAGTGTAAACTTCATGGGGTTAGATCGATTGTCCATCTGACTCAAAATGGGGTCAAACTTCATAAGGAGCGAATCACGGGGGGTGGGTGGGGTTTGGGCCAAGGTGGGCCCCACAAGGCCATCATCCCATGAGAGTTTCATGAGGTGACCACCTTAGGGAAAAATTATATATATAATTATATATATTGGAACGAAGATTATATAATTATATCTATAATATGAAGGCAAAAAGATTAGGTTAAAAAGAAGATACTTTCTAAGGTATAGAAGGTTGTAAGCAGGGGTGCAAAATTCGGTATCGGCCGATACGATATATCGACCGATATTATTCTTTCCTCTTTTTTTTTTTTTTAGAAAAAAGGGCGAATATCGGCCGATATTGTACGGCCGTGATATCGTCGTATCGGCCGAATATCGGTCGATACGAATCATATCGGCCGATACAAATCATATCGATGCTGTTTCAAAACCGTATCATATCGGCCGATACAATACGTATCAGTCGATATTTGCACCTCTGGTTGTAAGTGCACAACAAATAAAACTAGAAGTGACATATTAGATGCTTTGTTTCTGGCACTCCTTCCAAATTAATTTATTTAGATATAGAGGACAAGCTTGCTACTTGCTGTAGCGTTTGTCCTCATGGCTCGTGGCCTTGCTGAAGATGCCTTGTAATGGTGTTTCTTATGGATGTTATGAATCTGAGTGGTGTTGTGGCATCTGTACTCAAATTACATGGGAAATTCTATTGCAAATAACTGGGAAATTTCATCATTGTGCATATTTATCATTTTTGACTGGTCATTATGTGTTTATCCTATAAAATGATTGTTCTTTTGTGTGTAATTTGGTCAATGATATTTTAGTATGTCTGTATCTTCATATGGCTTTCTGGGTTATTGTGATTGAAAACAATCAACGTTTACAGGGTATTGACAATTCATGGTTCAATGGATGAAATCATACCAGTAGAAGATGCCTTGGAGTTTGCCAAGATCATACCCAATCACAAACTGCATATTATAGACGGAGCCGATCATGGATACACTTCCAATCAAGCTGAGTTAGCTTCGGTTCTATTGGATTTCGTAAGGGCAGGCCTCCAGCATGAACAATGTAAACCCAGTCAGGTATCATCACACCCAAGAGCAACTAGGTTTTGCCATTGAAGATTCTGATGCCACTGTTGATAATACTTGACAGATTGCAATATCGGTTGGTTATTTAGAAACTGTTTAGTCATTGCAGGTTTTCTGCTTTTATATGTTTTAACTTCTTACTGTGCTTATTTGCATGCCCAGTTATGATGAGAACATCAACTATTACAGGTGGAAAGCGTGAAAGCACAAGGTGACATTTAGATTTTCACTGGACTTGGGTGTGACGGCTTCTCTGCTATAATACCTGTTTGTCTCATCTGGGTTTGTGGCTACAGTTACTAAGCCTGCAGAACTTGGTATTTTGATTTGTTGTTTGTATTGTTCATGGGTATTTTTTTCCAAAATTAATGCTTTCTAAATATTAGTTTTATCAGACGGACACCTTATTGTTATTTTGATTTGTGCACTGATAATTTTCAGTATGTTGCAAGGATTTACCTAAATACCTGAGGCTCATCATGCATAGGTCAATTGCCTTCATTTTTTGAGCATATAACTTACAAGGCCATAGGTAGGCACGCACTCAACTAGTCTCATCCAATCTTGCCATGGTTGCTCATTTCCCGATTGTCAATGGCTAAAGAATGATTTGTACACTATGAGTTTTCATCATGGTGTACCACCTTTAAAAGAAAAAGACTATTTTGCTATTACTTTTCTTCTTCTTTCTTCCCTCTTTCAAAAATAGAGGACAAAATGGTCTTTTCCTTTTAAAGATGGTGTATCATGGTGAAAACTCATAGTGCACGGATCATTATCCTTTTTTTACCCATTTAATATACAAATTGAGTCCATACAGGGGCAGTTTGTCAACTTGGCTTATATTCAACTTTCTCTGGGCTCTGTCCATGTTAAAAGAGACCCCATTTTGTGGCAACTGGTGATTCGAGTGATCCCACAAATGACTCAGACCATCTAAGTGCACATATGCATTGATTTTTTTTTTTTGTTTTTTGTTTTTCGCATTTAGAGTCTAGACGAAGTGAGACAAATAAATCAGAACTGTTAGCCTTATCTCTTGTGATATTTGGCAAAAGACGAAGTACCTACAATAGGGTTGCAACTTGGTTTGGGTCATTTTGGCCTGAAAAACTTGAAAACCTTTGGGAAAGGCTGTGACCTGCGCTATGGTTGGGCTCATTTGTGACCTGAATTTGATTGAGTTGGATTCGGCCTAGTACATAAAAGCCTAAGTTTGGCCCAAAAGTCTGAATATGAGTGATGTCAGGGGTCAAGATATCGGCTGATATGTTTTCAGTGTCTTATTATATCGGCTGATATGTATTGTATCGACTGTACACAGTAGTTCTCAGCTGATATGGCCGATATATTGGCGATATATATCGGTCTGATATCTTAAAAAATAAAATAAAAATAAAAACGGTGGTGGGCCTAAGTTGATATCTCAGCTGATATCGGACCAAATTAACCTTGGCCTAGGCTCTAAAAAACAATTTGTATCGGGCTTGAATTTTACTCATTCAAATTAACCTTGGCCTGAGCTTGGCTTAGACTTGAGTAGAGCGAGTTCTATTTGCTCTTGGCTTTGAAAAGGCTTTTACTTAGTGAATGTCATTGGTAGAAATGATGGCCTTTTTACCAACTTGATAAATCCGTTAATCTAAAAATTAATTTCGGACTATTGAACTTTATCAAATTCTTTCTTTTTAAGAATAAAAAAGATTGGTGTTAGAATAACATATGACAAGAAAAACAATAAACTTTGGACATGTAATGGATCTTGAAATACTATTTTTGCATTTCTCTGATCAAATTCACCTACGTTTGCATTACTTGTTAATGGCTGATCAAACTTGATGGATTCCTCCTCTGAAGCAGGAATTTCTAGTAGTGGAGGTATTATATTAACGACATGGTGTCAATTTGATGCATTGGCTATTCTTATTTCATCTCTACCCTTTTACGTACTTTCCTTTTCTTTATGTATTATTCTCCTTAGTATACCTGTTGCTGTTGCTGTAGCATTATAGACAAGAAAGAAACTTTATTATTGATCTCTTGCCAGTTGATTTTGAGTGGCTTTATCTAGGCTTACCTAGATGTGTGGACCCAATCCCCGGTCCAACCCACCTGAGTTTCAGCCTTGATCAATATTTTATTATATAAAGAAAATGGAGGTGGGAATTATTTGGGTATGATTGGGCTTTCCATGGAAAATATGGTTAAAATTTTACTTACAAAAATAGATATTGCTAAATAGTTGGAAATTGTATGAAATGTCCTATTGAAAGATTGTGGATATAAAACTTTATTTTTTTTTGTTAATTTTTGAAAATTTTGTTTTCCAAAGCTTATTTCTTATTATTTGTTAGAAAAAAAAAATTTCAATCACTATACTGTATTTACAAATTTCTTTGATTTTTTTGAAGGCCATCAATTGGGACATCATCGTTTGTCCTTTAAATTTTTTTTTTTAAAAAAAAACACTTGATATTTTAAGTTAGTGTTTTAACAATAGAAAATAATGGTGTCTCAATTGATGGCCTTTTTTAATATTTAATATTTAGAGTTCTCTCAATTATCTTAATAAAAGAGGGTATTTTTTAATTAGAGCTCAATTTTTCTATCATCATTGTTATTGGAGTCGTTTATTGTATCAATGTAAAAATGGCACTTGCTTTATGCAATTGTGTTAATTTTACCGTGATTGTATTTGTGCAATAATGCATGTGATCTAAAAGCTGTACCCTTGTAACTCTTTTCTCAACATAATATAATTATAAAGTCACTGGTGAAAGCTAAATTTACAATCAAAATGCGACTGACAACAAAGATTTTAATCCACACTTGATTGTTCCATTGCGTGGGGTGTAGGACTCACATTGAACATGTAAATATCTAATGTAAGAACATTATAATGATCCAATGAGTGGAATTTTAAGTTGTAACATGCTTTTATAATCTATAATTTTGGAGTCCATGGAGATACATTAGTTACTATGGAGAACTAATCATAAATTTGAATGATCCTAATTTTCCATGAAACTCAAAATCACTAAAATGAAGATTACACATGATAATTAGATATTTCAATGAAGAGGGCATACGATGGTTTGAGCATATGATATTTTGGATTAGAAAATGAGCCTAACCCAAGTTTAACTTAACTTGATCCCATTTTTCATGAATTTTCCATGCAGTTTCAAGTTATATTTAGCCCCAATTGTAACCCCGCTCCCTTTCGAATCAAATTCACTTTCTTAGCCTTCTTTACTTCTTTCTTTCTTTTTTGACTGTAGGATTTAGTTTAGAAGAAAATATTTATATTCATTTTTTTTTATGACCAAGGTGTCTAAGTCCATTTAGATTATTCAACTAATCCTTGGGGTATGTGTAAGCCTCTCTATCCACATACATCGGATAATTATATGGAGAGTGACCCTTTGTGGTGGAGTGGGGTTGAACACAGGACTCCCGCTTCCTGAGATGGGTTCTTGGCCATCACTCCAACCCTTTGGGTTAAAATATCTATATTCATTATGTTATGAATTATATATGTTAGTCCCATGGCTTGTTTGAGTCACCGTATTGTCAAAATTGGACTTAATGGACTTCAGGAAAATCCAAATACCTAAAAAAGGGCCCAGGAAGTACAAATCTGGAATTTTATATCTTTGTCCTACTTGAGCCCCCTCGAGTTAGACTCAAGCCTCTCGTCCTGAGAACTCAGTGCCTTTAGCTGAAAATTCTCTCTGAACTCTGGTCAAGCCCCTCGAGTTAGACTCGAGCCTCTCGATCTGAGGAGCCAGTTTTGATATTTGTAAATCCTCTATTTTCTCAGATCAAGCCCCTCGAGGACGTTCCTGTGTCCCTCGAGGATAGTTGTTGGTCCTTGAGTTATATTTCCTTTAAAAGACCCTTAGCTGGCCTTTCCATATAAAGGGCCCGAGCCGCCCTAGGCCCTCATGGATTATCCATTGGATTAAGAAAATTCTATATATTTTCGTAGCTTCTCCATGTTTTGGACACACCTTTGAGATCAAAAAAGGAACCCTAGTCTCTCAGAGGCATCCCCTTCTCATCTTTTCTACAAAATCTTCATGAAAATCTAATATGTTTGCCAAGCCTTCAATGAAGAAGAGATTGTGAGAAAACCACCTAGGATTCATTGTAGCATCTCATATCCTAGTATTGATGACCGAAGCAAGAAGATATTTGAAGAATAACATCTACTGACATCAACGCAAGTCCAAGGCAAGTGTTTCATTATTTTACTTTCAATTATTATCATTGTATAGTGGATTAGAGCGAAGTGCCCGAACCACCATAAAAAATAGGCGTCGAGAAGTAGACCAATGGTGGTCGAAACTCATTGGGATATATTGTTAGGGTGAGAAACCCTTTCATAGTGCATTTTCGGATAGCCCAAGGTTGGGTGATTCTAAGAGTGGATGTAGGTTTATTTAAACAGAAACAATATATATCGTTGTGCATTTGTGGTATTTGTTGATTTGTTTTGAGGGATTGTTGATTGCTCACTTACACACATTAATATTTTCCGTTGCACAAAAGTCTGATAAATATTATATTTGAAAAGTGATCAAAATTGGTAAAAGACCATACTATTCTAATAGTGGATGTACGTTTATTTAAACCGAACCACTATAAATTCTCGTGCATGTGTGGTTTGCTATTTTGCTTGGTTATTTGCATTTGTTATTCTTTTGCTAATTATTGTTTATAAATTGCATATTTGCTTAATAAAAATTGGTTAATACAAATTGGTTGGTCCTATTCACCCCCCTCTAGGACGTTGCATTGGTTTGGCCGGACTTTCAATTGGCATCAAGAGCAAGGTTACTTTGAGTTGGATGTTGATATTTTAAATTTGTAAATCTCGCAAGCACACGAACCATTCATAGTACAGCGATTGAGTGCGAGGTCGAACCCAAAGGAAACATTCAAAATATATGAACTTCAAAATACACATGCCTCAATTTTTATGTTTCTTAGAAAACCAAGAATTAAAATTAAATCTAGGATAGAGATCAATTTTAATCTTTAAAAGTATATCTCCAAGTTAAATAAGTCTTTTATTCAAATAAATAGATCTACAATTTTAAAGCATTGATTAAAAGTAGTTAAAATAATATTTTAATTAAGAGTTTATAAACAATCTCACCACAAATCCTAATTCACAAATCTAGATCTAATTAAATTTAACCCTAACTAGTTAATCAAGTTGTCAGGGAGCTTTTAAATACATTAAATAAATACACTTTAAAAGAATTAAAAAGAAAAACTAAAATACAACATTCAAGTGAAATAAAATAGACATGAAAAGTAAATTGACAAGGAAAATAAATGACAGAAATAAAAACACAGCAATAGAAAATGTGGTTGTTTGGAATAGACCGTTCATCACCCAAGATATGTAAACAAAGTAAAGACCTAGATCTGAAATTCACGTAAAGATCTAAAATACAATTCAAACTTATTAATAAAATAAGATTCATAATTTTTAATTTAATTAATCAAAACCTTAGTAATCATGATTCAAGTCTTACAATCAAGATCCTAACTATTGCATTCGCTCATGTTCAATCAAATAAATAAAAATTGTGTTCTTGAAATTAAAAATAAAGTAATCATAAAAGTATTTTAAAAATTGGATGTTTCAGGGTTCTAAATGAATGCTTCACTTTATTTAATGGAAGAATTAAATTACAAGGCTTTTCTAAATTAAATATGAGAAAGACAACATAAATTAGAAAAATCTACACTCTCACTTGTAAATTCGCATGGTGCTCCTTGTTTCCTGTCTTTTGCTCCAGCCTTTAGTCCTCTTGAATTCCAGGTTAAATTCGAATTTTACCCTTGGGGTAATGGGAATTTATAGGTTTTTAAAAGAGATGGATGGGTTGGATTAAATCAAGATTTAAGTTAGGAAATCAATGGACTGGATTGAATCTAAATGGAATGGATGATGAGGATTAAAGCTTCGTTTTTAGGGTTACACAGGGAGGGTCACACGATTTTTGTGTGGCTTTCCTTGGTAGCTAGGTCAAGGTGGAGAGAAGATAGGAGATTGAAAAAGAAATTAGGAATTGGATTGGTTTGGGATTGGGAAATCGTGTAGGATACTTGGGGATTGGATTATGAGGTGTATTTGGATTTTAGGGATATATCTAGATGGTTTTTTATCTTAGTGCATGGATAGGTTTTAGGTGAAAAAATCATGGGGTGATGAGGTGTGATATGCGCATGGAGACTAGCTTGAACTATAAGTTGTTCATAGCTTAGGGTTTGGCGAATGGATGGCTAAGATTGGTTTGGGTTAAATTTAATGGTTCTAGGGTTAATTGGCTAAAATTATATATATATATATATATATGGTAGGTATCTAATGGAGGGTTTGAATTCAAAGGTGGAGATGAATAAATGATATGATGAATGGCCTAGATCTAGTACAAATTATGTATGTGATGGATGAATGTGGAGGCTCTAGGGTTTTCCTAATGATGTGGATGGTTGTGATGAAATGTCCTAAGATCTAAAGGCTATGATGCATGATGGATGATCTAAGTGGATGGATGGACAGATGGTGCATAGATGATAGTAATCCTAAGGTTAATCTATTTGATGAATGGTTTGGATGTCCTAAATCTAATCATGATGCATGAATGAGTTGGATTGACTAAGTGGATCTAGGGTTTGATGATATGCAATGCATGGGATAAATAAGATGCATGAAGTGAATGGTTTGGAGTGGTGAATTGGGTTAATGGATGATGTGGATGGGAGATTGAAAATTAGATAGTTAAGATTGATTGGGTAAGATGGACATGGGCTTTTGGGTTTGGACCTAAAATGGATTTGGGCTTAGGGTTGGTAAACTTGGATTTGAACCTGGAGCATTTGATCTTTAAATTGGACTTGGACTTGGACTTGAATTGGAGACTTGGACTTAAGCTTGCTGGCTTGAATTCACTTTGGTCTGGCCCACATTGGGAATTGCGCCTGAAGTGCTTGACCTGGCCTAGTGTCTGGCATTTGGAGGAAAGCTTGGCCCAATTGCATTGGATCTCTGGCCCATGGATCTTCTTCTTAGACTCTTGGCCTCTTTGATTGCATACTTTGACTTTAAAATTAATTAATTAATCAATACCACTAAAATTCTAAATATTGAATAAATCTAGACTCTCATAAATGGATCCAAATTATCCAATTTACATTAAAAACCCTAAAGTGACATGAATTAATTATGAAATTCTAAAATTCGTATTTTAAGGTCTCTTCCGACAATTATCCACTGTTTTATGCATGAATCCTATTTTTCTATCTTTTTATCTACAAAACTTGAAAAAACCAGTAAACGTATCTTTTATATACAAAATCAAGGCTAACTTAATCATAATTAAATGGTAAAAATGTAAGATTTTTAGACTCAACAAATACCCCCAAACTTAAACTTTGCTAGTCCTAGAGCAAAAATTAAAAATTAAAACCTAAGTCTAAAAATTCCTAATCTAAACCTAGTACTAACTTAAAGTTTTATTTTTTATAGGATCTAATCTAACTTTAAATCTAAAAACTACACCACTTTCGCTAGCACTTTCGATTGCATTTAGTGTATGCAACAACCTTTAAACCCCTAAATTACCCCTAGTGGACGAGTTTTAGTCTCATGAGGGCTTGCAGTGATGATACCCACAAACATCCAATTTTGTATAGTCTTAGTTTCAAATTTGGTAAAAACAAGTTCATAAAAATCTAGACATCATACGATTCCAAAGTTTATTTTATAAGACTTATATTCATAGTGTAGTGTGTGTTTAGCCAATATCAAGATTAGTTTTCTTTTCCTAATAGACACAAGTTTCATAACCAACAACGGATGATGCGCTTTGACTTCAAACCTCACTAGATATCTCTCTGAAAGATTAACGTTCAAAGGTTGGGTTATTTTATCTCAAAGGTACATGTGAGCGGAGTTTGTGTATTCAAATTCAAAACTTCTCACATATGTTTAAGAAAGACGGCACATGACAAAGAAAATAATTATTGGATCTCATGAATGGAAGCCATTTTCCTGAGAATGTTGAGTTATATATTATCATTTTTCTTCCTTTATTCTCCACATAAAATACCATATTTCAACTTAAGATCAATAGGACTTCCTAATAGAACGAAACGTGGCTTGGGATCGGGTCAAATCAAAGAAGGACAATAAGACTCTAAAAATAAATATTTTGATGAAAATGCTAGAGGCCTTTAAGATATATGACGGGATATTTCTTCCTCTATTTTTTTTTTCTTTTCAGCACTTTTCAAAATATTCAATTTTTTTTTTTTACATCTTTCTTTTGATGTTAGGGTGTTCCCTTTTTTTCTGTGCTATTTTCTTCTTTTTCTTTTCTTGTGCCCTTATTTTTTAGTACCATCCCAATATTTGTAATCTCTAACATTTTCTATGAATCGGTCACAGATATATTTTTAATGAGGCTCAGACTCCAAAATCGGAGTTGGGTTTGGTAAACATGGCTGATCAAGAAAACAGGCTAACTTAAAGGCTCAATTGGGAACTATCAAGATAAATTTGACCAAAGATAGGTAGGCATGAATATTCAAACTATCCAAAAATGGCCTAAATCATATCCTACGTTTTATACAGTGATTTCCTTGTTTTAAATAAATTCCAAATGTACTAACTCAATTTTAATGGCATTCTCAGCAATTTTGACCAAAATTTGAAGAACGATGAGATCCACAACGACTTGAAGCGCTAAAGAGAACTTAAGTCCCTTAGAAAAATAGACTAGCACTAAAGCTCACTAGGTTAAGTCTCCACTAGTATTCCTTTGTTGACTACTAGACTCGTGAAAATTTTTCTTTTCTAACTCAATTTAACATGGCTGTATAAAATTATTCTGAATATAAATTCTATAAAAAATTTATTGAAAAAATGTGACATAAATTTTTTTATTCACCTCTTAATGCTGAAAAATCATTTATACAATTTTTTTTTCTCAAGGATTAGTCTCAGTCTATACTTACTCTTCCCTTGATTTTTTTTTTTTGAACTCTACTAATGTAACTCCTAGATACCCCCAAACTTAAATTTGACATTGTCCTCAATGTTCAAGGGTTAGATGCAAAATGTCAGGACATTGTTAAATTTTGGGTTTTGACGTATCTAAGTGAAACAACCTAAAAACTGACTCAACCTAAAATGACTTTCTAGATTGACTATAATTGAAACCTATAAAAAACGCAAACTCAATTATTTTTTTGCATATAAAACCATCTTGGCCTTCTTGAGTGAGTTCCATTAAGCTCGGTAAATGGTGATGGTGAATGTGCTCCAATGAGTACATAATATCATGGGCCAAGTATTTCTTTTCCCACTTATTACCTCCCATTGGTATGACAAAAGCCCTGGATCATTTAAATCAAAAGGGATACAGACTGATGCGTGCTGTATCTTACTATCTTTGACAGGCTAGTCCTTTATTTGAGACTTTTTTTTTACTTTGATGCTCGAATTATCACCTTCCTTAGACTATCCTCACCTCAGTTGAAAGTCTCAGGATTTGACGAAGATGCTAGTGTTGAGACTGACATGACTTCAAAGACCCTATTGTTTTCCAAAGTAGATTGATGACTAACTTTGGGTTCACCAATTGGGGACCTAACTCTAACCAATCGCTTACTTGAATCACGCCTCCAAATATTCATTGTTACTCAAATAAGACCACACAAGACAAAAAAAAAATTCACACAAAATAAATGACCTAAAACTAAAACTAAAAACCTAAACTAACCTAATGTCTCTAGACTGGCTCCTAAAATTTTCTCCAAGAATTCTAAATCTTCAATTAAAAGTTTAACCACAATCATGGCCAGGTAAGTGGGGGAGCACACGGCATCTCTTCCTAGCTTATCCTTAGGTCATGCTCAACCGCAATACCTTGGTGACAGAACTAATCCTAGACACCATGATTGAAGAAAAACTAGTAGTGGTTATTTAAAATTATTTGAATAAAAAACTGTCCTATTGAGCATGAAAAACCTTAAAACTAACCTATGGTTCCAAAATTGATTTTATTTAATATGCATGAACCATTTTATTACTATTTTTTTTTTATGTGATTGCAACTTATTCTAACAATACAAGCATCAAACAAATATGCAAAACAATAAGCAAACAAACTATACTAAATGCATGAATCTAGCAACCTAAATGCATGAGCAAAATAAATATGTAATCTTTTTTTATTTTTTATGCAAGTAATATATGCCAAATAACCTAATAAAAACTATATGAATGCATGAGAAAGTAAGAATTAAAAAAATATAGTTAGGCACTTACCTTAGCCAATGCAATCCAATTCTAACAGCTTTGACTCGCGATTTTCGAAACTCCTGAAAAATAGAACACATGAACCTAGGTGAAGATTCTAACTCAAAAATGCATGAAGTAACCAAATGCAAAAATACTAAACTACAACTAGATTAAGATTAAAATAATTAGTCTAATTAAGCGTCCTAGAATAATGTGAGATTGTAAATAAATTTCTAAATTAAAGCCATCACTTAATTAAATTTTAATCAAAGATCCAAATTTAAAAAATTTCCAAAAATAGAACTTTCCAAAATTCGACGTCTCCAAAATCGGGAAATTTCCAAAAATAGACTATTTCCAAAAATAGATAATCTTAAAATTTTCCATAGACAAATTTTTTTAAAACTTTCCAAAAATAGATTTATTTACAAAATAAAGATTCTATTAAAATGGATTATATTTATAAGATTAAAGAGAGGCTAAATGAAGATATTAAATGATTTCAACAGTTTTCCAAAGCTAGAAAATTTTCCACAAAAATAGAAACTTGTTCCAAAAATGGAAATTTTCTACAAAAATAGAAACCTTCAAAAATTCAATAGAATATCTAGAATAAGCAAAAAAATTAACAACTTAGATAAAATTCTAGATCTCATATATTTTTAAAGAAAATTTTAATTTTAGGAAACTTTCCAAAATTAGAATTTCTAAAAAAAGAAATTACCAATTTTAGAGAGTTTTCCTAAATTAAAAGATTCCAAAAATAAAAGTGTTTTCCAAGATCCATAAAAATTCAAGAACATGTATTTTGATTGTTTCCCCAGTAACGGTGCCAAAAACTTGTTGATGTTTTAAATTTGTAAATCTCGCAAGCACACGAACCATTCATAGTGTAGCGACTGAGTGCGAGGTCGAACCCAAAGGAAATATTCAAACTATATTAAGTTCAAAATACACATGCCTCAATTTTTATATTTCTTACAAAACCAAGATTTAAAAATAAATCTAGGATAAAGATCAGTTTTAATTTTTAAAAGTATATCTCCAAGTTAAATAAGTCTTTTATTCAAATAAAATCGACATGAAAAATAAATTGGCAAGGAAAATAAATGACAGAAATAAAAATGCAGTAACGTTAAAGGTGGTTGTTTGGAATAGACCTATCACCAAAAATATCTAAACAAAGTAAAGACCTAAATCTAAAATTCACGTAAAGATCTAAAATACAATTCATACTCATTAATAAAACAAAATTCACAACTTTTAATTTAATTAATCAAAACCTTAGTAATCATGATTCAAGTCTTACAATCAAGATCCTAACTATTGCATACGCTCATGTTCAATCAAATAAATAAAAATTGTTTTCTTGAGATTAAAAATAAAGTAATCATAAAAGTATTTTAGAAATTGGATATTTTAGGGTTCTAAATGAATGCTTCATTTTATTTAATGGAAGAATTAAATTAAAAGGCTTTTCTAAATTAAATATGAGAAAGACAACATAAAAGATAAAAATCTACACTCTCACTTGTAAATTCACATGGTGCTCCTTGTCTTCCTGTCTTTTGCTCCAGCCCTTACTCCTCTTGAATTCCAGGTCAAATTCGAATTTTGCCCTTGGGGTAATGGGTATTTATAGGTTTTTAAAAGAGATGGATGGGTTGAATCTAAATGGAATGGATGACGGGGATTAAAGGTTGGTTTTATTGCACATATTAACATAATTATCACAAAAGACATGACACACTTATTGGCCAATCAATCAACCTCATTGTCTTAAACATACCATTACCTACCACATATAAAATAGTACATGTATGATTGGATCTTGAAATCTTTAGTACCTTGTGGTCTAAAAATCAATCCCTTTTTATGCACGCAATGCTCTTAACCATGAATTCTTACAATCATCTCCCTCAATACCATCATCCTTATACACAAATAAAATCATATCCATCGTATGCGATTAATCATTGTTCATAATCCATATCCATTGGGTCCGAAAATATCATGGAACTCAATGATATGTACAAGGAACTACTCAGGTCATTCCTAGCTCCTTTCTAATTTGACCATACCTCCCTATACAGTCAACATAGGTCTTACTTAACTTTACATAATTTCTACACATTCGTTTGATCGTTAGATCTTTAAATATAGATCTGTTTATCATTTATATGTGGCAATCCATCAGCTGCACACACAATTTTAATCAAAAGTATTTGCATGTCTATACAACATTTATCAGGCACGCTGTTGAGCTCTGAAATATTAAATTTTTACCCCTAATTATTTGACTAGTTAGCTCTCATATTTATGTATATTGGTGCATTTAATATAATTTGCTAGTTTTGTAGATAAAAATGGAAAGTTCAGGAATATCATTTCAATTCAGTGGATAATTGCAAGATTAGAGCTTCAAAATGAATACCTGTAATTTTTATGATTAATTTCACTTCACTTTAGAATTTTCATGTAAATTGGTTAGTCTAAATCAATTTATGAGAGTCTAGATTAAATCAATATTTTAAATGTTAAAGTGGTGAAGTTAATTATTTAATTCCAAAAGAAAATCATTCAATTCAAGTGCCAAAACCTGAAATTCAAAATCAAATGAGCCAAGATCCACTCTAACTGGGTCAAGCTCAGCTTCACAAGCCAGCATTGGGTCAGGCCACAACAATCCATGCACATTTCACACAATTGGGCCAGACCAATGTGCAACTTAAGCCCAAGTTCTCAAGCCAAGTTCAAATCCAAGACAAGTGAGCCTAAGATGAAGTCCATGAGTTGAGGTCCAAGTCCAAAGTCCAATAACTCCATGGTTCATGTTCGAATTTCACCTAATTCCATACCCAATTAACCATGACCAAAATCCGATAACCCTAATTCCCTTTCCACCATGCCAATTTCATATCCATACCATCCAATCTCCATCTTAAATCTTAACCTCCATTTCATGCATTAAAATTAAGTCAAATCTTAGATCCACCTTCAAACCCAACCCATACATACATTAACATTAGATCTAGACCATCCAACATATCCATCATCTAGATTTACCTTAGGATTACATCCATCCATGCATCACCTATTCATCTATCCAATTAGGTCATCTATCAATCATCCAAGAAATTAGATCTTAGGACATTTCATCACAATCATCCATTTCATTCATAAACTTAGGAAAAACCCTAGAGCCACATTACGTATCCATGGCATACATTCATCATGTGATATTTAAGCCATGCATTTCATCATCCATCTAGGTTAACCCTTGAATCCAAACCCTCCATTAGATACCTTACCATTTTTATAATTTATTTTAGCCAATTAACCCTAGAAGCATTAGATTTAACCCAATCCAATCTTAGACATCCATTCACCAAAGCCTAAGTCAAACAACTTGGAGCTCAAGTAGACTCCATTCGCCCATGCCTTATCACTACCCTATCCATCCAACACACACTCCACATGATTTTAACACCTAAAACCTCTCCATGCACTTAGACCAAAAATCATCTAGATACATTCCTACAATCCCAACTCACCTCATCACCCCAATCTTCCATGTCACACATGATTTCCGCAATCCAAATCCACCCCATTCGAATTTCACACCTAGTCAACCCTCCACATCATCTCATTATCATTCATCCATCTAATCATCTCATCCATCCATTTACCAATGCATTAAACAAACCCTAATCCTACATAGCCAAATTCAAAATTCACCTCCCTAAATCCAATCCCTAATATCTCTCTCTCCTTGCTTGCACTCCACTCCAAGCCACCTACACACACCAAATTCGTGTGCACCTCTTTGCAACCCTAACCTTTTGCAACTTAAAATCCTTACCATCCAATTCCAATGAAATCTAATCCAAGCCACTCACAAATCACTCAAACCAAGATTTAATCCTAGCCATCCATCCTTTCTTTGAGCTATAAATACACCATTACCCCATAGCCAAAATTCGAATTTGACCTGGAACTCAAAAAGTCCTAAGGCTAGAAAATACACAGTAAAGACAGGAGCATACACGAATTTTGCAAGTGAGGAATTTATTTTGCAAATTTACTTTATTTTCTTTCATGTATTCTTTTCTAGCTCTTATACTTGAATTCTTTCATTTAATTAAGAGATGTCGGTTTTAGAACCCTGAAAAGTCTGATTATTCAAGAAGTCTTTCATGCTTTCTTTTAATTTATAATTTGCATTCTATGTTTAGTTAAAGTCTTAGGTTGTGAATGTTGAATCTAAGATCCAAAACTTTAATTAAATAAAATTTAATGAATTTTAATTAAATGGTGTAAATCAATCTTAAATTCTATGTGTTGAATTTCAGATCTAGATCTCCTATTTATTTATTTATTTATTTTCGATGATCTTAGAATAATTCCATAATCACCTTTAAGTAATGCATTTATTTATTCTGTCATTTAATTTATTTGTCAATTTATTTCTCCTCTTTAATTACATTAGTCACTTTGTATGTATGTTGTATACAAGATGTTCAATTTATGCTTTTATTTTAGTTCTTGTATGTTCATTCTTTAAGTCATGTAAGAAATCAATCCCTCACAAAAAGATTCTTTAACTAGGTTTGTACATATACTATCTTAATCTTTAACTTTGCAATTTTAATTAAAGATGAGACTACATATTCATGATTCACCACTTTAAAAATAAAATGAATTAAAATGATGAGATTCACAAGTTAAATAAAGTTTGATGTTCAATTGATTTTTCCAAATAAATGTATTTTATTTCAAATCTAAGTTAATTCATGTTTCTCAAGATTAGATCATTTTAAAGGTGCTAATTTAATTTATAACATATATTTTGTGACTTTCCTGTGGGTTAAAACTGACACTCATATGCTATATTGTCAATTGGCTCGTACGCTTGCTAGATTATAAATATAAAACTTTGCACAATTTTCAGATCAACAAGTTATTTGCGCGGTTGCTGGGAAATCAAATTAAATTATGTAATTTTTTGAAAGATTGCTATTTTTTTTAATATGTCTATTTTTGGTAAATCTTTAAAATTGGAAATTTTTTATCTTTGGAAAGTTCTAATTTTGGAAAGTTTCCTTAAATATGAGATTTTTGAAAATATCAATTTTTGGAATTAAACTATTTTTGAAGATTTGCTAACGTTTGAAACTGCCATATTTAGAATTTTCTATTTTTTGAAAATTTCTAATTGTTAGTTTCTTATTTTAGCAAATATGTGTTAATCTTGGATATCTGTTTTATTTTGGAAACAAATATTTTTAGAAAGTTCCTATTTATTAGAAAATCTATTTTTGGTAACTTTCTATTTTTGAAAACCTTCTGATTTTAGAAAAATTCCAAAACTTAGAAATTTTCTAGATTTAGAAAATCTTATCTAACTTGTGAATCTCTTTAAATCAAGAAAAGAAATCAAATCAAAACTTGGAAAATATGGAATTAGTTTTAATTTGGTGCATCTCAATCTTAACTTTCTTAGTCTAGTTTTAATTAAAATTTCGGTTTAGGATTTTGAATATTATATTTCTTTCACTAGTTGTAGTTTTAGGAAACACATTTAGTGTAGGATCATGCATTATTTGATTTAGACTCTACACCAAGGCTTGTTCGTTTTGCTTTGCAGGATTTTTAAATGTGCGCTTAGATATTGCTGAAAATATACATATTAAGCTAAGGCAAGTGCCTAATCGCCTTCTTTTAATTTTTATTTTTATCATGCATTCATATAGATTTTTTTTAGGATATTCATTAATTGCTTTGCTTTAATTAGTTTGCATTTACATTGCTCATGCATATATGGGTGCTAGATTCATGCGTTAGTATTGATTGATTTATTATTGTTTTGCATATTTGTTTGATACTTGTGTGGTAAAGCAGGATTGCATTTTTCACAATATGTAGAAAAGCAAAATTGTAAAATGGTTCATGTATCTCCTAATACAATCAATTAAGGAACCATTGGGTTAGTTTTAGGTTTCATGCTCATTAGGAACGTTTTCAATTTAAATCAATTTTTTGAACCAATGACTAGTTCATCTCCAATCATGGTGTCTACGATTAGTTCTGTCACCAAGGTGTAAACAGCCTAAGGATAAGTGGAATATATGTAGATTTCCAAGTGCTCCTCCACTTACTTGGGAACTTACATGGCCATGATTGTGGTTGAACTCTTGTTGGAGATTTAGATTGTTTGGAAATAAAAATAGGAGCAAATCTAAAGACAATCTTTAGGGTCCTATTAGTCAATAAAACTGTGATTGCATTAGTACAATTGAAATCTAGATTTAGGCATTTTCTTGTGTGAATTTGTTTGAACGTGAATGATCGTATCTGTATATGCTTAACTCGTCTCGTGACTCCACTAATCGCTTAGTTAGAGTTACACCTCTTGTTAGTACATCGATTGTTGCGTCCGGAGCTCAGTCTAGTTTAGCCATAGACATATATAGTCCACCACTTTAACCATTATCATCATCTTCATTTTCATCACTACCATCATCACCCATGGTAGGGAAAGTTGTGGAGAAAACTCTCCAAGACTACTTCTCACCAGTCACAACCAACACTCCATCAGGTATAGTTATACCTGCAACCAATGTTACCTTTGAACTTAAGCCAACACTTTTACATCTTCTACCATCTTTTCATGGTCTTGATAGAGAGGATCCATACCTCCATGTCAAAGAATTCTTAGAGATCTGCGCCACCATTAAAATCCAAAGAATCACTAATGAATCTATTCGACTTTGATTATTTCCTTTCTCACTGAAAGAAAAAAAACAAAATCATAGTTAAATTCTTTACCTAGCGAATACCATCACCACTTGGGATTAGTTGGTTAATAAATTTTTGAACAAATTTTTTCCAGTACAAAAAACAAATGCCCTTAAGAAATGATAAACCTTAATCAAAAGGAAGGTGAACAATTCTGTGAAGCATGGGAAAGATTCAAAGATATATTAGCAAAATGCCCCCACCATGTCTTTGACATGTGGAGACTTGTCCAATTTTTCTATGATGGTTTAACCATACCAACCCGTCAAATAGTTTAGTCTATGAAAAATGGGTACTTTTTGAAGCTTACTGAGAAAAATGGATGGACATTCTTAGAAACATTGGCGAAGAATTCTCAGCAATGGGATTTCTCTAAAAAGAGAATTTACCATAAACCTCAAGAAAAAGAGGGTTTGTACGAAGTTAGTAGTAACTTTGACGTTAAGTTAGCAATCGCAAACCTAACGAAAAAGTTGACTCATTAGTAATGACTCAAGCAATGAATCCATCAATATGAGCGAATGCTAAATTTTGTAATATGTGTTCTAGCCCAAGACACACTGCCCAAAATTGTTCTTCCCTAGGATCAAATGCTGAGTGCTCAACCGAACAGGCCAATGGACTCAATAATTTTGGAAGACAGCAAAGAACCCCGTTTTCTGCCACATACAGTCCTAATTGGTGAAATCATCCCAATTTCTCTTGGTGTCAGAATCAATCTCCAATGAATCAAAATCCTCCTCAATATCAAAATCTGTCATTCCAACCATCTTCAAATCAACCATACCCAAATTAATCATACCACCCTTCACCTCAAAATCAACCTTATCATCCACCCCAGCCAAATCAGTCTTATCAGTCTAGTCAACAACGTAAACCTTAGATTGAAGATACGTTCTAGCAGTTCATGAAAAATACTCAGAAGGCTATGCATAAGCTTGAAACACAGCTTGGACAATTAGCCACTGCTATTGGTGATCGGGAAAAAGAAAAATTTCCCATATCAACCTATTCCAAATCCTAAGGGACAGTACGAGGTTTCATCACCTAAACCAGACGTTGTTAAATCAATTACTACCTTGAGTTCAGGGAAACAGGTAGAAAATATAGTGAAGATGCCTAAACCTAAAGAACAAATCAATGATCAATCAAAACAACCGGATAATTCACTGAGTTCAACCCCAGTCCAAAATCCATTGGGTTTCTCTGCTAAGAAATTTTTTTAACCTAGGGCTCCATACCCTTATGAAGTTTGGGGAGCACAAAATTTGAGCTCAAAGAGCCTTTGTCAATTTATGACCAAATGTGGGAGAAATATAGTGAAGCTAAGTGCTTATGAAGGAGAAAAATCAGTAGCTTGGTAAGCTTGGTGTTAAGCTTGAGCTATGGGGTAGACCTATATTGAAGTGTGGGAGAGATATATTGCTTTCTATTTTGGACTAACATACTAATGGGAAACTCTAGCTTCCATCTTGCTTGCTTCATGTTGTTTGTATACAGGTATACTTTGAAATTCAAGCAAACTGAGCAAGAATTGAATTAAGTTTAGAGTTTATGTTTTCATTTGAAATTGAAATGTAATTTGTGTATTATGTATTTTCAAATGTGTAAGAGATGGGTTATTGAGTTTGTAATTCTTAGCCTCTAGGTTTTGTCATGAAATTGACAAATGAGGAGATTGTTAGTGCCCCGGCTTGCCGAGTCTCTTGTTTGTCAAATCAATGACTCTTGCGAAGCAGTGCCTAAGAAGATTGAAGATAGTGATCAAGATTCAAGTGAATTGAAGATAGGAAGATCAAGTTCAAGCCTCAAGATCATCATGTGTATGGCAATCACTCAAGGTAAAATTGGCCATAGATGACTCTAGGTGACACCCACACCCATAGGTGGACCTTGCCTGGGCTTAGATATCATTTTGGTAAAAATTAATGAAGCATAAGTGAGCATTGACAGTGAAAAGAACCAAAACAATTCAAAATAGAAAAACTGTCAAAATTGCCAGGTCGATACATCGGCAATGTCGATATGTCGACATGGACAGGGTCGACACATCATGGTCTTCGATGTGTTGAAATCAATTGGCAAAGGTTCTGGATGAAAACCCTGTAAAACTGCCTCAGTCTCAAATCGAGTGTATCTTGACTGTCGATACATCGAGCTGAACCCAGTCAATACATTGTCGTGGTCGACCTGTCGACCTGGGTTGAGTGAGTTCTGGTTGAATCAATACTCTGTATTTTAGGCTGCTCTCAGATCAATACATTCAAGTTGGTCGATGTATCGAAAGAGGTCGACACATCGTGGATGACGATATGTCGAGGAGGCTGATCAAAGATCTAGATGAAAATACTTTGTAAAAAACCTTAAGCCTCAAATCGATACAATCGTATCTATCGACATATAGAGTGATGGCTCGTCGACACATTGAGGATGATGATGTATCGAGTGTGTTTGTGATTGTTCCGTTGCAGTCGCAATGATCATATTAAAACAGCTATATTTGATGCTTGACAAATCGACATGTCGATATGTCAACGACTCGGTGTTGGTGTTTCTCTGGTTACTTATATAACCTCTGAATTTTGGAAAAAAATGTTGGAATTTTTAACTTGTAAAACCTAAGGCATTCCCAGAGATCCCAACCTCTTCCAAACAATCTCCATGAACTTCACATAGGTGAATCATTTGAGAATCCAATAGTGAAAACTTTGTCTAAGATAACATTGGTAAACCTTAGATCGTAGAACCTCCCAACTTTGTGATTATGCATACATTGGTATATCATACACATCAAGAAGGTCAAGCAAGGGAGAATCGTTGAAGCACATCTATATTCAAAAGAGCTACAAAGGAAAGTGTTTCATTTTAGTTTGTTTTTATCATCATCTTGTGGAGTGGATTAAAGAGGGTTTACTCTTGAACCATTATAAAAAATAGAGGGATAAGGAAGTAGACCGTGGTTGATTGAACCTTTCAAAACTAGGATTGTGTAGGTGAAAGTCCTACACTATTAGTGAGGGTGTAATTCCCCACTTAGTGATTTGGAGATAGCCCCAAGGTTAGGTGAATCTTAATAGTGGATGTAGGTTATTTAACCGAACCACTATACATCGGATTTCTATGTGCTTGATTTTATGTGTGTAATTATTAATTGACATATCTCTTGTTCACACACATTGCTTCATCTTGATTAACCTCACCCTTTCACATTGTTAAGTGTTTGTTAATCAAGGAAATTTAAAAGGATTAAAATTGGGGATTGTTCTATTCACACACCCACCCCCCCTCCTCCTCCTCACAATTGGGCTCACGTACTCCGAGACTTTCAAATTATCTACAAGAAAAGAAGAAGAACACACAGACTCATCTCGACAGACAAACGTTGGTCGTTATTCGGTTAACGTTGTCTCTTAATTTCACTTTGACCATAGCGAATGAGACAACCACGAAAGGACTTATGGATGCCCTTTCGAATATGTATGAGAAACCTTCTGCCTCCAACAAAGTATATCTGATTCAACGCTTATTCAACCTAAAGATGTCAGAAGGGGTGTATGTGGCTAAACATCTGAACGAGTTCAACTCAGTTAATGCACAATGGGTCCTTTAACAAACTCTGGTCTCCCTACCAAAGCAATCGGGAGACTACAATACACACAACTGCCTCAACCACACAAGCCGTGCCGGGGAAGCCCACACTAAAACAGGGACCTTGACCACTCAGACCATGCTCGGGGAAGCCAAACTCTAGGGCAAGCATCTCAACCACACGGAACGTAACGGGAAGCCCATGTCCACCGCAAGGGCCTCAACCGCCGGAACGAAGTGGGGAAGTCCTCTCAACAACCAATCATTATCTCAACATAAATATACACATATATAAACTTCTTGTCTCAACCAACCTACCCAAGGGGAAAAACACTAATACCTGATGTGACCCTCACTACATGCCTAATTGAACAATGGTCCATTGCGAATCACCCTATACAACAGTATACACATGCTCTGATACAATTAACCAAAATTAACAACGTATTTCATCATGCGAAACAAAAGGCATATGACAAGTTATCTAAACACACGTCCCCATACTCATCATGATCTCATTCACATATTATAAATAAACACACAACATGATATCAATAAGTTCCAAGCATCATGTTCAATATCCAACACATATTTTATTCTTATAAAAAATTCATCCACATGTTATAAATAAATACACAACATGTTATCAATAAGTTCCAACCATCATATTCAACATCCAATTTCTAATTAGAATTTTCTATTAATCGGATATATCTGACATTAGTACACCCGAACGGGTCCCTTGCCACAGATTCATTTCAACAGTTCTCTTACTGAGGGCTTAATAAACGAAGGGGCTCATTCGAGTCACTCCATGTCCAAGGTTAAAGGCTAAATAAATGTGATTGCATGCTAAAACAGTGATAAGTCCCTCACCTATGTGCGTTTTCAAAATTTAAGCGATAAAAACAGGTCGAAGGATTGAAAGGAATGAAACTCGGGCTACTAGGCCTGGAAAACTGAACTGGTCTACTGATCTGTGGGCACTCCCTCTTGAAATAGCCCTACTGGCCACACTGAAAACAGGTGCTAACACCTCGAGGAACTTGAAAGACGGATCCTGATGTGGAGGGCTGATTGGGACGAAAACCTCCAGTGGACCCAGTAGAAGGTGTGGGTCTCCCAAAGTTGGGCCTGAATCTCTTGTTCGGGCGGAAAGCATTTCCCCCACTTTGATCTCGGCAGTTATCCACAAACTTGACTGTTTCCATCAGCTCTTGCTCAGCTATACTAGCCCGACTAACCACTTCCGCCAAAGTGGTTGATTTGAATATTGTGACCTTGGCTCTTAAGCTAGGTAGCAGGCCTCGTTCAAACTTCCGAGCCTTCTTGTACTCTGTGTCTACCATGTACAAAGCATAACAGATAGACGAAGAAACTCCTGATAATAGTCCGCCACCGTCATGGTGCCCTGGACCAGAGATATGAATGCTTGTGTCTGGCGCTCATTTTCCTCTGGAAAATAATGATCTAGGAACATTCCAACGAACTGGTCACATGTCATCTCGGTCCTTTCCCCGCTAAAATCTGTGTTTGCTGACGTTCTATAACTCTCCACTATTTGCCAGCATCATCCACCAATTGTGAGGTAGCCAGCAGTATCCTGTCCTCATTACTAGTGATCTTGAGCAGCTTCAAGATTTTTGTAACGTTCTCAACCCAGTTTTCCGCTTCTGCAGGTCCTTCTTTCCCTTTGAAATAAGGGGGACGCTGCTGTTGGAAGTCCCTAGCCATATTTCGGTCCTTTGCTTCATTGGAGGTTGCGCCTCCATTGCCGTTCTGATGTTACTGTAGAACGGAAGTGACTACCGCCTGTACTATGCTCTGCAGCTTAGGAGGTACTTCAGGAATGTCAACACTGTTTTGTCCCTCTTCCTGGTGTGGATATTGTACCTCTTCCTCCTGATGCGGGTTTTGTCAGGTAGTTCTTCTTCTCGGAGGCATTTTCCTAAGTCATTGAAACATGGCCTGGCTTAGTTTTCTCATAAATTTTTTGTGTTTACATAGTTTAGGAAATTGCCAAATCAGCATCTTGTATTTCTTGTTTTGAGGAATTTTCCTATGTATCATATGTTGTTTCTTTTTTTGGGGAAAACCTGATGTTTCTTGTTTTGGGGAAATATATCTTATTTTGCTATGTTTGATAAATCCATACTTATAGTGATTGTCCTTCTCTTGTTGTTATTCTTCTCATCAAGTGTTGTTCTCAGATTGAATGCTTACA
This sequence comes from Chimonanthus salicifolius, assembly GCA_013350335.1. NCBI lineage: Eukaryota > Viridiplantae > Streptophyta > Magnoliopsida > Laurales > Calycanthaceae > Chimonanthus > Chimonanthus salicifolius. Next base: position 24,065,404 of record CM023542.1, read on the forward strand.
ATCTGATTCTCAACAAAGTAAATTAACCCGGCCCCCATGTAGCAGACTCTGAAGAGTCGGTCAGTCGGAATTCTTATCTTGTCAGTGAGACATGATACCATATTAATCTTACTTTGAAAGGTTCACACTTCCAGTTTCGCTCTGATACCAACTGTAATGCCCCGCCCTTTTTCACTCGCTGAAAATTAGAGTATATTTAAAAAAAAAAATAAAGAGTGAGAGAGAGAGGGATCATCACGACGCGAGCTAAGTTCGAGTTTCCAAAACCCGACCCTTAACTGGCCACCAGTATGTGTGCATGGACCAAGTCCACTAAAACAGTTCACACTCTTTACATTTAACTGCAGAAATATTATATGAATAGAATACTATCCATATCCATGATATTAATAAGCAAGGAAGCCAATCACTATTAAATTAACTGAAACTTAAATATCCAAATCATCATCCAACCATAGCAAAATAATTTAAGTTATTACAATCCCAAAATGTCAATTATCTTAATACATTGTTCCAAAATCAATTAAGTAAAATAAACATAAACTGCCCAAGCTCCTAAGCTTGGCTTCCTTCACATCCCATGTCTTTTGCATTTCCTGTTCCATCATCTAAAGGGTAGAAGTAGGGCATTAGTCAATGCGCCCAATAGGAATTCCAAATAGGGTTATGTACACATAGGATCAATATAAAATCAGAATAAGAACATTGAATCAAAACTGTAAAACATATCATAGTACCAAAAACAACGCATGATAGTCATATCTAAATCATGTTAATGTATGTGTCATGTCATGGGTGTCATATGCCAATGATCCCTCACCAATTCTCCATATCCAACACCATGCAAATCATATCAATAGTTTCCTTGATATAATGAAGCCATATTAAGGTGTTCCCTTGGCCATTTACGTCCGCAGTGTTTTGTGACGGCACCACCAGGTCACTGTTATACCTTTGCACGTGTGTTAATCGGAATTACTGATGGAGCGTGGACTCCTCCCTCTACGCAGGGTTTTTGGACTGGTTACCCCTGAGCGCTTTGGCCTAAATTACCCCATACCCCTATTTAGCAATCCCGGACAAGGCCAACATATCAATGGTTCACATAGCTTCTTCCAAGATAGTTTTCAAGCCCCAAGTCATATCCGGACAACTCATAACTTGGCTTACTGTCCCATGTACTCCCTCCCATGCCATGCATGAGATCATGAATGCCATAATACCTTTTTATTTCAAATCACATGATACCATCAAAAACAGTTATAATCATATACATTTCATAAATCAAAGTAAGTCACCATGTTGGGAAATACAAAATCAGTAATACAAAAATATATATAAGATCCACATGTATTTCAATAAGATAGAAATCCTACCAAATCCCAGTATAATATCCTTCCTGTTTTGTGACGTGACGTGCAACGATTACGTCAAAACCAATTGCACACCCGTTTGCGAAATCTCTTTACCTTAATGAATTCAATCGTATACAATAATCATTTTAATTATCCATTTAATTTAAATCATCACTTACATCCTTCCAGATAGACTGAGGTTTCTGGGAACATCATATAAAATCAACTTTTCATTTTAGTCGACTGAATCACGCTCAGCTACAGTTCTCTGTCTTACCGCAGACTTTCAGTCGACTGAAATACACATTCAGTCGGTTGAAACCCAGCTCAGTACCGTTTATTCCTTGACTCGCTACTTTTTAGTCGACTTAATCACAGATTCAGTCGGCTGACTCTGAGTCAAACCCTTTGTATTCTCAGTCAATCCTCTTTCAGTCAGCTGACTTTGGATTAGATTAACTTTGTGTTCGGCCAGTATAGATTCAGTCGATTGAATCCATGATTCAGTCGGCTGAATCCTCAACCAACAACTTTCGTGTTTAATAAGAAATCATTCAGTCGGCTGAAACACGCCAAAATCCCTTTCTTATTCTTTTTGTCTGTGTTTAGTGGACTGAATCCCAGATTTAGTCGGTTGAAACTCACAGAAATGGTTTTCTGTCTTCAACCAACACCAGTTCAGTCGACTGAATCCCCGATTCAATAGACTGACTGTTTGTCAGTCTCTTTTGTTTGATTATTTGGTACATCCTTTCTTCATAAAATCCACTCCTTATCATTCTTACATTTATATATATTATTCAAACATATTTAGCATCATCCATGTAACTCTTAGATGGATTTACTCTACTCACTAGCCAAGGCTAAGATCTTTTCTCTAATTCGTTCAATTTTGTACCATTACAACATAATTTTGTATTCGACCCTTTGGTCATTTGTTTTCAACATATATCCATATCTTGAATGGATATCTAATTCAATGGTCTTGACAACACTTGGTCCTCTATTCCAACCAAATAGAGAACCCATGGGTTTTGCCATGCCATGGCTAGAACCATGGTTTCTCCTAGTCTTAATCCATATTGTTTTCCAACTTAGAACATACCTTTACCCGTCTCCCCCTTTCTTTTGTTCTGTCTTCCCTCCTTAATCCTTCTCCTTCCTTGGTGGTTCGCCTGATCCTCTAAGTGTAGAGATGGAGAGAGAGAGAAGAAGAGAAAGAATACTCTTGGTTGCAAGAGATGAAGTGGCCGACCAAGGGGTGTGAAGTGCCTCCTAGGCTGTGTCCCTTTGTATACCAACCTAACCTTCCCAATTCCCTCCTTTATGTTTTGTCCAACCAAGGTGTCCCTTGGTTTAACCAAGAGGACACTTGGTTTAAGCTTAAGGAGTCTTTCCATCTCCCCAACGTGTGCATGGGTTTCCTCTCTATTGAGATGGAAACTCTCCATCTTCCCTCCTAACTCATATTTAAATGGAAGTCTCCTCAACTTCCCCTTCAACTCAACTCAACTCAGTTATTAACTCAATCCTTTGAACTCACCCATCTGGACTCACTTAACTCAAGCAACTTAATTCTTTTAAACTCAACACTTTGACTCAATTTAATTTAAACTTAACTGAGCTCACTCATTCATGGTTGACCAAGTCAACCCTGACCTAGCCGATCATGCATGTGATGACATGGTCACCACATGGCACGTGGGTCCTATCCTTGCCATGTCACTTACATGCCACCTCACTTGATGAGGTGGATTTATGCATTGGGTCTTAATTTGGGTAGCTGACCCAATTAAATTATCCTTACCCATTTACTTACCATTAGCTCATCTATGACCCATTGGGTCCCAATTGGATAATTGATCCATTTAATTACATTTACCCAATTATTTTCAATCAAACTCTATCCATGATCCATTGGATCTTAATTGGGTTATTGACCCAACTCCTTACCAATCGAAGGTCTATTTCATCCATTAATCTTAAATTCAATACATTTGTAATTCAAAATACACCAAATCCAATATACTATAAGTGATGAAAATTCGGGGTGCTACAATCACGATCACTCGGGCGTACGCCCAATCGCCAGAGTTCGGTTAAGGTCTGTCTTGACATTGGACTGATAAGACAAGATAGCCCCAAGCCGATACTATCGCCAACCCATGATCTATCTCCAAATAATGACCACGATCAATCGTGTGGGCGATCAATCGTGAGTGACCGTTTTTGTGTCAGTACTCTGTATTTAATGCTCAGCGGTCGAGTTAATGGAAGTCAGTTTCGAACTCAAGCGACTGATCGTCAGTGCTGATCAATCGTGGGTAACTGTGTTTCGAAAACTCTTTTTGCTTCTATAAATACCATGATGTTTGGAGAGTTTAAGGATGAATCTTGGAGAGCATTTATGATCTACATCTACCAAAGTTAAAACTCCAAAACGCCTCAGGTAAAGAGTGTGATTTATTTTCTCTTAGCAAATCACTTGCAAAATCATTCAAGTATCCAATCGGTTTAGATTGAGATTAAGAGAGAATGATTAAACCATCTCCTATGCAGATATTGGACTTCTAATTTCCTAGATAACCTCACAAAGATTGTGATTGCTCTACACGGTGCATCAACATTTTCATACGACATCACATTAGGAGAGAATCAAGAATCACATTATCACATTGCAAAGCTTCAAAGGCAAGTGCTTCTTTGTTTGATTTATTTTTAAATCATCTATCTTGTGAAGTGGATTAAAGAGGGATTTACTCTTGAACCACTATAAAAAAATAAAGGGATAGGAATTTGGTGGAATTCTCAATCAATTGGATAGGTGAAAGTCTTATTTTATTAGTGTGAGTATAATTCCCCACTTAGTGAATTTGGAGATAGCCCAAGGTTCGGTGAGTCTTAACAGTGGATGTAGGTTTGTCTAAACCGAACCACTATAAATCTTGTATTCATGGAGTTAGAGCCTTTTGTGTGATCTTGCTTAATTGTGCATTCTTTTGTTCACACATAAGCACTTGATTAATATTGTTTAATTCTGGACTTTAAAATTGTTAATCAAGTAAAATTTGAAAAGAACACATATTTGGAGATTATCCTATTCGCGCCCCGCGCTAGCCCCCCCCCCCCCCCCCCCCGAAACTCCTCTAGGAATAATCGGGTTCTAAGCAAAAGGGAAATCTCAATTCGTGTCAGAGTCTCGTGCTCATTTTAAGGATTTAATCATCCAAATTATCTAAGTGCTAGAATCACGTCAAGTGGAGAAAGCCATGCCATCTCTAAACCCCCCATGCTTAGTTGGAACAAATTATGCATCTTGGAAAGCAAGAATGAAAATTTTCTTTATATCCATCGATGGTTTCGTATCAGAATCCGTTAGACAAGGTTTGAAAGAACCTACGGAAGAGAAAATTGATGAGGCTACTAGTTCCAAAATTGTTGAACTTAAGGAATACTCCTAAATGGTCTCCAAATGAAAAAGATATGTACACGGCTAATGATAGAGCCCTTAATGCTTTGAATTGTGCACTATCACCCAATGAATACAAGAGAATCATGATGTGTGAGACCGCACAAGAGGCATGGGAAATTCTTGAGAGAACCCACGAAGGTACCTCCGTTGTAAAGAGGCCAAAACTTCAATTGTTAGAGGATAAGTTTGATAGCCTAAAGATGCAAGAAGAAGAAACCTTTATGGACTTCTATTCTAGAGTTAGTGACATTGTCAACTCTATGTGGGCTCTCGATTATAGAATTCCCGATGAGAAAGTGTGCACAAAGATTTTGAGAAATCTTGCCAAGAGGTTTGAATCCAAGAAGGTGGCAATTGAAGAGCATTGAAATGTTGCCCAAATGAAGGTTGATGATTTGGTTGCCTCTCTTCAAACCTTTGAGTTAAACCTTGAACCACCAAAGGACAAGCCCATTGCCTTGAAATTTTCCATTAAACTTCCAAAAAATTAAGGAAAAAGAACCGGAATTGGAATAAGACCCAAGTGAAGAAATGGCCCTTCTTGCTAAAAAATACTTGAAAATTTTCAAGAAATTAAATAAAATCCTTTCTTCAGGAAATTTAGGAAAGGAAAAACAAGTGAAAAGTTCTCTAAAAAATATGAACCTCATAAAGAAAAAGAAAAGAAGAAGCCCAAAGAACAAACTTGTTTCAATTGTGGTGGGAGAGGATACTACTCTAATGATTGTCCTACGAAGAAACCTAAGAAGGCTATGAATGCCACTTATGAGAACACCTCAGAATTGGAGAGTGATTCAGAAGAGGAAACTCAAGTAAATGATGAAACACACAAAGGTTTCATTGCATCCATTGTTGAAAATTTGGAAGCACCCATAATTGAAACAACGGGTATTGAAAGTGAAGATGATGATGATCTTCAAGCATCTTTCACTGCCCTGTACGTTGAGAGTGAACAATTGGCTAAAAAAGTTGAAAATTCACAATTGTTTAGCCAATTAAAAGATTTAAAAGATGAAAATTCTCTCCTCACTTCAAACTTGAAAACCTCTAATGATGAAATCATTAAGTTAAAAGAGAATGAAAAAGTCCTTCAAGATGAAATGGAAATTCATTGCAAGATGTTGAAAATTAATGGAAAATCATAGGCAATCTTGAAGTGGAAGTTAGGAAACTATCTCGTGAACTAAATGAACTTAAAAAGCACAAAAAAAGTTCCAAGATAAGTTTACCCAAGGTTAATAAATATTAGAAAGACTATTAAGTTCGGGTAAAAGGTTTGGCGATAGATCAGGTCTTGGTTCCTCATTGGAAACCAATGGATCTATTAGCCAAAGGCTCTTTGTTAAGGGTAATGTGCCTAAAGCTCCCAAGGGAAAATATTTTTATTGCCATAAGGTTGGACATTACAAGATGGAATGCAACCTTAGGAAGAGGCGCTTGCAAGATAAAACTCTTAACCGTCCTCAAAATGTTAGGCCTAAAATTCATCCACCAAAGCCTAAAGTTAAAAGACATGTACCTCAAAGGAAGGTGGACCCAAGGCAAGACTACTTGTTAAGACAACTTGATCAAGTCTTGAAGGAGTTAAGGCATCCAATGTTTGGACCCCCAAGGTAAGCCCAAAGGAATGTGTATGAGAAACCAACCTCAACCATTTGGGTACCTAGGAGATAGACCACCATTTGATCATGTGGTGCTTTGGTTTTAGATTTAATTTCAAATCTCAAAACCATTGCACATTGAACTATAGAGGCAAGTGAGTTCAAATAGCCCAAGTGCTATGACATAAAAGAAGAATTTGGTGACTACAAGTTTAGACTATGCTTTTCCTGGCTATAGCTTTAGTCTTTCTTGGAAAACCATACATACCTTGAAAAATCAGTTTCCAAGTGCTATATTTCAAATTCAATATGTTTAACATGGATTAGTGTTTGCATAATTGAATGGTGTATGGTTTGGTTGTTTAATCTTGCATGGATTTGATCAAATATGCTTAATTTGAATATGTGAATTTTAATTTGGTCAATTTCAAGTTGTTTTTGTGGCTTTATTGATGTTCACTGTGATGAATGTATCTTGTGTGAGACATGTATGCATGTCAAATTCCACTAGATATCCTTCAAACATAAATTCGGATTTTTGAATAGGAAAACCAGTTTCTGGTATGGCGACAAATCGCCAGAATGCGATTAATCAGCAGAGCGAACATTCGTCAAGTGACGATGTATCGGAGTGCCCAGAAAGGGACTTTTAGGAAGAAAACATGTATCTGTCATGGCGATTAATCACCAGATGACTATCGATCGGCGGGATGATGTATCCTCAGTGTCGATTTGGGATTTTTTAAGTTAACCCTTGCGCGAATTCCGAAATTTTTCTATCTCCCTCATTCGAAAGCTCTTCCTCTTTCTCTCTGAAAACCGACGATTCATCATGCCCTAAGCCTTCAGATTCCATCGTCCGACCAATTACTCACTAGATTCACCAGAGAAAAGCTTCCTCCATAGGATTTGGTCTCCCCTTTCATGGATTTGTAAGGTATTTTAGTTAGGGTAAGCTTATAAACCTCCCACTTCATTTTCGGTGCGTGGTTTGTTAAGGGAAATCTAGGAAAATGCCTAGAGTTAAGCTTCCAAATAACTACAAGACTTCAGTGATTAAGGAAGACCCATTGCTTCCTCTCCTCCTCCCAAGAGGCCTAAAACCTGAAAATGGAAAGAGATTTCAAGAGATACTAAGCCATCTCTTCTTGCCCTTGAGGTTACTCCCTGCACTCGAAGTCCTATTGGTCTTGGAAATAGGTACAAGACCAGGGCAAGTAATCCCACATCTCCTACCTCTAATCCTATGGAGAGACCTTCTAAATATCCCCCTAAAAGGCCTTGAATAATCATTAGAGAATCTATAACTTCTACCCAACCTGAAGAAGAAGAAGAGTATGAGGAAGAAGAGGAGAATGTAGGAGAAGAATAAAACAATGAGGATGAAGGAGGAGATGATGAAGGAGAAGGTCAAGGAGAAGATCAAAGGAAAGATCAAGGAGATGATTTGGATGATGATCAAAATAATCAAAGTGATCAAGGTGAAGAAGAAGAAGAAATTGAAATAGAAGAAGAAGAAGAAGAAGAAGGGGATGTAGAAGCACCCATTCCATGCCTCTCGCGCCATATGAGGCGATCTCCAAGCTTAACATTGAAAGGACAGTTGATCAAGTGATTCTCCAAAAAATTAATGTCTTGCACTACATCAAGAGGGCATGTTGGATGAAGTGCTTAGACTGGCGTGGATTCATACACCCAAGAGTTACCAAGAGGATGTTTTGCTCCATCAAGACTGATGCAAAGCAAAACTGTTTTTACATCTACTTCCAAAATGCACCTCCAGTATTAGTCACACCTCAATTGGTTTCTGAGTTGATTGGAATCCCCATTCTCAACAATGGATATGTGCCTACTGTCCCTGATGAGTTTATAATAAAGTGGACAAGAAAAAATATGTCAACAAATTCTGTGGGAAAGGGAAAGAAGTAGAATGGAGGAAGGACATCTGGCTGAAAAGTGGAGACATATTCCCAGAGTATAAGATTTTGCACCTGTTCTTATATGCAAATGTTTACCGTCATCATGGGAATAGAGGAGATTTCTTTTTTAGCGGTAACATATAAAATTCATTAAAAATAAAAAAGATACAAAGGAAAAAAAGAAAAAGAACAAAGAGGCCTAAGAGGGTTAGGCCCAAAAGAAAAACAGACAACCCAACAAAGAAAATAAATACAAAACCATTATACGAAAGTAATTATCCTCCCGACAAATGGAAAACTCCCAACAAATGTCCATCAATGCCATTCTTCTCAAAGAAGTTCGAGGAGGTTTGAATCATTTCATGCTTGTGCACATGTATGCTGCAGTGGCTGGGAAGAGGTTTTGTTTGCCTACCCTGATGTGCTAGACTATCATCAAGTATGTGGACTCGGCGATGATCAGTCATCCTCCATTTTGTTATCTTATGTATAAGTTAGCAATGCAATTTGTAGTGAAACCCTCCAAGGGAGATGTGCCTAAACTAGAATATTTAATTAATCGCATATAGTTGACATTAGTAAACCCGAACGGGTCCTTTGCCACAGATTCATTTCAATTGTTCCCTTACTGAGTGGCTTAATAAACGAAAGGCCTCATTCGAGTCACTCCATGTCCAGGGTTAAAGGTTAAATAAATGTGATTGCATGCTAAAATAGTGATAAGTCTGCTCACCTATGTGCGTTTTCAAAATCCAAGCGATAAAAACAGGTTAAAGGATTGAAGGGAACGAAACTCAGGCTACTAGGCCCACAAAACTGGAACAGGTCTGCAAAACTGAGACAATCCTATAAATCTAACTAGAAACAGGCTTGCAACAAGAGAGAAATGGTTCGATAACTGGCCAGAAATGATCCCAAAGTGGGTCTAAAATGGGCCTGAAGTGGGCCTGGGTCGGGCTTGAAATGGGCCTAGACTGGGTCTGGAAACAAGTATGGGATGGACCTAATTGTTGGGCCGAGGTCGTTGGACTGGGCCTGGGTTGCTGGATTGGGTCTAGTACGCTGGACTAGGTTGATCTTGAGTTACAGGGCCTAAGAAGCTGGGCTTGATCTATTGGGCTTTTACAGGATCGGGTCTCCTTAACTGGATTGGTCCTAGAATTGAGGGTCTTCGATCCGCTAAAAATGGGCCTAAAAGGGGGAAAGATGGGCAACAGAGTCGATAGGCCGGACTGCTGCAACCAAGGCCTGGAAAGGGGCAAACAACGGTTTGGATTAGGGTCTCTAGAAAGAGGAATGGAGAGGAAGAGAAAGGTGAAAGAGGAAACAAAGGAAGGAGGTGATGGCTGCAGGGAGCAAGAGAAACAAGGGTTTAGGGTTTCGGCTGGAAAAAAAAAAGGAGATGAGAGGGAGAAAGTGCCGAGAGAAAGGGAGAGAAAGAGAGATAGAGAAAGAAGCTGAGAGAAGAGGGAAAAACATGGGTGATGGCGGCAACGGCAAGGGGCTTGAGGGTTAGGGTTTCGGGTGAGAATGAGGAGGGAAGGAGAGGAGGGAAGATTAGGGTTTCGAGAGAAGAAAGAAAAAGTAAAGGAAAGAAAAAGAGGGATGAAAATGGGGCATGGCAGGCGGCGGCTGCACTGTAGCAAGAGGGATTAAGGTTTGAGGTGTTGGATAGAAGAGAGGAGGGTAGAGGCTAGGGTTTGGAAGAAAAGAAATAGATTTTATATAGGAGGGAGAGTTAGCATTTGGGTTCACCAAAGCTTTTTTTTTCAAAAAGGAAGTCTCTAATGTTTTCCAAACCTAATGAAAACAATAATTTTCATAAAAACAATTAAAATAAGTGTTTTTCATTATTTTTGCATGAAAAAATATTTAAAAAATAAAAATTACCAAAATGCCCTGCGAGCTCTCCAGCTCGAAATCAGACAAACTTGGGCACACCATGGAACCCACACTCTCCCCACTGCCACCAAAACACTACCCCTTATAAGGAATTTCATTCTCGAAATTCGAACTGAACTCAAACCTCTAGTCTCAAACAAAGCCAGAACTTTTTTCTGCATCGTTGCCTCCTTCTCCCAAGTAGAAGACTTTCTACCCTCACGCAGCCAAAACACTAAAATCAAGTGGAAAATCTTGCCACGAGGCCTCTAAACTCTCGAACCCTCAATTTGTATTGGTCCGCCCTCATAAGTGACATCTCCGCTAAACTCCCCATCCTCCCAGATAATTACATGCAACGGATCATGATGGTACTTCCGAAGCTTTGAAATATGAAAAATGTTGTATACTTGGGCAAAACGCGGAGGAAGTACAAGTGTGCAGACCACTTCTCTGATCCTCTCTAGTACCTCAAAAAGTTCAATATGTCGGCGTGATAGATTTCCTCTTCGCCCAAATCTCTGAATCTTGCAATGGGGAGAAATCATAAGAAAACATGATCTCCAGCGAGGAACTCTAGTGCCCTCCTCCGACAGTCAACAATATTTTTTTGTCGATTTTGGGAAGTCAACAACCTCTGCCGGATCAGTCTCACCTACTCAAAAGCCTCCCTAACCATATCTAGTCATCACATCACTGTATCACTAGTCTTGGCCCAACACAATGGCGATCTGCATGGCCTACCATACAAGGCATCATACGGAGCCATCTTGGTACTGGACTATTAGCTGTTATTGTAAACGAACTCAACCAAGTAACCCTCCCAACTACCACCGTGATCCAAAACACAAGCTCGAAGCACTCCTCTAAGATCTGAATGATTTGCCCGATTAGCCATCTGTCTGTGGATGGAACGTACTAAAACATAGTTTTTGTTCAACTCCTTCTGTAGGCTCTCTCAAAATCGAGAAACAAACCTGGGGTTCCGGTCTAAAACAATCGACATAGGCACACCATGCAATCTGGCGACCTCTACCAAATGCAGCCAATTCAAAGTCTCTAGAGAATATTTCATCTTCATACCAATAAAGTGGGCCGACTTAGTCAATCTATCCACTATGACCCTTACTGCATCATGCCCTCAAGGTGACTTCGACAAACCAGTCTCGAAATCCATTGTAATGTGATTCCACTTCCACACGGGGATCGTCAGAGATTGTAATCTGTTAGTGCCCCAACTTACCGAGTCAACTATTTATCAATTCCGTGACTTAGGTGAAGCATTGCCATGAAGAGAGAAGCTCAAGAATCAGACTCAAGTATTGGTTGAAGATTGAAGCTCAACGGATCAACACGTGTAGGGAAATCACGGAAGGTAATTGGGCATATAAGACCTTAGGTGGAACCCACAACTTAGGATGACCGTGCCTAGGCTTAGATATCACATCAGGTTAATTAATCAAGCCTCGAAAGTGTTTGACACCATAATAGAACCAATGGACTTAATATGTAAACCATTGAATTTGCTATCATCATGACACATCGTGTCAGCGATCTATCGCATTGACCGAGGATGATCATTCGTGGTGTAGTGATGCATCCTAGAAATTGAAGGTTCTTGTTGGAATGTGTTGTCAAACAAACTCTGGTCTCAGGACGATCTGTCGTGAATGCGATCTATCGTGAGTGCAATCTATCGTGAATGCGATCTATCATTGAGACAAGGTCAATCAATCGGGCACACGATCAATCAGTTGGATTTGACAACATTCTGGTTGGACAAGGCCTGTAAAATGTTTGGTCTCAAGATGTTACAATCATCAGGCGGCGACCCTTCCTGAGGAACCTATCACGACCAATCTCCAGAGACATGGCCGAGACATTGGGTCCACCACCCATCGCCCTAGGTTCGGTTGAGGTCCGTCTTGATATGGGACTGATAAGACAGGATAGCCTCAAGCCGATATTATCAGCAACCCACGATCAATCGCCAAAGAATGATCACGATCAATCGTGTGGCCGATCAATCGTGAGTGACCGTTTTTGTGTCGTAACTATGCATTTAATGTTCAATTGTCGGGTTGGTGGAAGTCACTTTCAAACTCAGGCGATTGGTCGCTAGTGCCCATCAATCGTGGGTAAGTGTGGTTCGAAAACTATTTTTGCCTCTATAAATACCATGATGTTTGTCGAGTTTAATGATGAATCTTGGAGAGCATTTATGATCTACATCTACTAGAGTTAAAACTCCAAAACACCTAAAGGAAAGAGTGTGATTTATTCTCTCTTAGCAAATCACTTGCAAAATCATTCAAGTATCCAATCGGTTTAGATTGATATGAAGAGAGAAGGATTAAACCATCTTCTAGGATAGACATTGGACCTCCAATTTCCTAGACACCCTCCCAAGGATTGTAATTGCTCTACACGGTGCATCAACGTCTTCATACGACATCACATTGGGAGAGAATCAAGAAAGCACATCTTCACATTTTTAAGCTTCAAAGGCAAGTGCTTCTTAGTTTGATTTATTTTTAAATCATCTATCTTGTGAAGTTCATTAAATAGAGATTTACACTTGAACCATTATAAAAAAATGCAGATATAGGAATTAGGTGAAATTCTCAATCAATTGGATGGGTGGAAGTCTTATTCTATTAGTGTGGGTGTAATTCCCCACTTAGTGAATTTTGAGATAGCCCAAGGTTGGGTGAGTCTTAACATTAGATGTAGGTTTGTCTAAACTGAACCAATATAAATCTTGTGCTCATGGTGTTGAGCCTTTTGTACGATCTTGCATAATTGTGCAAGTCAAACAATGGGTCACAAGTTCAGCCACTGCCCTCTTCATGCTCCCCCACCATAACTGTTGATGCAAATCATGATATATCTTCATGCATCCCGAACGCACTGCAAATATAGAGTGATAGAAGTGCTTTAATACCTCATCGCGGCACTGCCCTGACATGGGTACATATAGTTTGCCCTAAAAAATTAAACCTCTATCTCGCCTCACAACCCATCCAAAGGATCCACTGCCACTAGCCACTTAATCTCTCAATGCGATGCACCTCGCATCCATCTGCTGAGCTCTAAAAACTCCACCATAAATCTCTGACTTGTAAAGTCTAGATGCTTATATCCTCTAATCAAACTCGATAGGGCTTAAAAGTTCCTAAGTGCTAGAGCACGATTGTCTCTAGAGGGGGGGGTGAATAGGACAATCCCAATTTTCATGGCCTTTTAAAAAATCTTGATTAATCACAATGATTTGCAGCAGATAAATAAGATTAATCAAGTGTGTGAAAATAAGTGTACACGTTAATGCAACAATCACACAAGCAAAAGAGCCAAACACCCACATCACCCGATGTATAGTGGTTCGGATTAAATCCCTCCTACATCCACTGTTGGACTCACCCAACCTTGGGTTATCTCAAATACACTATGTGGGGAATTACGCCCTCACGAATAGAGTAGGAATTCCACCTACACAATTGAATGAGAATTTCACCCACTCACCTAAGATTTTGAAAGGTTTGACCTGCCCCAGTCTATTTTCTTATCCCTCTATTTTTTATAGTGGTTCAAGCACCTTGCTTTAATCCACTGTACAATGAAGATTTAAATAAAAATCAAACACTACGAAGCATTTGCCTTTTGAAAGCTCACTTATAGATGTTGTATTTCTTGAAGAGTTCTCCCAAAGTAATCTCTGTGGCGACGAAGATGTGCCTTTGTATGTACAATCACAAGCTTGGGTTGGTTTCTACGATTATGGATTTGTAAGTTGAATCCTGGACTTTGGCGTTTCTCTATCTCTTGATCTCAATCAAATTATTGATTGGATACTCAAAAAATTCACCAATATTTAGTGCATAGAGAAAGGATGGAAGAGGTTGGGATCTCTGGGAATGCCTTTTAGATTTTCCTATGTGAAGGCTCTAAGGTGTCCAAACAATTTCTCCAAAATTCGGAGTATAAATAGGCATCCAGAAATATCCATCTCGGGGTCATTGATGGGTCGGTACTTAAATTTGTGTCGTTGTAATATGACTGTTAAGCATTTAATGCACTTCCAACGAATATAAAACGGCCACTATCAATGAGTCGAGTTCCTCGATGAGTCGCTGATCCCATTGTCGATGTGTTGACACTGACGATCGTATTGTCCTGAGGCTAACTCAAACATACAGAGTTTCTCATCCAGAAACTTGTCTGACCCTGATCGGCATATCGATTCCACCGATGGGTTCATCCTGTTACTCTCGATGGGTCTGTGACCACGATCGTATTTGTCTGAGGGTAACACAAACATGCAGAGTCTTCCCAACCAGAACTCTGTAAACCAGGTCGATATGTCGTGCTCATCGATTGGTCCGTCTTGTCCATATCGATGGGTCGGTGTGCACGATACTATCGATCTGAGAGTGACGCATTATGACAGTGTCTTCCAACCAGAACCTTCGTCATTCCGGTCAATGTATGGAAGACCTCGATGGGTCTGACCTGTCTGCACCGATAGGTCAGTAGATCTGACCTATTTGCACCGATAGGTCAGTAGTCTCAATGCATCGACCTGACATATTGACAGTTTTACAAGTTAAGAAACATTTGGTTCTGATCATTGTCAAAGCTCACTTAGGCTAGATTATAATTTACCAATGTGATATCTAAGCCTATGCAAGGTCCACCTAAGGGTATGGATTCCAGCTAGAGTCATCTATGACCAATATAACTTTTTTGATTGCCATAAACTTGATGATGTTGAATTTTGCACTTGATCTTCCAATGCTTGAGGCCTTGATTCAATATTCATCACGCTTGAGTCTTGTTCATTGCTTCATTCTTTCAAGGCAATGCTCATCTAGGTCACAAAATTGAAAACAAGTGACTCGGGCAAGCCGGAGCACTAACATGGCTCTTCTCGCCCTGGAACTCAATGAGTCTGCAAATATATGTGCCTAACTGGGGTGGTAAGTCAACACGAATCCATTCGTCGTCTCTGCCTCATGTTCAACTCCTTCTGTGTGAACAATTACTTGAGGCTATGATGATCTAAGAAAACCTCGAATCTATCACCATAGAAGTAGTGTCTCCAAACCTTGAGTGCAAATACCACAACTGCTAACTCCAAGTCATGAGTAGGATAGTTCTGCTCATGGGTCTTAAGTTGTCTCAAACCATGAACTATCATTCTCCCATCTTACATTAATACACAAACTAAACCATCACCGGAAGCATCACAATAAACAGCATAGTCACAGCCTCTATCTCCTTCAGCCTCTGAAAGGCTGTCTCATAAGCTTCGTCCTAGACGAATGGCACATCCTTGCGGGTAAACCTTGTCATTGGTGTGACAATCCTGTAGAAATCTTTGAGGAACCACTGTTAGTTACCCGCGCGACCCAAAAAGTTTAGGTCTCGATCACACTTTACGGTTGCTCCCAACTAAAAACGGCCTAAATCTTGGTCGAATCCACAGCCACACTACCAACTGACACCACTTGCCATAGAAACTGAACCTATGGTAAACAAAACTCACACTTGTACTTTGCATAAAGTTGGTGATCCCTCAAGACCTGAAGTACAGTTCTCAGATATTGCTCATGTTCCTCTTCTAACGCTGAGTATATACCAAGATGTCGTCAATGAACACCTCCATAAACCGATCTAGGTACGGTATGAAGACCTTACTCATTAGGGTCACGAATGTCATTGGGGCATTAGTCACCCTAAACGGCATCCCCACAAACTCAAAGTGTCTAAAGCAAGTGCAAAGAGTTATCTTCTCAATACTGCACTCTCGTACCCCCCACCTGATGAGAGCCTGAACAATGGCATATCATCAAAAACACCATGACCCTCTCAATTGGTCAAACAGGTCATCAATGCTCAACGACATGTACTTGTTTTTCACAGACTCCACTCATCTGTCGGTAATCAATGCATGAACTCATGAAGCCATCCCTTTCTTTGTCAACAAAGTAGGTGTACTCCAAGGAGGACGTTGGGTCAATTGTAACCAAGAGACTCCAACTCCCTGAGCTAACTCTCCAGCTCCAACACCTCTACTGGCGCCACCAAATAACGAGTAATCGAACAGGCACTGCACCGGGAGAGTAGATCCACAACAAATCCTACATCCCGACGTGGCGGCAATCCATGGAGCTTCTCCAGAAGAATATTCGAGAGATCTCCGACCACACTAGGCATCTCAACATCTGTTAATCCCGAACTCTCCTTCAACTCAAGCTAGTCACCAAGTTGTATAACTCCTCCACGCTCGGACTATAAGTTGTAAGCCGCTTGACAAATGCGTCCCTAGCGATGGACCAACCTGTCACCCGCCTACGGTAATAGTCCAAGGTAACCTGATGGGAGGACAACTAATCCATCCCCAAGGTGACGTCGAACTCTAACATCTCCAAAACCAGCAAATCAACCCTCCAATGCTAAGCCCCAACAATCAAAACATACGACCTACAGATCTAGTCCACAACCAACGAAACTCAAGGGTATGAGAGAGGCGGAAGCACTGAAATTAAACACTACACGGGTCAAGAGTCAAGAAGCACCTACGTGCCCTGCTCCAAGCGCTAAGCTCCCAACTCACTCATACATCAAGATCGACTTGTACACTAGGCCCACTAAAGTCTCAACGGTCAACCCTACCAATCTGACCAATATAAGCTCTTAGCAAATCCACAATTTCCTCTAACCACAACACTGGACCCACGAAAGTCCAAGATCCAAACATACAACCACTGGCTCGGTCCCCAGGCACTCCCCACAGTCCTAAGCTCAAAAAGAGACTAACCAACAACTCAAACATACCAAGCCCATCAATCTCTCATGGAATCACATCGATCATCTACAGAGTAAGCCGACCAGAGTCACTCGGTAGACACCTATAGATTTCCAATGAGTCTACCTCCATACCATATATAGCCACAAGCAAGGCCGACATTTGGTGGCCTCGCACTCTAAACACGAAACCCTTACAAACCCAGGGGATAAACCCACAATACAGCCTCCTCTCAACACTGGAACCTAGAACAATCCCACCTCAATCACGTCGCAAAACAGTCCTGTGAGGCGTAAGGCACCATTACGCCCTCGCATACTAGGACACCCATGATCTCCCTACAAAGACTCAACCACATGGCCGCGCCGGGGAAGTCCAAAGCCAAGACGAAGACCTCAACCACACAGACCACGCCGGGGAATCAAACTCTAAGACAGGCGACCTCAACCACATGGAACGTAACGGGGAAGCCCAAGTCCACCACAAGGGCCTCAACCGCTGGAACATAACGGGGAAGTCCCTCCAAACGCCCCAACACAAGGACTAAACACTAAAACCCAGCCTGAAGCCCTCGTGACTCCATCAAGGTGCTCAAGCCACTCTAAAAATACCACTGACATGCCTCCAAGGTGAAGACCTCTCCTAATGTGGGCCCACCGAGGAGCACCTCTAATTACTCTAGCGAGTAAGACCAACATGACTCAAAACCTACAGATTCGTATCCCACAACTCCTGTGACTATTGTGACAAATATCACTAAGATTTTTGTTTTTATCACAGAAATCTAAGAAAAATAACGTTACTACAATATAAATGCATTTTTACAACAAAAATCGTTAAAAACAGTAATTTATCAGTAAAGACGCCTTTTTATCGCAAGAAACGGTAAAATTGAGATAAAAATGTGTTCTTACCATTTACTTTTCCCACTGTTACATGCACGGAAATGACACCTAACACTTCCACACTTGTATGGAAATGCATAATTGAACGAGAATTTAGAGTGTTTAGTGGGTGGAAATTTTTTAATAGGGATTTTTTTGTTAGAAGATTTTTTTTGAATTTTTTTATAATTATAAAAGAGATTATAATAAAAGAAAATAAAATAACTTTTGGAATGAAAAAAACTTGTTTGATGAATATTAATAGAGAAATTTGAATTATCATCGATTTCATGATAATTAATAACATTAGTGGACTTATGTAACATAAATAATTAAAAATTATATTCTAACATGAATATAATTATTGAATAATATTCACGAGATTGAATAATAATATTCCATTCTATGAAAAATTATACAACTGTGTGTAGATTTCATGAAATAAAATTAATGTAAAACCCATAAACATAACTCGAAATAGAGCTTTAATCTTTACATTCCACGTGTAAAATGTGAAATAAAAAATAATACTTTACATATAAAATTATTTTTAAAGTCCTATCGAATATCAAAACAAATAAAATAGATCCATCATTCGGTTGACCTTGTGCTTAAGTATATAAGTTAAAGTGCCACACTCCAATGTGTTGATGATCATTTAACTTTCTTTTTCACCTTCTCTCTTTAAATTTTGAAATTAACATCCAAATAAAAATGACAATTAGCTAAATAGAAATTAAATGAATTAGAAGTAAATATTTAATAAACCCCACAATCATTCAAATAAAAAATAAAAAAGTATGAAATTTCAATCTTTATAACAATATCTAAATGCTTAGCAAATTGTGCAATTTGTGCTAATCTGAAATTTTATTACAACATAAATTAAATTTCTAGAAATATTATATTTAAGCAAAAAATCCCTTTAAAAATTAACTAATTTTTTATTTATTTTATTATTTTTAAAATATTTATATTTTCTGACGATTTTCCTGTAAAATTCTCGTTAAAAATCCGTGAATTTAAAAATATCCCATTATTAACAATTGTCGTTAATATCCCGAGAACAAGATTTGTGACATTGCCCGTGACCACGTCACAATGCTCCTCCCACTCAAATGAGCGATCTATCTCACCACTGACTCACCGACGAATCAAACGCTTGTGAGCCTCAAACCAAGTGAGAATCTGCCACAAAACACGTCTCAAGCATACTAACTAAAAGTAGTGCATCAAGCATATCACAAAAACCTATGGTGTCTACACACTACTCCATAACCCAGTTCCATTATCCTATCACACGGGGGATGAACCTAATATCTAGTCATCATCACACCTATCTATGTCCCATACAAAGTTCGAGAGTTGAACCTAGCTCTGATACCAACTGTAACGCCCCGTCCCACTACGGGCACGTTATCTCTGAATTATCTCATGAAATTTCCAAAGAACGAATTTTAGGCAACATTTTTTTTTAAACGGGGCAAGTATCCCCTCACTCAACCAACAAATAATAAAACTCGTCATAGTAATAAGGTAAAAATAATAATCAGCAACTGATCGAATATAGTTATACAGTCATCCGAAATATAACATGTGATAACAATCAGATAAACATAGTTCTCTCAGTCAATATATAACATGGAAAATATTGACGACTAGTACTCGGCTCCCGACACCAGCTCAAGGGGCCCGCCCGACCCCTCCGCCAACGGGGTGCCTGAATGGTAAGGGAGTGAACCAACATGCCCAATGAGATGATAAATGCATATCACATGTCCGCAACTAGTATCACATACATAGATGCATGTACATCATGAAAACAAGGATGTCTAAATGCATGAACATCCAACCACACTACCAACTCATGGCCCCACTGATCAACACAAGATATCACCTTGGTAATCCACAATGGGTCCTCTAAAAAACTCTGGTCTCCTTACCAAAGCAATCGGGAGACTATAATACACACAACCACCTCAACCACACGAGCCGTGCAGAGGAAGCCCAAGCTAAAACAGGGACCTCGACCACTCAAACCATGCCCGGGGAAGCCAAACTCTAGGGCAGGAACCTCAACCAGACGGAATGTAACAGGGAAGCCCATGTCCACCACAAGGGTCTCAACCGCCAAAACGCAACGAGGAAATCCTCCCAACAACCAATCATCATCTCAACATAAATATACACATATATAAACTTTTTGTCTCAACCAACCCACCCAAGGGGGAAAACACTAATACCCGACATGACCCTCGGTACACGCCTGACAGGACAACGGTCCGTTGTGGATCACCCTGTATAACAATATAAACATGCTCTGATACAATTAACCAAAATTAACGTATTACATCATGTGAAACAAAAAGCATATGACAAGTTATCGAAACACACATCCCCATACTCATCATGATCTCATTCACATATTATAATAAACAAACAACATGTTATCAACAAGTCCCAAGCATAATGTTCAATATCCAACATATATTTTAGTCTCATCATAAATTCATCCACATGTTATAAATAAATACACAAAATATTATCAATAAGTTCCAAGCATCACGTTCATTATCCATTCGTCCGATTAGAATTTTTCATTAAATGCATATAGTTGACATAAGTACACATTTCAACAGTTCCCTTACCGAGTGGTTTAATAAACGAATGGCCTCATTCGGATCACTCCATGTCCAGGGTTAAAGGTTAAATAAATGTGATTACATGCTAAAATAGTGATAAGTCCACTCATATGTGTGCGTTTTCGAAATCCAAACAATAAAAACAGGTCAAAGGATTGAAGGGAGCGAAACTCGGGCTACCTGGCTTGCAAAACTGAAACAGGCCTGCAAAACTGGGATGATCCTACAAATCTGGCTAGAAACGGGCTTACAACGAGCCATAAACGGTCTGAGAAAAGGCAAGAAGTGATCCCAAAGTGGCCCTGAAACAAGCCCGAACTGGGATTGGGTCGAACCTGAAATGGGCATGGGCCGGGCCTGGAAGCAAGTCAGGGTTGGGCCTAACTGCTGGGCCGCATTCAAACTGAGCTAGATCAAAACTGCTATTCACTTTGATTCTATCGGATTCTTACTACAACATCAACCTTCAATTCTATTCACTTGCTTAAATTTTGTTTCCTTACTGTTTTTGTTGAATTTATGGTCCAAATGTAATAGACATGTTTTTCAAAACTACACAATCCTCAACTGTCCTCGAGTTGGCCCATGTCTTTTGGCCCTTATTCATTTTCCTATTTTCTAATGAAGAACTCAAGCGCTTCCCTGTCAAATTGCAGACAGCTTACTCTTACATTTAGTAGTGTTAGTATGATTGATTTTCCTGTCATTAAGATCATCAAGTCCCAGCCTTACCTGGCAGCCTCTGTTGGGGCTATCCTCACTAATGGAGACTATAAGCTTCTTAGCACTCTTGATACATTTCTCTGAAGATAAAGTCACTTCTACGGTGCTAATAAAGTTGATGAAGAGGCGGACAGAGAGAGGAAATATTGCTTAAGTTCGTTTTTTAAATTCTCTCTCTCTGAGAAAAGCTTTAAGTGGGAAGCACGGAAATTTTAAATACTCTAAGGTTAATGGTTATTTCCATTGGGTAAATCTCCATCTGAATTTCTTAATAAAATTTGAAGGGAAGGAAAAAATTGGTGGAGATAATTAGAGTTTGCAGTTTAAGACTAATGCAGTAACGTGGACTGTTGCAGTGGGTATTGGCTGGGTTGGGACTGAAAGGACAGATGCTGGTTCAGCAGAGGAAGGGACTACTGCAGATTTCAGAGAAGAAGGTTTAGAGTAAGGAAGAAACGGAAGTCCAGGATTCAACAGAAGACAGATTGGGCGAGGGATGGGGCGGTGGTGGGGTTGAGGGATCCAGAGGCAAGCAGCAAGGAATGCAGTTGGCACAGGCTGCAGAGACAGGGATAAGATCTAATTCTAAAAATCAACGCTGAGGATCAGTGTTGCAGAAGACTGGCACGGGCCAGGAGCAAACAAACGAAGGGCAAAGACGATGGGATGATCCCTGAAGAGAAAGGGATGCAAAAGGAAACCGCTAGAAGCCTGCTCTCTGATGCCATAAAAAGATTGCTCCTCATTAATTCATCGAATAATACAAACATTAAATAAAAGAAACTAAAGACTAAACTACCGACTAAATTACCCCTATCAGTTTCCTAATATAAATACAATATAAGTTTCCTAATACAATACAGAATACAAAATAGAAATACTAATCCAAGACAAACTCTAACTGGAGAAACCACAAAACCCATAAAGACTAGTTTAGGCCTTGAATGATCAACTTTTGACATTGTCTCAGATCTGATGTACAACTAAGCTTCCAATACTCATATACACTGATGGACTGTTGCTATAGTCTTTGCCATTAAACAAAAGAATACACAAGAATAAGAACTGAATAAAGCTAACAAGAAGAGTCTTCAACCCCTCAACTAAGTTGTGGGTGTGTGGGTGGGGGGAGGTGAGGAAAAACAATGAATACAAATTAGAAGGCACTCTCATCCTGTTTGAAAAATGAAGGAGAGATCCAATGTAGATGATCAGCAGCTAAATATCATCAACTTCCATAAAGAATCAATCACAAATCATTACTCCATAAAGAAATCTGGAATGAGTCAGTGTCTTTGAGGAGAGGTGGTGCATCTTCTCCATCTTCAACTGCTAATCCATTATTTGAATTCAAGAATCCCCAGTCATTTGTCACTTGCCCATCACACATTCTGAAATCAGACACCTCAAATTCATGGATGAAGAATCCAGAGTCATCTGGCACTTGTTCACTGCACATTCTGTAATTGGACGTGTAAATGTCATCTTGTTTCAACAACCTATTGAAGTCGTTACTGTAGTCAATGGTTGCAGATGTTTGCTCCATATGGTACATACCATCATCCGGCACTAGCCCACCACACATTCTGAAATCGGATATATCAATGTCATCTTGATTCGATGAATTGTAGAAGCCATTAGTATAGTCAATGGCTGCGGGAGTCTGCTCCATATGGCACAAGCTACCGACCAGCTTTTCATCTGCATTTTGCAACTGGGATGAGAGGACTGGAAGCGACTCATATGGCAAGTGGTCCTCATTGACTGCTGCAGGGCAATATGGATTTGGCATCTGGTGTCCAGAGGCTTCACTCGGTAGATCTTCCATCAGACATTGTAGCTTTTCCACGTCAAATATGTCGTCTAAACTAAGCTCTCAGAAAGGATTATTAAACTGCTCTTGCGCTTCCATGCCCAACTGTTGTCCCTCTCCTTCAAAATCAGATATATAATCAGTCCTTGGGAGTTCCAGTACATCTTCCTCAAAAGCAGAGTCCTTCGAATGATGCGAGGTCACTGTAGAATCAGATGCAGATGGTAAAATGGAAAAAGAATTCTCCTGACCACTGCATTCTGAGATGGGGAGATTGAGTCGTGCACGAGAACCATACATAACCTCGCTGCTTCATCATAGGCAAGTGCAGCTTCCCTGGTTGTTGAGAATGTGCCAAGCCAGAGATGCTTTTCACGATTTGGTTCCCTGATCTCAGCAACCCACTTACCCCATGTGCGTTGTCATACACCCCTATAGTTGCAGCTAGAGTTCTCAGGTCCTCCTTTTCCTTTCATGCAGCCCTTTTTTGATCATTTGGCCGCCATTTTGATCGAGTTGACTGTTATATTCTTTCCACTTGGCCAAAGTTTCTCTTAAAGATTTGCTTGAGCTGCACCTACTTCACTTTCTTTTATTCCTAAAATTTAAAAAAGCACAGTAAGTACAAGAATTGTAGGTAGCAGAAAATTTTATATGTCAGGAGGAAACAATGTACTACTACAAACTTGTGAGAGTTAAAAACATCAAGTAGATTAAAATTCTCTTCTCAAAACATATATACATCCTAGAATTGTATTACCAAAAAACTGATGGCAGGTACGATCGACGGGGAAACTAGGATTACAACACAACACATTATAGCAAGTCAGGAATTTGAGTTCCCAAATCACACAAGTACAAACATTCCTCTGAGGTGGTGCCCAATGATCAGAT
Source organism: Chimonanthus salicifolius (assembly GCA_013350335.1). Taxonomy (NCBI): domain Eukaryota; kingdom Viridiplantae; phylum Streptophyta; class Magnoliopsida; order Laurales; family Calycanthaceae; genus Chimonanthus; species Chimonanthus salicifolius. Next base: position 24,089,396 of record CM023542.1, read on the forward strand.
GGCCAGAAAATCAAACCAACATTATGTATGAACTGATGAACTAGCTACTGATGTCTACTAAAGGAACTGTCTGAATTATCAATGATTGCACTGTGCCTGTGTGCTTAATGTCGGAATGAATTCCTACAAGTTCACTTCTCTCTCTCTCTCTCTCTCAATTTTGAGATGTAACTGTTCTACTTAGCAAGCTCCTACCAGATGTACAAGTCTGGTTACCAGAGGACTTATATTTGCTGAAGACAAGATATAATTTCTGATTCAGTGTTCCTGTTACTGTCATATGAACTAGAAAATACTAATAAAAATTACAATAACTTTAGTATGTTACACACTCTCTCATTGGATTTCCATGGAAATTATCAAAGGCTGATCTCAGTTACGGAAGGATTAAGGATCACTCTGACTATGTGCACTGTTCCAGTTGTTTCATAGAAATGAATAGACTTCAGAAATATGCCATGACTAGATATGACAGAAGTGTTGGATAATTAGTCCATGAGAGTAAGAACGCTTTAATTAGCACTTGAGATAAGTTCCAGAATGAGATAAGTTAGGTTGATGAACATCTTAGATTTTAATAAGAATAAGACCAGGTAGCTTTATGGAAAAGGATTTGGAGAGCCAAATCGCAGCACATGAACTAAGGTTGTAAATGGCTATAAGCAGATCTCTTTAATAAACATATTTGTTATGCTTTAAAGCTTATTCAGGATGTAAATTTATTGAGATAAGACTGCTCTAAGACTTCTTCGTGAACAAATCTGAAGATTCAAAGGTTGAGATCCATCTTTATCAGAAACGTTAGGCTATGATTGTTCTTGACGATGATAGTTTCTTGCAGAGGCAAAACTGTCTAGTATAATTCTAACATGTTTTCTCCTGGTTGTGAATCTTCTATTGTGTTACACCAAAAGATGGTATTCTATAAATTTGGGACTAATTACAAAAATAATCTTTCTCTACCCTGAGTGTATAGTTAAACTCCTATATAAAGATCATGAGAATTCTACTACCATGTGAGAACTTCCAATCTATGTGTTTCGCAATTGATATTGGAAGCAAGTAACCAAGAAACAAAATGCAATATCTTCAATCCACCATATAGACCTCACTTGTTGACATCCACTGTTTTATTTGACATCCTTCATGTTCATCTCAAAAACACACATATCTTCTAGTGCAACATTAGGTAGATTTGGATCAAATTCGATTTCCTATACCTCAGTCAAAACACAAACGTGATCTCTCTCCCTCAAAAATAATAGGAGAAAGAAAAAACAGGATCTTATACAAAGAAGCCACACCTGAATCCAATTGGCATTCTCATAAGCCAATTCCAACCCAGATCTGCTTGTAAAATAGATTTCATAAATAATTCAAAAAATTTGCTACATAAATTTAAATATGATTGGTTAAGTAGATATAACACTCACATTATTTTTTCTACGGTTTCTCATAATGTATAAAACTCTATTGTTTATCAAAACTCAATGTAATTTCTGAAGCATTGGAAGTTTGTGTCCTCTACTGAACAGTTGGCAGAGCTGTTCTTGGTGATCTTTAGATATCCCGCCCTAAAGATCATCATGATGTTTTGGGAATTACACACAATTAACTTTGATGAAGAAAACTAACTTTGGGAAGAAATTCAATTTGTACGACCGAGACCCACACAACAATTGTCAGGCAATTTCAGATTCTATTGAGAATCCATCTAAAACCCATCCTGTTATCGAATTTGAAAGAAAAGATAAAACTAAAACTCCAAGAATGCCATACCCAAATGTAAGTCCAACAGAGATGACCACAGAGATAAAAGTCCAAGAAATAGCGCACAACTCAGTAGCCCATAAAACAAGAAATCCAATTCAAAGCATAGGTAAGCCAAGGAACAAAATAAAATTGATGTAGGACAACCTGTGGTTGACCCGACCTAGCCAAGAAAATCGAAAGTCCGGCCTATTCGAGTTTCTATTTTTATTTTTATTCGACAAGTTAATGTATTTTTCTTTTTATTTTCCTATTTTCGTTTTAATTATTTCCTAATATTTAGGCTTGGGGTTTTTTTCCTATAAATAGTGGATTGAGAGTTGTATTGGGGATATGATTGATGATGAAAATTGACTCTTCTATCTCTCTCATCTCCTCCTCTTTCTCTCTCCCGTGGATTCGGGTTTCTCTCCTTCTCTCCTTCTTCTTCTTCCTCCTCTCTCTTTCTCTGGGTGGATTCCCATTCTCTCTTCCCTCCTTGATCCAGAGACTGACCGACTGAGCCAGATCTCATCATCACCAACTTCCATCTTCCACACCCATCGTCCAACCCATTCAGATCCCATCTAAAGTCAACCCAAACAAGCCACTCACCCTTATTATATCCCCTTCAGTCTCCGCCCAAAACCATCATCCGTCACAGTCAAAGCCCCCAAGCCACCCCTGGACTCCTGCTTCCAAACAATTCACCACCACCTCCATCTTTTCCCTCACCTCTGTCCCATTGAAACCTATCTCTGTTCAAAATGTTAGATATTTAGCTACTGGTTTTGAGTTGTTTTTGTTAATAATCCCTATTTGTGAGGGAACTTGGTTGTTGCTTGACCTATTCCTTAAGAGAATCCCATTAGTCTAGAACTGTTGGGATATCTTGTTGCTGATTAATTTGTTTCTTATATGGCTATTTAAGCCAGACCTTAGTGTTAATGAAATAATCATCATTCTCTCAATTATCTATTTCTAACACAAAACCCCGAACTCATTTAAATCCCACTATCCTTTGCTTTATCATTTAAATCTCAACAATAACCATTGTTATCCATTACTACCCTTTCCACCCTCTCCAACACCTCACTCAGTCATTACTTTAACATTTACCACCATTCAGCCCTTTGACCGAATGATCACCCTTGACCCATCCCATTACACCCATTCCTATTAACCCCACTAAATCCCATCATACCCATTACTCATTAACCACAAGTCAATCCCCAACTCCCATTAAACCCATTTAACAATCCTATTTCATTCCATTTAGACCCATTAACTCCCTTTAAATACATTTCTTGCCCATTTCAACGGAGTCACTGATCCTGTTCGCACTGCATCACAAATCCCTTATCAAGAACTAAAATCCCAAAAGAAGAACACAGCAAAGAAAGAGCCACTTCAAAACAACAAACCCAATTCAAAGCAAAAAATAATCTAAAAAGAAAAACTATATCCCTTATCAAGAACCAAAATCTAGGAACAAGACCCAATGTTATCAAAACCGGATAGAACCGCCGGTTCGACCAGAACCGGCAAGCCCACAGTTTGGTCAAGTGATAAAAGCCAGTTTTGGTCAAAACTGCATAAAATCGATCAGAACTACGGTTTTATGCAGTTTTTAGAATAAAACCGTGAAACCGCGGCTCACAAATTTTTAATTTTTTAATTTTCTCACTCAAAATATTAAAAAAATGGATATATTTAAAATATAAAAGTTTCTTACCATTTTTATCATTTATTTTTCACCGTTTTAATATATTACTCTTAGTTTAAATGTTATTTGTAATATTTATATTAATTTATTCGTAAAAGACGTGTTACAATATTATATGTAATATTTATATCGACTTTGACCGCTGTTTAACTCAAAATGCCTCGAACACGGTTCGTTAGACGATCCGGTTCTGATAAAAGAACACAAAAACTCAAAAGAAGAAAACCCCAATTTGAATCAAACAAGAGATTCAATTTAGACAAAAGTAAGAAAAAAAACAGAAAGAAAATACTCAGGAAACTAGCAAAAGGAAGATATGTAACCTCTCAAGCTCCATGATCGGTAAATTTGGAATCTGATTTCTTTTTGAATTTCTACTATCTTTTCTTGCTTTCTCTCTGAGTTTCTTTTTCTGGAAAATGTTTCTAACAGTTGAGAGTTGAGTGTGCCTTTTTTCTTAGGGGTTAATGCTTGGGAGCTGGGATTTATAATGGTAACGCGCTCGAAGAGGAACCGTGATTTTTCTCGCCTTTCAAACGAAAACTCTAAAGTGAGTCATGAGCTCTCGTGACTCAGTTTAATTTAAGAATGTCACTAATGTTTCATATTTTATCTTTATTAATTAAATTATAAATTACTCTTATATTCATTATAAAAGATGAATCTCATTTAATTATTTTCTATTAATTTAAGTAAATAAAACTAATATTTTAAAAACCACCATTTTAACGAGGGGTATAAAATTCGAGGTCAATATATGGGCCGATAAATTCCTCTCTACTCCTTTGGTTTTTTTGAAAATATCGGTATTTTTATATATTTTATTTTTTATGAATTAAAAAACAAAGAAAAAACCTAAAAGGAAGCTGATTTTTTAAAAAAAATTGAAAAATGTAAATATCAACTGAGATATCAGCCCGGACCCACCACCGAATTGAATTTTTTTTAAAAAAAAACAAACGATATTAATAATATCTGCCGATATTTAACCGATAAAAAAAATCATTTTATCGGTCATATCGGCTGATAAATAATACGTACGACCGATATGATTCGTATCAACCGTTTTTTGTTTCCCGTGATTTTAACTATATAATTTATTATTTAAATCACATAACTATATATAGTAAATAGAATAATTATAATCTATATTCCAGACAAGAATTATTTACTTAATTTTATAAAGTTTCAAATTTTATTTTATTATAAAATACTATTTAGTTTGACTTGAGTCGCGAGAACACTTCAATGATTAATGATACAACGTCCAATCTCTTCGACAACACTATGTTTTGTCTACCTAAGTTTTTGTAAAATACCCATTTATCCTTTTATGTGTTGCTTGTTTCGATTTGAAATATAATGTTATTAAAATTTTAATTGATTAAAAATATTAAATATGAATATGAGATTCATTAAACTATTATTTAAATAAAATAAGAAACCTATATTTTAAAAATATTTTAAATTTTAAATTTACTTACTTTAAAATATTTTTATAGATGAAACTATTATTAGCCCAAATCCAAAACCCCTCAAAGCAGGATATGTCGATATCTCAGTCATATCATATCAGCAGATATCACAATATCGGTCGTTTTTAAAAAAAAAGAGGAGAGAGAAAAATATCGGTCGACATATCGGTCGATACCGAATTTTAACCTCCTGCCTCAAAGTGTATAAGCCGTATCTAGGCCTATCGATGGTAAATCTAAACGTTTCAATATATTATGTTTTTATTTAAATTTTGATCTAATTTTGATTAATGTTTAGGTGAAAATATTTATTCTATTTATTTTCTTTTGGTCTTAAAAAATAAAAAGTTAAAATGATTTAATAGATCCCATTTTTTACAGAGATAGTACCCTGAATATCTAATTTCAACTTATAGTTATTTAAATAGAAATTGAAAAATAGTAAGTGAAAAAATAAATTTAACCTGCAATCATTTGAATAGAAATTAAAAAAAAGAGAGAACAAATATATAAATTTACTCCAATAAAGTAAAATTTTATTAGTTAGCACATAATGACGTTTTTGCTATTTCAAAAATTATAATACACATTATATTCAAATTTTATAAGTATTAAACTTAAATATAAATGACTTCAAATATTCAGCCACTTTTTTTAAAATTGATATTAACCCTCATTCACTTAAAGAAAATCTAGAGTATTTGAGAGCAAACATATAAACTCGCCCACGTCCAAATTTAACCCCATCCACTCAAACAAAATTTGCAAATTTTTAGAGCAATTATTCACATTTATTTCATTGTAATTCAAATTCTATCATAATAACATTATAAAAAATTGAAGAAATTAACAAACATGTAAATTTAATTAAAATTTAGTGTGTAAATACCCCATTAATCAAAAGCAACGATCATAAAAGCCGTGGCTGATTTTGAATGATGAAAATCTCCGACATTGCATGATATTGGTTCTGACTTAAACTTAAATCATGCACCTTACATTTATCAAAGTGGATAAATTTGTAGTTTGATCATAAAGTAACAATTCATCTTACAAATGGAAGAGGAAGATATTTTATTTTTGAGATTTTTTGGTGAGAATTTCTTAAAAGTTGAGAAATTGGATGAGAACATCCCAAAAACTTGATTTTTGGTGAAAAGTGCTTATAGATCCACATCTAAAATTCTTAAACAAAACTGCCCTTTGCTAAACAAAATAGCGCACAAGTCAGTAGCCCAAGTCAGTAGCCCATAAAACAAGAAATCCAATTCAAAGCATAGCATAAGCCAAGGAACAAAATAAAATTGATGCAGGACAACCTGTGGTTGACCTGACTTGGCCAAGCAAATCGAAAGTCCAGACGATTTGAGTTTCTATTTTTATTTTTATTTCGACAAGTTAATGTATTTTTCTTTTTATTTTCCTGTTTTCGTTTTAACTATTTCCTAATATTTAGGCTTGGGATGTTTTTTCCTATAAATAGTGGATTAAGAGTTGTATTAGGGGATATTATTGATAATGAAAATTGACTCTCTTCTATCTCTCGTCTCCTTCTCTCTCTCAGTGGATTCGGGTTTCTTCTCTCCTTCTTCTTCCTCTCTCTTTCTCTAGGTGGATTCCCATTCTCTCTTCCCTCCTTGATCGGTAACAGTGCTTCTCAGTTCGTCTGTTCCTACAGAGAACCATCGCTTTAACATATCTATCTCAGCCAGACTGACCGACTGAACCGGATCTCATCATCACCAACTTCCATCTTCCACACCCACCGTCCAACCCATTCAGATTCCATCTGAAATGATCCCAAACCAGCCACTCACCCTTACATCTCAGTTTCTACCCAAAACCCTCATCCGTCACAGCCAAAGCCTCCAAGCCACCCCTGGACTCCTGCTTCCAAACAGTTCACCACCACCTCCATCTTTACCCTCGCCTGTCCCACTGAAACCCATCTCTATCCAAAACCCCGAACTCATTTAAATCCCACTATCCTTTGCTTTATCATTTAAACCCCAACAATAGCCATTGCTATCCATTACTACCCCTTCCACCGTCTCCAACACCCCACTCACTCATTCCTTTGACCTTGATCAAATCTCCACCTTAACATTTACCACCATTCAACCCTTTGACCGCATGACCAGCCTTGACCCATCCGGTTATACACATTCCTATTAACCCCACTAAATCCCATCAATACCCATTACTCATTAACCACCCGTCAATCCCCAACTCCCATTAAACCCATTTATCGATCCCATTTAGACCCATTAACTCCCTTTAAATTCATTCCTTGCACATTTCAACCAAGTCACTCATCCTGTTCGCGCTGCCTCGCAAATCCCTTATTAAGAACTAAAATCCCAAAACAAGAACACAACAAAGAAAGAACCAATTCAAAACAAGAAACCAAATTCAAAACAAAAAATAACCCAAAAAAGAAAACTACACCCCTTATCAAGAACCAAAATTTAGGAACAAGAACACAAAATCTCGAAAGAAAACCCCAATTTGAATCAAACAAGAAATTCAATTTAGACAAAAGAAAGAAAAAAAAAAACCAGAAAGAAAATACTCAGGAAACTAGCTAAGGCAAGATATGTGACCTCTCAGGCTCCATGATCGATCAAATTTGGAATCTGAATTTTGTTTTGAATTTCTACGAGTTTTTTCTTAGGGGTTAAGTACTTAGGAGTAGGGATTTATAATGGTAACGCGCTCGAGGAGGAGCCGTGATTTGTTTCGCCTTTCAAAGGAAAACTCTAAACTGAGTCATGAGCTCTCATGACTCAGTTTAATTTAATAATATCATTAATGTTTCGTATTTTATCTTTATTAACTTAAATTATAAATTAATTTTATGTTCATTATAAAAGATGAATCTCATTTAATTATGTTCTATTTAATTTAAGCAAATAAAATTAATATTTTAAAAAACATCATTTTGACTATATCATTTATTATTTAAATCACATGACTATATATATTCAATAGAATAATTATTATTTATATTCAATTTTATAAAGTTTTAAATTTTATTTTATTATAAAATACTATTTAATTTGACTTGAGTCATATACGTATCGGCAAATATTGGGCGATATTCGCCAATATCGTCCGATATGTATCGTCGATATCGTCCCATATCGATGGGTTTAATTAAAAAAATTAGAGAGAGAAATTTCATGGCCGGTATATCAGCCAATACCAATATTTCAACGTCAAATTCTTCGACAACATTGTGTTTTGCCTCTCTAACTTTTTGCAACATACCCATTTATCCTTCTCTGTGTTGCTTGTTTTGGTTTGAAGTATAATGTTATCAAACTTTAATTGATTAAAAATGTTAAATATGAATATGAGATTCATTAAAATATTATTTAAATAAAATAAAAATAATTATACTTTTAAACTATTTTAAATTTTAAATTTACTTACTTTAAAATATTTTTATAGATGAAACTATGATTAGCTCAAATCCAAAACCCTTCTAAGTGTATGAGCCGTATCTTGGCCTATCAATGGTAAATCTAAACGTTTCCAAATATTATGTTTTTATTTAAATTTTGATCTAATTTTTATTAAAGTTTAGGCGGAAATATTTTTACTATTTTTTTTTTCTTAATCTATAAACATAAAAAGTTAAAACGATTTAATAGATCCCATTTTTTACAGAGATAGTCCCCTGAATACCTAAATTCAAGTTATAGTTATTTTAATAGAAATTGAAAAATAGTAAGTGAAAAATTAAATTTAACTTGCAATCATTTGAATAGAATTTTTTTAAAAAAAAGGAGAACAAATATATAAATTTACTCCAATAAAGCAAAATTTTATTAGTTAGCAAATCATGATTTTTTGCTATTTGAAAGTTATAATACAAATTATATTCAAATTTTATAAGTACTAAACTTAAATAAAAATGACTTCAAATATTCAGCCACTTTTTAAAAATTGATATTAATCCTCATTCACCTAAAGAAAATCTAGAGAATTTGAGAGCAAACCTAAAACCTTGCCCACGTCCAAATTTAACCCCATCCACTCAAACGAAATTTGCAAATTTTTAGAGCAATTATTCAAATTTAGTCCATTGTAATTCAAATTCTATCATAATAACATGTATAAAAATCGAAGAAATTAACAAACATGTAAATTTAATTAAAATTCATCTAAAATAAGATTTTGAAATTTAGTGTGTAAATATAAATATTTACCCATCAATAAAAGTATTTAAATATTTGTATAATATTCAGAAAAAAACAAAAGTTATAAAAAATAAAAAACAAAGATATAAAAGCCATGTCTGATTTAAAAGTTATACCAAAACCCACACTTGGTAGTTGGTTCTGACTTAAATCATGGACCCTACATATATCAAGATGGATAAATGTGTAGCTTGATCATAAACTAACAACTCATCTTACAAATGGAAGAGGAAGATGGTTTATTTTTGAGAATTTTTTGTGAGAATTTCTTAAAAAGTGAGAAATTGAATGAGAGTACCCACAAAAACTTGATTTTTGGTGGGAGTGCTTATGCATCCACATCTAAAATTCTCAAACAAAACTGCCCTTTGCTAATCCTGTGAAATCCTAAAGACAAATTGCAATATCGCAATTCGCAACTTAGGTATGGCAATTGTAATTTTATAGACATTGACTCTCGTTGATGTGGGGTATTGGGATATAGAAAATTGAAGTAATAAACTAAGATATTTTGAATTGGGTGGGTAGATAAGCTAAAATCAATTGGTAAAAATAAATAAATTATTTAAATAATATCTTTTTCAAATTTGGGTCCAATTACGTTCGGGTTCAACTTCGACTTTAAGTTCGGGACCCCTCTATCCAACCCAACCTAATTTATTTTGGGTTAAAATATTTTATAATATACATGATCTAAACATAGTTTATTCTCAGTTGGATCGGTGAGCTTTGCAAATTTTGAACCCAAACTTGATCCGACCCAAATTAAAAATAAGTTAAAATATCTTACCTATTGCATTAGTTTTGCATAGTCCAATGGCCCCGCATCAAAGGGAATCCTTTATCTTTCTTTTTTGGTTGAAACTAATTTTTTACTCTTGTTTTTGTAATTTTCAAATTTTTATAGAATTTTGGGTCAAAAAATTTAAATTGATACGACCCGACCCAATTTGAAATAAATACAGGCCGGATTGGATATATAGGTCCCAAACCCAAACCCAACTTGAATCGAATGATAAGATAATATTTAAATAATTTATTTAGTTTTCTATATATTAATTTTAACCTATTTACTACACACAAGTTAAAAAAATCTTAGCTTATTGCCTCAATTTCCCATAGCTCAATGATCCCCTCGTAAAAGGGAATTCTCTTTTATTGATTTAATTTTTTTAAAATTGACCCAACCTGACCTGAACTCAAGACAAATCCAGATCGGGTTTGGGTAAAGGTATCCCTACTAAAGAATAGTATTGGTCGGTCTCACTAGAAAGTCTCCTTAATCAAATGAATGGGTAAAGTCCAACTCGAACCGTAGCCAAAATAAGCTTGAGCTCATTAAACCCATTTAACAAGACTCAAAATTGATTATAACAATAATAATAACATATTTTATGTTCAAGTCTATTTTAGGTCTTATTAAATGGGTTGTGTCTGTTTGTGACTACTTCGGGTTCAGTTTCAGTTGGATTTGGTTAAGTTTAACCACTTACTTATCTAAGGAGACTTTTTTAGTGAGACACACACCAATAATGTTCATTAAATAAGACAACTCTACCCAACCCAACCGGATTCATTTCGGGTTGTTTTGGGTCGGTCAATTTAAATTATTTGACCTGAATTTCTACGATAATTTGAAAATTTAGAAAAAGGGAAGTAAAAAATTATTTTTAATAAAAATGAAAGATAGAAATATTAAGAGAACTCCTTTGATAAGGGAGCCATTAGACTATGGGAAATTGTAGCAATAGGCTAAGAATTTTTAATTTAGGTGTAGTGCATACGCCATTATTAAATAATTTAAGTTGGACTAGATATTGGTTCAAGATCCCTCAACCCAACCCAACCCAACAACTATTTATTTCAAGTTGAGTCATATCAGGTCAATTTAAACTTTTTTACCCAAATTTCAATAAAATTTTAAAAAAAGTGACTGAAAATTGTTTTTAATAGATAATGAAAGGTGAGAGTATTCCCTTTGATGTAGGGCCATTGGGCTATTAAAAATTGAGGCATCATCCTAAGATTTCTAACTTCTTTTTAATTTGGGTTGAATTTGGGTTTAGGACCTTGAACTTGGCCTAATCCAAATCGGAATAATAGGTTTTATGATCATGCATATAGTAAAAAGTTTAATTGAAAATATATCTAGGTCGGGTAGGATAAAGTGGTCCCAAACCCAAATTCGACTTGACACAAATTAAAAAAATAACATTTAAGTAATTTTTTTTACTTTTTATCCATTTATTTTATCCTATGTATCCCATCCAATTTAAAAAATCTTAACTTATTGTCTCAATCTTTCATATCCCAATAATCTCACATAAAAGAGAATCCTCTTATCTTTCAATTTTTATTAAAAGTAATTTCTTTCACATTTTATTTTTTTTTTCCAAAACTTTTAGTACCTCAGATTGCAATTCTAGGAGAAGAGAGTCATTGGAGTGATATAAAAAGTGAAAAAGTGATTATCAATCGAAACAAAAGCTTAAAATTAAATGCAGGTTTAAGGTTTGGTTGCAATATTGCAACTTAGGTTGTGATGTGACGAGGCCACGTTGTGACATTGCGAGAACAGCGAAGGGTAGTTTCATGTAGGATTTTCAGATGTAGGCGTACAAAGTACTTTCACCAAAAATCAATTTTTTCAAATACTTTCACCCAAGTTCTCACTTTTTGAGGAATTTTCACCAAATTATCCCTTAAAATCTCGTGGAAAATGATACTTCCTTCGTCCCATTTTAGTTATCTCATTTAAAATATTTGTATTTTTCAAAGAACTCTCTATATAAACTAACATTTCATGTGATCTCATTCATTTTCGACACATTTTATATTATTCTAATATAAATGAGATAATTATTTTAGGATAATTTTAAAATTCATATAAGTCAACTAATTTAGAACAGAGAAAGTATTAAAGTTTGGAAGGAGATTAGGACAACTATTTGTCTTCTACATATCTTGAGAATCGAGTTGTTTGGACCACAGATGATTTTGGGTAGTTTTCCATTGTACTTGGTGTAGTGGTGCAAGTTAAGCCCAACGGGCCAAATTGGGCCTTCATTAAAATTGAGTCAGGATCTGAATTGCAAGAATAGGGCCCAAACTTAGACCAGGCCCATACGAGCCCTAATTATGTGAACTTTTGTCAACTCCTAACAAAAAAAATAGGGGCCCATATGGTCCTTCAGGTCCTTACTCAATTTAGATAAAAAAAAATCAATTATTGCGCTTCTACAAGCCCTAATTGTTTGAACACAGGCTCAAGCAGGCCTTTGAACCATTAATTTAGTTGAAAATTAATCACTACTGGAAAGAAATAAGTCAAAATTCACTAATTATATCATCGTTATCATAGCCACAATTCCCATAATATCTATCATGTAATTATGTAAATAAAGTTTTAAAGTCATCATTTTTTCCACATCAACCCATTTTATAAATGTCAAACCAAATAATTCTTTTTTCTTATAGAAATCATCATTAGTATCATAGCCACAAGTTGTATCGCACCTATCATATAAATAAATTTTCGAAGTCAATAAAAGTCACTATATATTAATATTATACTATTTAATGTAATGTACTTATATAATATGATGTAAATAAATAAAATAAATAAACATGTGTGTATATATAAAATAAAATGGGCTGGGTTCACTTCAAATTCAAATCAGGTAATGCCTTTGGGTTGGATTTTTGGGTCATATCGAGCTCAAAGGACACTAAGGTCTAGTCCAAGGGTCAAAAAATTCAGCCGATACTATGCATATTGGGCGAACTGTATCGGGTTTTCGAACGTCGATACAGGTCGGTCGATACGTATAGTATCGGCCAGAGAGAGAAAAGTTCGGCCGAATATCGGCTGATTTTTATTTTTTATTTAAAAAGAAAAAACAAATATCGGTGTGGGCCCAGTCGATATCTCGGCCGATATTCGTCCGATACGGGCAAATATCGACCGATATTTATATTTTTAATTTTTTTTTAAAACAGCTTTTTTATTTTTTTAAATGGATTTTTTCAAAAAAAAAAATGAGGGGAAGAGAAAAATCTCGGCTGAGATCAAAATTCGTCCAAATTTTCGACCCCTAGTCTAGGCCCAACGAGAATTCAAATTGGCCCTTGATTTTTTAGGCTAAAATTGGTTGAGCCCGAGCCTGAGTAGACTCAGGTACCATTTTTCAGGTCAGGTCAAGCAAACAAGGGTTGGGCCTGACCAAACTTGGGCCCCTAACTAACTAGCTAGATAACATGACAACACAACAATGCTTAGGTTGTATGTGACGTTCAGTGAAAGTTGAATTTATGTTAAATCATTTCAGAATCAAGATTTTCAAATGTGGACTAACCCAACTCAATATATCCAGAAAGCCACCCTTTTGAAAACTTTGAATTGAGAAAAATACCCAAGACCCAAGAAGCAGACATAAAAACTCGAGATTTTTTAGAGATTGCCAAGAAAGCCCCAACCACGGAGATAAAAAAAAAAATTCTATGGTAGATTTAAAAATTGGAATAAATTAAAAAATTGTATAAAAATTAAAAAAATAAGAAATCCAAAATGAGGAGACAAATATCTTTATAATTGTGATACCCCGTCCCAAGTGGAAGTTGTTCTATAGGAGCGTGTATGAAAGTGAAAGTTGGGCTTGAGGGTATGGAAAAAGGTCTCATACTGTCCAAGAGAGTGAATTGGTTGTAAAATATATGAGGGAGCACCCCTCCCTTCTTGTACAAGGCCTTTTAGGCCTAAGGGTGACAGTTGGGTCCAAAACCGTGAGGATTTTTTAAGCCCAAAGCAGACAATATTGTGCTAGTAGGACGGGTCATTATAAATGGTATTGGAGAACGGTTCAACTCTTTGCATGTGTGTTGTAGCAGAGCCAGGAACGACTCTGATTTTAAGGAAGGTGAATTGTGATACACCGCCCGAAGTCGGGGTTGTTTGTGTAGGGGCATGTATAGGAGTGAAAATTGGCCTTGAGGGCATTAAAAAATATCTCATACTGTCCAATAGAGTGATTTGGCCGTGGAATAAATGAGGGAGCACCCGTCCCTTCTAGCACAAGATTTTTTGAACCTAAGGGTGACACTTGCCCCCAATACAAAATTGTGAGGATTTTTCAAGCCCAAAGTGGACAATATTATACTAAAATGACGGATTATTACAATAATTGCCTAGAAGAGGCAACTAGGATTCACAAAACATCCTTATACAATATATAATGAGTCGTGCCTCTGACAATTGGAAAGCCTGCTTAAAGAATCAAAGACCTACCGACACTATCAGAAGAAAGCAATGATCTATGCCCCACACAGTAATAGAGCTTATCTTGAACTCTTATATAACATAGAATGAGTGGACCAATACTACCAAAGCACAAGAAATCCTACAAAGCTAAGAGATTCATGCATGAAGGAGAAATCATTTCATGAACGGAGAACTCATTGTACCATATGCCTATAAATGAGTGTACAATAAGATTCATTTGTAAATTATTATCCCGAAAGATTCCTCTAGCCAAGAGCGTGTATCATTATTGTAATATTATATAATAATTATTGTATATTATTATTGTATAATTATATAATATTATATAGTATATTTTTCGGGTTGAGTTTTAGGACTTAGGTTTTTTTGCTTAATTTGACTTAAGTCAAGAAAAATTTGAATTTTCAAAAATTGGAACCAACCCAACCCAAAATCAGATGATCTTTGACCTAACCATAGCCATTTGAATGAGTCCACGTGAGTCTAATTTTTACGCAACCCGACTTGTAGCCCTGCAATACCATTGACTGGTCTAATCTTAGGTGATCTAAGGGTCACAAACCGAAACATTTGATAATTGCTTTCCTTTTCGTTAAAGATGGCTTGAAAATAAATGATTTTCGAAATCTCAAAGCTAGTGTGTAACAATGCCATGATGAAACCCACGATTGAATATGGTGAATAGGAAATCCGTTGTGTTTCTGTTATTAAAGTACAACCTTCTAGCAATTATCTGTCATATATGGAAATACAAATTGCAGTGATTGATGTAGGGGTGAAACTTGGGTTGGGTTTGTTAGTTCCTCGGATTGGCCAAGTCTCTAAGTTTGTCAATTCTATGACTCGAAAAAAACCACTTGCTGAAGCTTGAAGACCCAGGATGATCAAGAGTAAAGATCATGCTCCACCGGATTTAAGCTCATCGTTATGACAATCACAAAACATGTATTATGGTCATAGATGACTTTAGGTGATACACACGCCTTAGAGAAGACTATCCCTAGGCTTAAAAGAACAAATGGATAAATCATAAAAAGCCTAATGAGGAAGCTTGACAGTGAATTGGAAGCGAACTTGAAAATATAACTTAAGTTCACCGTCAGCTCGACCAATCGTATCTCACCGACCCCTTGGTGAAGTCCGGATCAACCCATCGTGGTTAAGGACTGATCAGCCAGAATGACATAGGTTCTGGAAAATTGAACTGACACTTTGGGTATGCTTCTGATTGAGAGTCTCGTGTGCACCGACCCCTCGGTGAAAGGTTGAAACGACCCATCGTGGTCAACGACTCCTAGATCAAGATCTTAAGTTCCGAAACTTTGAACTCATATGGACTCTCGAAGAACAGACATATCGGTAATCAAAGACCGATCGAGAGTACTAGGACCGACCCCTTGGTAAAGGGTGACAGGTCGTTCTGGGTAATAGGTTTCTAGTTGAAACTACTGTCAGCATGTTTTTACCCCAAAACAAGCCTCTCGTATGGACCGACCTCTCCGTACCATAAGTGTCGACCCATCAGCGACAACAACATATCGACCGAGAAATAATCTTACCGTTGGGAATGCACTTAATGCATAACGGTCGGATCTGTAACGGTAACATTTCTATTCACCGACCCCTCGGTGTCACCGACCTATCGGTACATTACCGTTACTGGAACTGGTTGCCTTCGCTATATAAATCAATCTTTATACAACCAATTGGTGTCCTTCGGTAGGATCAGTTGGACCCTCATCTTCACCAGTGAGCTTAAACAAGGGCCAACAGAAGGATCACTATCTCTCGTGCTTAGACTTAGGGAATCAAATATAACCAATCAGATGGATTGAGTTGTGAGAGAGAGGGGAATAAAGTAAACTCATAAACAACCAATCTAAGGATTGAGTTTGAAAGTGAGAAAGAGAGAAGGAAGAAAGGATTATATCTAGGAAACCTTTGGTAAAACCAGTTTCCTTGACACCCTGGATTGTGATTGCTATATGACGACTATGGGGTGGAGCGTCGGCACCGGTACACATTGAGTGGGATCTTGAAGAAGCACACATTAGGAGAAAGAGCTTCAAAGGCAAGTACTTCTTAGTTTTAATTTTCTTTTAAAAGCTTTGCTCCGAAAGTGGATTAAGGGAAATTTTCTCCAGAACCAATATAAAAAAACTCTAGAGCGTTGTTTCTGGTACAGAGGTGGTGGAATTCCCAGCAAATTGAGTGAGGTGGAATTCTTACTCTAATTGTGAGGATGTAAGTCCCCACATAGTGAATTTGGAGATAGTTTAAGGTTGAGCGAGTGCTAAAAATGAATGTAGGTTGGCTAACCGAACTACTTTAAATTGATCTTATGGTGTTTGAAATTTTTGTGTTTTGTATTTAGTATTTAAATACTCTTCTCAACACACATCATTTTGAATATCGATTATCATATTTTTCACATTGAACACAAGCATCGATAATCAAACAAAATGTAAAGGGTCATAATCTTAGTGTGTTATTACACTAAACAAATCTCTTGATGATTGTTCCGCTGCACTTTAAACAATTAAGAAATTTGTAAACACCATTGAAAATGGGATTGACCTATTTACCCCCCCCCCCCCCCCCCCTCTCTCTCTTTCTAGGGTCAATCATGTTGTTCTAGTACCGTGAAAATGTACTTTCTGTAACACCCCGGATATTCAAGTTATTAATATATATGAAAATTACCCATTTAATTTGTGAAGTATTATATATGGACCTTATATGGGTAAAGTGTTGGGTCATTGCCCAATTAAGACCCAACGGTTGTGGAAATGGTTTCAATTTAAATTAAATGGGGTTGAATTAAATTAGTAATGCAATATGTCTAAAAATTAAATATGAATTACTTTGGCCGTGTATGGGAGGTTGACATGGAAACATATATCTATCTAGATTAAGGATATGCGCATGATGTGTTGGAGTATTTTTAAAAGGAGTCTTTTCCTTTCTTAAAGAGTGAAACTAGAAGATGTCTAAATTAGATAGGATGCCTTTCCTTGTTAGGAGTTGTGCGCAAAAAAAGAGGAATCCTTCCTTGATTAGAAACGACACTAAAGGGCATTGCTTAAATTAAAAGGACTCTCTAAAAGGAGAGACAAAGGGGCGAATGACACCTTCTAAGTTGAGACCAATTGGAGATTGATAAAGGAAGTATAGTAAGGGCGCACGGCACACACAAATTAGGAGAGGAGCGCACGGCATTCATAAATCAAAGGAGGAGAAGGCAGCCAGCAAGAGGGAAAGATCAAGAAGAAGTGGCAAGAGGCTAAGGAAGAAGAAGATTGGAAGAGCAAGAACAAGTGAAGGAAAACCGGAGGAGTCACGGAACCGGTTAGTATTTGATGTTTTTGTTTAAAATAAAAGAACCATAGGGTTCGGCCATGGTGTATGGCCGAACCCCATGGAAGAAGATTAGGAGATGATTATGGTAATTCAATGGAAGATGATGAACCATAGGGTTCGGTCATGTTGTATGGTCGAATCCCATGAATGAAGATTGGTTATATTTTAATGGATTTGAATGATGAAACCATGGGAAATTATATATATTTTAAAAGAGTTTAAATGGAAGTTTGGAAGATAAAAATTATGGACCATGGGTTCGGCCATGGTGTATGGCCGAACCCCATGGAAAAATATAGATGGATTTAATTTGGTGATGATCGAATGGAGATCATGGAGATGATGGCAAGGTTGTAAATACATACTAAAATGGAGGATAGTTATTAAAATTAGAAAGTTTCTAATTATGGACTTTTGATCAAAATGGAAGGTTAGACATCATAGGGTTCGACCATGGTGTATGGCCGGACCCCATGAACCAATGTTATGGATCGGTTTTGGACATAAAAATAAGGTAATGCCAATTTTGTAAATATCACCTAAAATTGAAAGATCATGGGTTCGGCCATGCTATGAACTTGTTAGTGGGCCATTTTTGGGTCTTTGTGTAATTTAAAATGCTTCACCAAACCAAGGGATGAAGGGAAGGATTAGGGTTTTATTTTATGAATCATGAATCTATGATTATGGATCGGTTTGGACATAAACATAAGATAATGGTAGAAACGTAAATAAAGTGAAAATAATGGACATAGGGTTCGGCCATGGTGTATGGCCGAACCCCATGAGCTATTTGATGGATCATGTGTTGGAATATTTTTAAGGGTTAGAGTAGTTATGCATGTTTAAGGTAATGAGGGATTTAATTACATATAGACCTATGTTCATAGTTTATGTTATTGGTTATGTTATTAGGTATAATGGCAATATTATAATTAAGTGAATTAATGGACCATGGGTTCGGCCATGGTGTGTGGCCGAACCCCATGGGAATTATTTGGTGGACATAAGGTCTATGTATGGCAGATTAAAATGAATAAAATTTTAACTAAGGATTAGACCAATGGCAATGTGGTAAATAAGTGTGAAAATGATAAGCCATGGGTTCGACCATGGTGTATGGCCGAACCCCATGAGGAATTGTTTATGGACTTAAACATAATAGGAAATCAAATGGACATGATTTTAATTGATTAATATGTTATAAGGTAACGGGACCTCACAAGGTGCGTACAATCATAAGCGGTTACTGAACGAAAGCACAAGGACAAGTAATGGTCTTTGGTAGGATTTCACCTCTTTGAAACCGTGGGTTTAATGTACAATGTTTTTATCTTGATTTAATGAATTTACGTTGCAAATGATATGTTTCAAACTGTGATTTTAAATGCTATGTTTATATCATAAAATAGCATATGATTCATTAGTATCTCATGCATGGCATGGGGTGAAGGATATGTAACCGGAGGGGACCACACTCTGTTGAGGCGTCCGAAAAACGTATGTGGGATACCTTGATGTGCTTTTCCATCAGGAAGAAATCAGACGGCCACACTTCGTCGAGGCGTCTGAAAAACCTATGTGGGATACCTTGATGTGCTTTTCCATCAAGAAGAAACCGGAGGGGCCACACTTCGTCTGGGCGTCCGAAAGACCTATGTGGGGGTACTTATATGTACATGTGATGGGTGTGACTCATTGCATTTGTCATCATTGCATGGCATGGTTTATATCGTTTTTGACATTATGATATTATTATATGCATGTTTGTACTAACCATGTGTTAGCCCTAATTGGAATACCTACTGGGCGCGTTATTCTAACGCCCTACTTCTACCCTAGTGGATGATACAGGAAACAAGGGGAACAATGAGCGTGAAACTGAGCCAAGCATAGGAGCTTGGATGCTTTTAATTTATATTTTGATTAAGTTACTCATGGACTTGTATTTTGAGTAACTAGATTTCAGACATGTAATAACTTAGATGATTTACCATGGTTGGATGTTTATTTGGATAATTATGATATTTTAATTATGGATAAAGACTTGACGTATTTTGCTATCTGAAATGGAATAGAACTAGGTTCTATTATAATTCCGCATGCTATGATTTTAATTCCGCATGTTTATATTGTTATGTGTGAACCGTTTCCATGGACTTAGTCCATGCACCATAAGGTTGGCCAGTTAAGGGTCGGGCTTTAGAAGTTCGGACTTATCTCGCGTCGTGACGTCCCGCTCTCTATCACTCATTGGATAGAAAAAAATAGACTCTGATTTTCGGAAAGGAAAGCGAGTGAAAAAGGGCGGGGCGTTACACTTTCAATTGGTGTTAGAGCCTCATGTTCTTGAGAAAAGATTTAACCATTCGAGTTGATCCATGCTCGAATAATGGCTATAAGAGAAAGCTATGATATTTCCAAAATTTCATTTGTGATGAAAGATGGAATGAAGAATTATAAAATATTCTCATCACTAAACATGTTTGGAAATAGGTGAATAAAGAGTGGTATGTGCATATGGAAATTATATTGGATAAACCTTCAGTTTCCATGACCACTCAACCCAAAGACCAAAAAATGCTTAAACTAGTGATGAATTGGCTATGCACTGTAAATTATACACCTTTAGCATTCATCAGTGGTCTAATAACATGCTTTCTACATATTTAAAATATATGAAACAACAAAAGTGGCTAAAAGAATCCACTGAAAAACTGCATCTTCTAGTCCAATGGATGACATCACCTATTATGACAAATTTGTGTTATGAGAAGATAGGTGAATAGTTCATTCATTGAGAAGGTCCAAAATAAATCCTCTAGAGAAGAAGAGGATAGAGAAGCGGAACTTGAAGAAGGTAATAGCCTCCAAGTGTCCTACAAGGCCAAGTACCGAGATGTTTAAAGACCAACATCGTGGTATTAAATCTGGAATGTAACCATAAGATCAAATGGGATGGCACCCAAGATTGAAATCAGATTTGACAAAAGGCCATCACTGAATTGTGGACTTAGATTCCAACTCTCCCAATAGTATGTTCAAATGTGAAAAGGGATACCATCGTTGTTGTCACATTTGAAACATGTTTTGGAATCACCTTATATCTTGCTTTCAATCCATGTTCTTATTTTATTGTTGGATTAATCTTATGCAAGATACTTCTTTGAACATGTATGCTTGCACTAGAATATTGGAATATACTTATCTCATTTCATTTTATATGCCATGTGATTTATGCATCTTTAGGAAATTAATGTAGTGTGTGCGTTTCCTCATGTGTAGGGTGTGTATGTGATTACAACTGTTATGGTACATATACACAGTATCGTTTCATTCCAAATTCCTAAACTTGTGAATCTTATGTGGAATGAAACATGCTCTATGTTTTTAAATGGATTTCATTGTTTTGGTGTGACCTACCAAAAGTACTGATCAAATAATCGATTTTAGTACCAGCTATGTTCAAGAGATTATAACAATCTTGAAAGAATGGTAAAATTGTTTATCATGTTTTGGGTAATAACATGATCATAGATATAAGAGCAGCGTGTGTTGCATTATATTCCATTTCCATATGCATGATTAATGTACTCAAATCAGGAAATGACTATATGATAAATGTGCTTTGAGTTTCATTCCAATGTTCATTAGTTTATATATTATGTGGAATGAATTATGTTCATATAAACCTTGTCTTTGCTAAAGCCTGGAAATGTCCCGTCTCATGACATCACACCTTTGGGCAATATACTTGAATTGGTGAATTAAATATGTCTAAGTATCTTGGATTGATTTGGATCTAGAAAAAGAGATCCGTAATCCATGGTTTGTGCTTATTTTCAGAAAAATAAATTGAATCTTCAAAAGGTACATATGCAGTGTGAATGTATGTATCATCACTAGCATTAAAAGGTGTATAAACAAATCTCAATGAACTATGAACATCGCAAGCACACACACACACACATACCCAATTGTCCTTCAGTTGAATCCCAGGTCGGAGAATAGACTAATCTGAGGAACAGACAGGTCGGTACTATTGGAATTCAGAACACTATCTGAAAGGGAGGAAAATTGAAAGGGGAGACAGTTCGATACGTATCAACATGTGGACACAGTCAGAAAGAGTAAGTTAAAAAGTCTCTTTCTGCTCAAAACGACTGAATATTCAAAATTGTCGTTCCTCCTACAAAAGCTCTGGCGATTTCCTCCTCTCCTCCCGTGCCCTAGACCAGTTAATAGGACCTCCCGGAGCAAAGTCTTGCCAGAAAACCAAAGGGCTTCTGATTCTCATGTCTCCATTAGCTTGAAAATCATGGATTCTGTGATTTCCACTGATTGGGTAAGCTCAGTACACTTCTTTCTTCTCTAGTGGTGGAAAATGACAAAGAACAATTCTCCGGTCATCATTGTGTCCTCTGATTCTGAGAATGATCATGCGATTCTGGCTGAGAAACTTAAATATCAGTGGTGTCAAAGAGAATCTTCGTCTCTCTTAAATATTATAGGTCGTCGAGTCAAGACTCTCTCGAAGAAATCTCACAAGAAAAAATTACCTCCTCCCGTAAGGCCAAGAGGAGTGACCATTAAAGAACCTACACTTCCGGCTAAAGCCAGTGTAGAAGAAATGAGTGTAAAAGAAAAATGTCAAAAGAATCTCACTCCTCCAGTAGAATCAAGCAATAATGAGGAAACACCTAAGATGCCTGCTACTGGAAAAATAAGAGAAAAGAAAAGAAAATAGCATATGGAAGATACTAAAGCCGAATCTGATAGAGCTCTTATAAGGAGAACCTATTTCTTCCTTGAAAAACATCGGGAGTTGGAAAGAAAGATTGGATCCTTTACAACCTCCATGAGCGAATCAATTCAAAACCTCTCCACATTCATGGAAGGACTCAAAAAGAGTACCCGACGAAAATCATCTTCCCTTCCAGCATCTCCTTATCCGGATGGCTCTGCTTAGGATAGTATTTCATGAATTATGTATCATGTTTTGGAAAAACTATGTTAGTATTTTGACTAAGCACCCATTTGCCTTCTCCAATAACCATATGTAATGAACATTTTAATCAATGAAATGATATGGTTTATTTTAGTATATATGCTAATTTGATGCATTGCCTTTTATTTCTTGTCGATTGTTTACATGGATTTTGTAAATTAGACTAACATGTAGATTGTTATGGAGATAAGGATCGAGCTGTGAAATTGCATATACTTTGGAGAATGGGGGAGCACAAAATATGTGATGATTAGCTGTTGTCACTGGTCATGATAATGTGAGGAGGAAGATTGATGCAAAATTGAAAAGAAACTTGGAAAAATGGCTTGTCCACACGGGAAGGATGGAGAAAAGCAGTAATGTAAGAGATATATATGCATTGGACTGTAGGAAATAATAAAATGAGTTGGAAGAAAACCTAATGGAAGCACTAAATGCAAAAAGCATGGGGGAATGCTTAAAACTCGATGTCTGCATACTAATATTTGTCAATTGAATGACAAAATGGGGGAGAAATTAGTAGAATTGAAGTGTGAATGTTTATGCTTTGAGTTTGGGAGATCAAACTCAAGAATATTAGAAGAGCAATCTTCTCAACACTAATAGCTTGGATAAGCTATGAGATAGTGTTGATCACTGGAAAATCAGGGAGTGTGGGGGAATTTGAATACAAATCTTATTTAGTCAATGAATGTATGTTTATATTTTAAGACTAACCCCTCTAATGATTTTCTAGTGTTGCTTGCTTATGTACTTGAACAGGAAGAATGAAATGAAGCAAGCTAAAAAAGAATATGAGAAGACCATACTCTTGTTTTCCATTTAAATATGTACATGTAATCAATGTAATATTTTTGTATTCAAATGTGCTATAAGGGTAGGATTGTAATTGTGTTAGCTTCTAGATTTTGTCACGAAATTGATAAAGGGGGAGAATGTTAGTGCCTCAGCTTGGCCAAGTCTCTAAGTTTCTCAATTCCATGACTCGGAAAGAACTACTTGCGGGAAGCTTGAAGACCCATGATGATCAAGAATAAAAATCATGCTCCACCGGATTTAATTTCATCGTTGTGGCAATCACAAAACATGTATTATGGTCATAGATGACTTTAGGTGGTATACACGCCTTAGAGAGGATTATCCCTAGGTTTAAAAGAACAAATGGATAAATCATAAAAAGCCTAGTGAAGAATCTTGACAGTGAATTAGAAGCGAATTTGGAAATATGAATTAACTTCACTGTCAGCTCGACCAATCGTATCTCACCGACCCCTCGGTGACGTCCGGTTCTACCCATCGTGGTCAAGGACTGATCGGCCAGAATGACATAGGATCTGAAAAATTGAACTGTCACTTTGGGTATGCCTCTGATCGAGAGTCTTATATGCACCGACCCCTTGGTAAAAGACGGAAACGACCATCATAGTCAACGACTCCTCGATCAAAATCTTGAGTACTCATGTGGACTCTCGAAGAAACAGACATATCAACAATCAATGATCGATCGAGAGTATTAGGATCGACCCCTCGGTAAAGGGCGACGGGTCCTTCTGGGTAACATGTTTCTAGATGAAACTACTGTCCCCATGTTTTTGCCCCAGAACGAGCCTCTCTTATTGTGACGCCCCGAAATTTTAGAAATTATTAAATTTGAATTTTATTGTAACTAATTGAGATTAATACGAATTAATCAATTAATTAAGAGAGATGTGGTGTATTTAATTGAGAAATTAAGAGGAATTAATTTAAAATGATTTGGTGACGAGGCGCACGCCATATGGGGGGTAACATGTTAGGCCATGTGGAAGGGACTCAAATGCCACATCCAAATGACTTAAGGGCAAAAAGGGGAATGGAAAGAAGCCACAAGACTAAGTCACACACGGCAGTAAGGCAGTTCTACTTGTGCGCACGGCACTCCCACTTTACAATTCCTCATATACACGGCACTCCCCCATTGTGCGCACGACAGTTTCCCCTCTTTCCATATTACATGCGTACGACAGAGTCTTTCCACTCTTTCATTCACATAACTCCCTATTCCTTTCCATTCACACGACAGTATCACCTTATTCACCGAATCTCATCTCCCCACCGTGAAAACAAAAAAGGAAAGAAGAAAGGATTATGGAAAACATTGTTTAAGGTTGGCTCAACTTTTAAATTAAATAGTTAGATTTAAATTAAAGTTTAGGGTGGTTTAGAATCAACCCTAAACGGATTTGGGTTGAAGGAATGAGAATAGGAAATATTCGGGAATTGTCAGGTATTGTTCCCTAATTCAAGAATTGGATTCAAATCCGTGAATTTATACATAAATTTATGAATATTGATCCCTAAGGACGTGATTAATCACATAGGGGATAAATCTAAAGGATTAGATTTAAATAAAGGAATCAATGAACCACCTGTATGTAATTCGCACTCTGACTGTCTGAAGAAGACAGGCTTCGGAACCTGTCTCAGAACATCCGAGACAAGTTCCGAAGGCTCAGAACAATGTCGTTGCGAGAACCCTACGAAGATAGTAATTCTCGGAACCTGACTCGGTCATTCCGATGCCAAGTTCCAAGGAGATTAAAATCAGAAAAAAGACTTAAAAATTTGGTTAAGTCATATGAAAACTCTAGTCTCGGAATCTGGCTCGGAAGTACCAAGGCCAAGTTCCGAGCATTGAAACACAGAACCGAAATTTATAAAGTCTCGAAAGTACCGAAGGAATGTTTGAGAACCGAAGTCTCGAAACCTGGCTCGAAAGTATCGAGGCCAAGTTCCAAGCACTGTATTGCTTAAACTGAAACCAGTAAGTTACTCGAAAATACCGAGAGAGGGCTTGAAGCTTCGAACCCTTGGAACTTGATTCGAAAGTACCGAAGGCAAGTTCCAAGCAGAACATTATATGAATAGAATCACTAGGCCTCTCGAAAGTATCGAAAGAGGACCTGAAATGCCGAACCCTTGGAACTTGATTCGGAAGTATCGAAGGCAAGTTCCGAACAGACCAGTGAACCAGTATACTTTGGAATGATCCGAAGGAGAATTTGATGTTCTGAAGCTTCAGAACAGGCTTTGGAAGTTCCGATGAATAGATGACCTAAGTTCCGAACCCAGTGTTATTAAATCCATAGTGTTGGATTGGACATGAACTTAGAATTAAGGAGACAACACTAAATGGAAGATTAATGAGATTAATAACTACGGATTTGGAAAACAAGAACACGAACTGATTGTACGGTTTGTTTTGATTGATGGACATGACTAGAGGATCAGAGAGTGAGCTAGGAGCTGTATATACCACGTAGTTCGCTCCTTCACAGAATCTTTTTGATCATGTAGGTTTTCCTATTTTCTTGAAGTATCAAATGATTATTATGTATGTTAAATTAGTATTCGATTTTAATGCATGATTTGTATAATTTATCAATGCATAGACATGAAAAGCTTGCATCTTATGTGGGATGGGAATAGATGAGTCAAATGTTAGGAGATGATAAACTCTAACCTGATAATTGAAATGAAATAACTATTCTGTATGGCCACGTCCATGGGCTACAAAATATGACATATTAATTGGGCAGAAGGCTCTAGGGTCAAAAGCAGTCCCGAAATCTACGCAGGAGTATGGGTGTGTAGCACTCCCCCAGTAATTCCGATTAAATGCTAGTATTGGGTAGTAGCTCCCAGCTGGTGTCCCAAGAAAGTTACGGACATAATGACCAATGATTATAATTGTTTGATGAGAGTAAGATAGAGAGAAATGCATGGGCATGATAATGGTTTTTCTCAATTCATGTTACCATGGCATTTGCATCATATTGTTTTAATGAGTTATCGAAAGTATTATGATTATGATTTGATTTATGAAATGATTATGAATTTGTTTTGAATACTTTATGAGTATGAGATATGAACTGATTTTGAAATATGAGAGGTGGATGATTTTCAATTGCATTATATGATGTGAAGAACTTATACATATTTTCCCCCGATTTTATATATATATATACATCACATGTTGGTACCCACTTTGATGAGAATTCCTATTGAGCGTTGACTAAGCCCACAATATTCTTTTCTTTTATAAACTAATATAGGAAGGGAGAAAGGTGAAGAGATTGGATCAAGATCAGCTAGGCGTAGATGAGAATGGAGACAAGATGAATGATTGCGCAAAGTCTTGCCTTTTTAAATCATTAGAGACTAAACAATTATGTACGGTTGAGTAATTGAGAATTTTGAGTTATTCTATTAAACCTTTTATTTGATAAATAATTTTATGGGATAATGATGTTTTGCTTTGGATTAAAGATGGTTGTATCTTGTTATATCAAATGAATGTACATAATTCCGTAGAATTGTAAGTTAGTGTGTTGCCAAGTATACATGGACTTTATCCATGTGCACGCACTAGTTGGGCCAGTCGAGGGTCGAATGTTCGGATTCTGGCTTGACTTACGTCGTGGCGCTCTCCCCTCTCTTCCCGTCTTTATTTATTATTGAATAAACACTCTGATAGTTAGAGGGAGAAGGAGATGCACTACACGTATAGATCGACCCCTCGGTACCAGAAGTGTCAACCCATCGGAGATAACGATATGTTTACTGGGAAAGAATCTTACCGTTAGGAGTGCACTTAATGAACAACGGTCGGATCTGTAACGGTAACATTTCTACTAACCGACTCCTCGGCGCGATCGACCTATCGGTACATTACCAGTTTCCTTGACACTCTGGATTGTGATTGATATATGACAGCTATGAGGTGGAGCGTCGGCACCGGCACACGTTAGGTGGGATCTTGAAGAAGCACACATCAGGAGAAAGAGCTTCAAAGGCAAGTGATTCTTGGTTTTATTTTTCTTTTAAAGCCTTTGTCCCGAAAGTGGATTAAGGGAGATTTGCTCTGGAACCACTGTAAAAAAACTCTAGAGCGTTATCTCTAGCACAGTGGTGGGTGAAATTCCCAGCCGATTGAGTGAGGTGGAATTCGTACTCTAATTGAAAGGGTGTAACTCTCCACATAGTGAATTTGGAGATAGCTCAAGGTTGAGCGAGTCTTAACCCACATGTACGTTGGCTAACCGAACCACTTTAAATTGGTCTTTTGGTGTTTGATATTTTTGTGTTTTGTATTTAGTATTTAAATACTCTTCTCAACACATATCGTTTTGCGTATTGATTATCCTATTTTACAAATTGAACACAAGTATCAATAATCAAACAAAATGTAAATGGTCATAATTTTAGTGTGATCATGTAATAAAATTACACATTAAACAAATCTCTTGATGATTGTTCCGTTGCACATTAAACAATCAAGAAATTTGTAAATACCATTGAAAATGGGATTGACCTATTCACCCCCCTTCTAGGGTCAATCATGTTGTTCTAGCACCGTGTAAAGGTACTTTCAGGTTTTAATCTGACCTCCATAACTCAATCCGAGAAATTAATGGGTTTGATTATGTTTTTATAAATCTCAGGTCGGATCAAGTTGGAAAAAAATAAACTCGTATGAAATTCGATTCAAGTTGAGTTGATAAATTTAAAAGCAACCCGACCTGACCCGACCCAACCCGAGTACACTAAGTTACTAATTAGCTCTTGTGATGAGTTGGATCAGAAATTCGGGTCGGGTTAAGTTGAGTAACTCGTGTCAGCAACTCGGGTTGGGTAGGGTCAGTTCAATAATTTTTTACATGGGTTGAATTGAGTTTCAATACCTGACCCGAATTTCTAACCCTACTTCTGTGAATCAATTCTTGTCTACTCCTGATATCATCTTAGCTTAGTGGGATTTTTCCACCCCGGTGGAGGGATTGTCCCTTGGTCTAGAATTCTTCTATTCCTCTTTCTAAACAGTTGAGTGCAATGTTGTCAAACCCGGCTCGGCTCGTGGTCGAACCGCATAACCGCCGGGTTTGTATAAAACTCATTTGATCTTAAAAACCTTAATGACCCTTGATGACCCGCGAGTTAACCCGAATTTATTAATTAACCTGCAACACGTAACCGAGTCAAACTGGTGAATATTTTCCTCCTCACGCTCTTTCTTTTATAGACCTCTCCTCCATGAGAAATTTTTATTTTTTCGGATGTGGGACTTCTGTACTCCTACTCAGCCACTCCCACATTGACTTTGCCATTTACTGTTTGCTTACCCTTTGCCTACATGTTTAGTATTTTATACTTTGCCTGCATGTTTAGTATTTTATACTTTGCCCTCTTTCAACTGGGAGCCTTTTGTTTAGCAGATTTGTTATATTTTCTTATTTTAATGCTTATAATCTTATATCCTATTATTATTATTTAATTTAAATTTTAGAATGTTTCAAGAAGACATGGTAATTAGAAAATATAATTTAGACCTTCTAAACTTCTTCCTAATATATATTTTAAATCAAAACAATTTTAATTAAGATAATAAAAATTTTAAACTTAAAAATATTTATTTTTAATTAGTTAAAGATCCACTAATTAAGTGGGTCTATCAGCTTAACTTTCTAAGTGTCTCTCAAGTCAATGATGAATCTTAGTACTTTTCTTGAATAATAACTTATAACACTTTTAACATTCTGACATTAATTCTTTTTTATAATTTCTTATTTTTTAGATATCAACATAAAAAGATAGATCAAATTCTTTAAACTCATTAAATTTAAATATTTAATCATAAAATCTCCTTTTTAACTACATATTTAATCTCTATTTAGCTATTATATAGATTATAACATTTGATGTATGTTCTTTTTTAATTGTTTTAAGGTGTTTCATAAAAATAATGTTTGATTGAAATTAGATATAATAAGCTATGAATTTAAAATTCAATTTTTACTCACTTGATTACCTGTAAAAGTCACATCTTTTTTTAAATACGTTTTATTTAAAATTTTATTTCAACTCATCAATTAAACTAAAATTAATAAATTAATATTATTTATAATACTTTATTAATGTTACGGGTTTGACCGGGTTTGAATACGGGTCAACCCGGTTGAACTTATTTAACCCACCCCTCCTTCAAGATTGGTTGTTCTACAGACTGATTTTTAAAACATTGGTTGAGTGGTATTTTAATCATTTGGGGCTCTATTATAATTGTTCAAGGAGATTATCAAGTGTAGGGTGTGATTCTTTATTCTGACATGCAAAATAGCCTTCATAATTCATCCGTGCAGAATTGTGGAACAAATTTTTGTTGATCTGGGCCTGTGTCTTAGTTGGGTATTATTTAGATGATCTATTGTTTGAATTCCTCATTTCTCCTCTTCCCACGAATTTGAATCTTTCATAATTATAGGACTAAACAATTTATAGTGTCACCAATAATCTCCTGTCATGTGAACAATTCAAAAATAAATTAGTCATTTTAAAAAAATAATAGTTCTTATCATGGTTGAAATGATCAATTCTTTTTTCAATTGATCTATATGACAATAGTTATTGATGGTATCATAAGTTGTTTAAGTTATTGATGGTATTATAAATTGTTTAATACTCTCTCTATCCCAATTTAGTTGTCATATATGGATTTTGGAATTGTCTCATTTATATTGAAGTAGCATAAAGTGTGTTGAAAATGAAAGATTACATAGAGTAGTAGCTTTATATAGAGAGTTCTTTAAAAAATACAAATATTTCAAATGAGACAATTAAAATAAGACGAAGGGAGTACTTTATAATCACCTAAGTTACTGTCAACATGGGATAGATATCTGCTAAGTCAGCCAGCCTAAAGAACCAATATCTTGAAAGAATGGATCCAAAATGAAGATGTTAGACTTATTAGGATGATAAGAAAAATGGGATGTTTTGATTGAGGTCCGCCTGTATTTGTAGCTATAATTGTTAGTTGGTCTGTACCATACAATGATACAAATATTCGTCCTTACGTAGCGGTTTATTTGTCAATATGTATTGGTTGATATGTAACATACTATCCATACAAAGTCTATATAGGCGATACGGCCGATAAGTCAACTGATACATATCTACCAATGCTTATTTTTCAATTTTTTTAAAACTGGCTTCAACCATTTTTTGAGTTAAACCTTGCGTTAATGTGATTTTAAAAAGGTTTAGATGCAAGTTATTCAAGTTTTAATAGTATTTATCAATTTAAACATTTCTGCCTGAAATTTGACAATTTTGAGATCTTTTTTTATAAATTTATTCAAATTTCGGTTCTAACATAATATGAAATTAGGGGATTTTGTGAAAATAATTTAATGAAATAATATTCAATGCTTATAGAATTCAATGGAGACGTGTTAATATGATTGATATAGTTTTTAGGGTGTTTGTGTGGTTCCAAGATTTAAAAAAAAAAATTGAGTTTTCTAATATACTTCTTATTTTTCGAGTTTCTTGTGAAAAGAAAGGAATGAAATAATATACAAATGTTTGTAAAATTAAATGAAGAACCTTTAATGTGATTGATATTGTTTTAGGGTGCTTGTGTAGTTTTTCTAATATTCCTAACATTTTTATGAAACTCAAAAAATTTAATAATAAAAGTTTATGAATTGTAATATATGTCACTAGGGATACTTGAGAATATAAATTTTATATTATTTGTTCCTCATGTTGGTTTCCTACTTTACAAAATTTTCAGACATTTTTCAATTTTTTAAAATACTTTTCACATTTTTAGGGCATTCTTTATTCCTATCGAAACTTCAACTTTCAGGGGTCTATTCTCCATAAAAATGACCGTTATTAACAAAAAAAATTGGTCACCCTGGGTTTTCTATTTTTCTCATTTTTTGTATTTTTTTCAAAAAAAATGGAGAAGAGAGACCTGTATCAACAATTTATCTTCCATACGGTACATATCACTGATCAAGCATCTACGATATGTACCAATAGTCTGTTTTTTTTTAATCCATGTTCTTCTGTAATTTGGGTTGCCTTTGGTCTACATTGTGGACATTGTTAAGATGAGTGGTTGGTGGACCATTTTAGTAGGCCCACTTATCGATATGCAATATTTCATAAATTGAGAATTTTATTTTTAGTAAATTTTGGATTTTAAGCTTTATTAATAACATTAGAAAACTAATAGGTGGCAAATCTTTAGGTTTATAAGTTATTTTTAAATGTTTTTTTAATGGGAAGAAAGAATAATATCATAAATAAGAGACCCATGGTTCCTCTCTCTAATCAGAAAACAAATCACATGAATTCAGTCACATCCACGTATAAAGTTTAAAAGATTTGAGAGAAATTCGTGAATAAATTTGAGTAACTGATTCTAGTATTTCAAATTCATATCAGTGATTCAGTTCATCAGTCAAAAGAGTTTCAAGTGTCATATCCACATCAGGTCTTCAAAGCTTCATTGTCATAGCTCAAAGTCAGGACCGGCTCTGAAATTTCAGGAGCCTAAGGTCCAGCATACTAGTAGAGGCCCTAGACCTTGGAAAAAGTATATGGTGAGGACTCTAGGCCATTGGTTAAATAGAAGGCTCCTATCTGGCTGCCTATTTGACTTTAAGTCAGAGTCTACCCTGTTCAAAGTTTATAATTTTTTATTAGATTATTCAGGTTTAAATAAAAAATTTAGTGCTAAGACGCACTTCCTTCCCTACATAGTAGCTGACCCTATGCATTTCTTTTAACTTGTAAATAATTTCTTTCCTATGCATTTCATTAGAGAACTCTATGACACTGATGGCAATATTTTGCTCTTCTATTTTGATCTATTCATGTGGTGTTAATTATAAAAATATTCGAAACTATTACACTTTCAAATGTAACAGTATTTTTATATGATCCATAAAAAGGACATATGATATAATCATAAGACGCATGTCCTGATTTTGATAGTTGCATTTACACTATTATCATGAATTGCATCAGTGGATTGATCTTACGTGACGTAGACATAGAGGCCCATAATGAATAATCTTACAAAGCTGAGCCCTTTAAGAAGTCAGTCTAAAGGAACTAAATTAGTGAAATAAGAGCCCTACATTATAAATATATGAATTAGGGTCCAGTTAGAAGTGTTTTGAGCTATTTTGTCTCTCTTAAATGACTAGGGGTGATACTTGGGTCATGACCTGACTCGAGAAATCATGCGGGTTGGGCCATGCGAGTCGGGTCCGCAGGTCAGGTCGGATTGAGAAGATAAAAACTCGTATGGAATTCGGGTCGGATCAGGTTGAGAAATTTTCAAGTTAATTTGACCCGACACGTTCCGACTCAACCCGGTTAAAATGGGTTCAAAATGCGGGTCAGGTCAGAGTTTGAGTTGAGTCGAATTAGAATTTGGGTTTGATTGGTCGAGAATTTCGGGTCAATCGCTCGAAATGGGTCAGGTCGGATTTGGGTCAATAGCTCGAAATAAGTCTGGTCGGGTTCTATAAATATTAATTCAGATCAAATTAGGTTTTAAGAATCCAACCCAACTCAATTTCAGCCCTATAAAAGACCCAATTTCTTGAAGGAAACCATTGGGACGTAAATTCTCTCTCCACCTCCATTGACAACATCAAGAAGATTCTTTTCAGACTAGTTTTTAGCAAGAATTTCCCAAAAGAGAGCACAAGTTTGAGAATTTCCTTCTTTATGGAATTGGGTTTTCCCTTTGTGTGAGTCCTTTTAATTTATGATCTAATTTTAAGTTTACATTAATTTATTATAAATTTATTTTCAGTGCTTTTGTGTTTGAATTTCAATTTAAAGTTAACACATTAAGAATTGGGTCTTTGTTTTATTCTTTATTGAGAGAACTATTCATTGGCATCACCAATTAAAATTTTCAAATTTTCCCTTTAGAGTGAAAATTCGATAAATGTGAAATTTCATAATTTCATCAACAAATTCCAGATGAATTTTGAATTTGATCTATTAGAACTTGAATTTAAAACTTAGCCTAACAATTGATTATTGACGACTCTAAGATTTCATCTAAAGTTACAGAATAGGAAACTTAGTCTGCATCATTATGTTAATCTAAACATGGTTCAAATTGTTGGTAGCCAACTCCTGATACCAATTTGTAACATTCGAAATTTCTCTTAAATTTCTCTTTTTTTAAAGCACACGCATATTCTAGTCCTTACTCACACGTGTAGGGGATTCCATGAACCCTAAGACCTTGGGATCAACTCGTCGCCATCGCTTTACGATCCTCTCCTACCCAAGACGGGAACAAGTGCATCACATAACACATATCATAACAGTCTCAATTGACACTAATATATTGAACAAGCAATCTCACGTGTACCCAATTTAACATTACCATATGTGCTCAAAAAAGGTATTAGATTGGGAGAAAAGGTAAGACCTATGTTTTATGGGCACTTCAACCCAACTCGTATTTATCAGTTAAGGCGCTTGCCTCAAGAAGCGAGGACTTGGGTTCGAGTCATACTCAATTCAAATGAAAGGTCATTCACTGTACATTTACCTTGATTGTGCAATTGGAAGATTTTCAGATACCCCGAAGAACTAGTCGGGGGAGACGCTTAGGCACCTTCGGTAATCAAAAGAAAATTGTTGATGAGCCAATCTAAATATAGTTTCATGGGAGTAAGCCTGTTATTAACAAAAAAAAATTTTATGACCAAGGTGTCCAGGCTAATAGGTTGTATTCAAAGATATTGATATCAACTATCTTGTCACAAGGTAAGGGGAGGTTCATAATCTTCCGTTGATGATAATGTTCTATGAGTTCATCATCTGAAGGATAGAACTGTACTCGAGAGGCTAAGAAGATGGTTTGCTGCTATTTCACTTCATTGACATTCTCCTTAGCACCTTCCATCATTTACCTTAGAAGAACGACGCGAACACTGGGCAAAAACAAGAAGAGGCACTCAGAATAATTCTCTGCAAAAACAAGAAGAGGCGCTCGGAAGAATTCTCTACAAGAAAAGAAGAAGAGCACACGGACTCATCTCGACAGACAAGCGTTGGGTGTTATTCGGTTAACGTTGTCTCGTAATTTCGCTTTCAACATAGCAAAGGAGACGACAATGAAAGGTCTTATGGATGCTCTTTCGAATATGTATGAGAAACCTTCTGTCTTCTGTTGAATCTAAAAATCTTACATTTTTACCCTTTAATTCTGATTAAGTTAGCCTTGATTTTGTATATAAAAGATACGTTTAATGGTTTTTTCTAGTTTTGTAGATAAAAAGATGGAAAATAGGAAACAAGCATAAAATAGTGGATAATTGCCGGAAGAGAGCTTAAAATGAAAATTTTAGAATTTCATAATTAATTCATGCCACTTTAGGGTTTTAAATGTAAATTGGATAATTTGGATCCATTTATGAGAGTCTAAATTAATTCAATACTTAGATTTATGAGTGGTTTGATTAATTATTTTATTTTAAAATCAAGTTTGCAATCAAAGAGGGCAAGAGTTGAAAACAAGATCCATGGGCCAAAGATCCACTGCAATTGGGCCAAGCTTTGCTCTAAATACCAGACACTGGGCCAGGCCAAGCATTCCATGCACATTTCCCAATGTGGGCCAAGTCAAAGTGAATCCAAGCCCAGCAAGCCCAAGACTCCAGTCCAAGAAGTACAAGTCCAATTCAAGATCCAATGCTTCAGGTCCAAATCCAAGTTTACTAACTCTAAGCCCAAACCCATTTTAGATCCAAAACCTGAAAGTCCATGACCCATCCTACCCATCTAATCCTAACCATCCAATTTCTAATCTCCCATCCACACCATCCATTGACCCCATCAACCAATCCAAACCGTTCATTTCAAGCATTTTATTCATCTCATTCATTTCATATTATCAAACCCTAGATCCCCTTAGTCAACCCAACACATTCATGCATCATTTTAGATTTAGGACGTCCAAACCATCCATCATATAGATTAACCTTTGGATTAAGACCATCTATGCACCATCTACCCATCCATCCACTTAGATCATCCATCATCTATCAAAGCCATTAGATTTAGGCCAATTAATCCTAGCCCTCCATTTCATGTTTCCATCCCATTAAACCCTAGGCATCTTATTAAATCCTATAATCTAGCACCTCACACGACACACACATTCTAGGAAGCCTTCAAGCGCATACTCCATGGAAAATCGCTACAATTCCTCTCCAAGTTATCCAATCCACATCACCATCCTATCCCTCCATGCTTCACTCGATTTTCTTTATCTCCTTCCTATCCCATTCGAATTTCATAGGTCAACCCTCCACCTCATCATCTCATCTATTCATTCATCCATCCATTTAATCCTAGCCGTTCATATCATTGCACAACCCAAAACCCTAAACACACAAGCCATTTTCGAAAATCTCTTTCCTTAATCCAATTCCTATTTCTTCTCCTCCATTGCTTAGCCACCAAGCTAGCTTGGATCCCAAGACACTAAAATTCGACCATAGCACTAGCAACCCTAGTTTTCTAGTTTTTAATCCTAGCCACCCAATTTAAGTTAGATCTAATCCCAACCTTTCATCCATCAACTCAAACCCAGATTTAATCCTAGCCATCCATCCAATCCCAAGTCCTATAAATGGCTCAGTATCCCACAAGCAAAACTCGAATTTGACTCTGGAGCCAAAGAGGACCACAGGATTGGAGAGAAGACCAAGGAAAGACTCAGAGATTCACAGTGCATTCGAATTTTGCAGTGAGTTTCTTATTACAATTTTAATTTCCATCTTTCTTGTATTCAATCAATTCTGTATTTAATTCTGTATTTAAACGAGTTCAACTCAGTTACGAATCAGTTGAGTTCGGTGAAGATCGAATTTGATGATGAGATGAGGGCCTTGATTCTTTTCTCTTCTCTACCAGAGAGTTGGAATGCCACTATAACAGCAGTAAGCAGTTCTTCAGGAAATACAAAATTAAAGTACGATGATGTCCGGGACTTGATTTTAAGTGAAGAAATTCGTAGGAAGGAATCGGGTGAAACATCGGGATCTACTCTAAATACTGAGAGCAGTGGAAGAACATCTGAGAGAAACTCAGGCCATGGCAAATCCAAGTCCAGGAGAAAAAGTAAGTCCAAATATGGAAAATTTCCTAATGGCTGCTGGAACTATGGTAAGAAAGGACACCAAAGAAAAGATTGTTGGGCACTAAAGAAGGAAGGAAAAAATGAACAGGAATCTGTAAATGTAACAACATTAGAAGATATTTAGGATGCATTGATTTTGAGCGTCAACAGTCCAATTGAGTCTTGGGTTTTAGACGCATTAGGCTTTTTTCATTCTATCGCATACAGTATGTCAGTGGTGATTTCAGGAAAGTTTATCTGGCTGATGATGAACATTTGAAGATTGTAGGGAAATGAGATATTTGGATCAAATTACCGAATGGGATTGTATGGACATTGCAGAATGTTAGACACGTTCCTGGCTTGAAGATAAACTTGATCTCTATGGGGTAGGTCGATGATGAAGGGTATGCAGTAACCTTTGTGGGTGGTTTGTGGAAAATCACCAAAGGGGCTATGGTGTTGGCTTGTGGAAACAAAACAGGTACTCTCTACATGACGACAAACACTGAGAATACTGCTACAATTGCTAACGCAGATGTAGACTCGAATTTGTGGCACCGTAGACTTGGTCACATGAGTGAAAGGGGAATAAAGGTACTTCTGCCGAAAGGAAAATTGCCAGGAACTTCTGCCGAAAGGAAAATTGCCAAGCACTTCTGCCAAAAGGAAAATTGTTAGGCATTAAATCAATGGATATTGGTTTGTGTAAAGACTCATCTTCGGAAAACAAAAGGAGCTCAACTTTTCAAAGGCCGGCAGAACTCCTATGACAAGAAGATTAGAGTTGGTTTATACAGACGTGGGAGCCTGCTCCAATTGCATCTGTAATGACCTGTTCTGAAATTTCCCGATTCTTTTTAGGAGACTTTCAGATCTCTGAGCTGTTACGAGACTTTGGTGGCATTGGGAGAGTGTGGGTCCTGAGGCGGGACCCAGTTTACCTGTTTTAGAGCACGGAGACTCGAAGGGTAATTTTGTAATTCTAAATTATTGTACGTTTTGTCCAAAAAAAATATTTGGAAATCACACGTTTTTCTGTCCCTGACGTTCGACGTTCGATTTTTTCTGATTTTCAATTCTTTTTTTGAAAATGCAAAGGCTCTTCTTTTTTAAAATTTGATTTAACACATTCAAGGTTTAAAAATAATAATAATAATAAAAGTAATATTAGTAAATAAAATAAATTCGATCATACAAAAGATTGTGGGTTTTGATTTTTTTTTTTTCGTAATTAAAACTTTCAAAAATATATATATTTATATAGAAAACCCAAATCCTAACCTTAACCCTAAGTTACCCATATAAATACTCTCTTTCTCCTTTACCTTCCTTTTTTGCAAAACACTAGCCTCCATCCTCTCCTTTCTCTTCTCTCCAATCCCTCTCCTCCTAAACCCCAAAACCCTAAATCCTTTGCAGCCGCCGCCTCTTCACCTTCCTCCTTTCCCACTCCATTCGAAACCCTATCCTATCCCCCATTTTGCATCACCGCCACCTCCTCTTTATCCTTATTTCGGCCTCCTTCCTTTCATCTCCTCTTCATCTCTTTCCCCCCTTTTTTTTCTTCTCTCACTCTCCTCTCTCTTATCTTAGTTCATTCTCTTTTTCCCTTCCTCAGCACCCATCCGAAACCCTAATCTCAGCAGTCGCCGTCGCCTCCGCCACCATTGGTTCCCTTCTTCTTCTTTTCTTCCTCTCCACTTATCTTTCTCGAAACCCTAATCTCTTGACCCAACCGAGTCGAGTCAGGTTGAGCAACTCATCTGACTCAGTTGGACTGAGTATGTGATTCCTGAGCCAAACCCAGCAAATCAGGCCCAGTTCGTACCAGGCCCATATCTTTGGCTAGCTCGGCCCAACTACAGTTTCAGCCCAACAGTCTGACCCAACCTGCTGTTGGCCTAGCTCTAAGCCCAACTCAGTGCAACCAAGGCCCAATCCAGCAGCCCAGCTCAACATCTCGACCCACCTTCAGGCCCGGCCCAGGCCCTTTTCTAGGCCCGACCCAGGCCCAATTTTGGGTTGCTTCTGGTTTGTTTTGGGATCCCTTCTGAAGCCTTTCCAGCCCATTTTGGATCGTTCTTGGATTGTTTCTAGCTCGTTTTTGGCCGGATTTATGGGATCGAGCCAGTTTTGTAGGACCGTCCCAATTTTGTAGATCCGCCCCAGCTTCTCAGGCCCTGCAGCTTGTGCATCACTTCTTTCAACCCTGCAGCCTATTTTATCGCTTGGATTTCAAAAGCACGCACACAAGTGAGCGGACTTGACTTATCACTGTTTTAGCATGCATTCGCATTCTTAACCTATAACCTTGGACATCGAGTAACCTGAATGAGACCCTTCGTTTATTAAGCCACTCGGTAAGGGAACCATTAAAATGAATATGTGGCAAGGGATCTGGTCGGGTTCACCCATGTCAATTATATGCGATTAATGAAAAATTCTCATTGAATGAATGATTATTGATACTTGAAAATTGTTGAAAACATGTTTGTGTTTAATCATAACACATATATGATATTATGATCAATGAGACAAGTGTTAGATGGATGTTGAACACGATATTTGGAAGATGTTGTGATGCATTGTGTGTTTACGCATAAGATGCAAATGTAATCGCATGTTGGATATAGAAATATGAGTCTAAGCACTGTCATGTGTCGTTGACCTCATGATGAGGCATGTTGTTGATATTGGTGTCATGTCAGAACATGTTTGTATTGTCATACATGATCATGATACCATGTGCATGAATGGGAGGATTTGTTTATGTGTATACATTCATGATGATGAGATGAGTTTGGTTGTTGGGAGGACTTCCCCGTTACGCTCCAGCGGTCGAGACTCCCATAGGGAATGCGGGTTTCCCCATTGCGTTCCGGTGGTTGAGGTGCCTGTCCTTGAGATTGGCTTCCTCGTTATGTTCCGGCGGTTAAGACCCCCATAGGGGATGCGGGCTTCCCCATTGTATTCTGGCGGTTGAGGCGGTTGTGTATTGTATAGTCTCCCATTTGCATTGATAGGGAGACTGAAGTTTGTTGGATGACCTAATGTGGATTTTCGGTCGGTGGTGTAGTTGGATCTCATACATATGAGAACCCCGGTTATTATGATATTCTTGTATTCATGCATATGATATCTATTTATGTTGCTGACATGTGATATGCATTATCTCTTCACTGGGCTGGTTAGCTCACCCCTTACTTTTCAGGTACTCCGATTGCGGAGGAGCAGGCGGGTCCCTTGAGCAGACCCCCGAGGATGAGTAATACTAGTTAGAGATTTTATTATCATGCTTATATTTAGTTTAAAAGTCCTTGTTTGGTATGAATTCTTTATATGATGTTTATTTCGGATGACAGTACGACTATATTTGGTCAGTTTGTGGTTGTTTGTTATGTCTCTTAGCATTATAGTCTTGCAGTTTGTTAAGTGGGAGATAATTACCTCATTTCAAAAATATATATATACCCGATATCCATTCTTTGTGTTGATTTGAGATATTTCATAGATAACGCGCTCATAGCGGGACGGGGCATTACAGTTGGTATCAGAGCACGGTTCAACTCTCGGACTGT
This sequence comes from Chimonanthus salicifolius, assembly GCA_013350335.1. Taxonomy (NCBI): domain Eukaryota; kingdom Viridiplantae; phylum Streptophyta; class Magnoliopsida; order Laurales; family Calycanthaceae; genus Chimonanthus; species Chimonanthus salicifolius. The sequence continues at coordinate 24,129,771 of CM023542.1, forward strand.
GCATGGGTCAGAGATGGATGCGATGATAACTAGAGATTAGGTTTATCCCCTGTGTGATAGGGTAAATTGATCTGGGTCTTGCGGTAGTGCATAGACACCTTAGGTTCGTGTGTTGTTCTTAATGCGCTATCTTTCAGTTGATTTGCTTGAGTTGTGTCTAGTGGTGGATTCTCACACAAATTGAGATTGACCGGCACTTAGTTCGCCTGTGAGTCAGTGGCAAGGTCGATCGCTCGTTAGGGTGTATGGTGCACCGTGACGTAATCATGGGAAATGTGGGATGTGAATCTTTAGGTTTTGAGTTATGTTGGTCCTACTCCCTAAAGTAGTTAGAGGTGATCCTCGGTGGGACCCACGTTAGGAGAGGACCTCACCTTAGAGGCGTGCCAGTGATATTTTCAGAGTGACTTGAACACCTTAATGGAGCCGCAGGGGCTTCGAACTACGTTCGAATGTTTGGTCATTTTGTATTGGAGTGTTTGGAGGGACTCTCCCGTTACGTCCTGGCTGTTGAGGCTCTTGTGGTGGACATGGGCTTCCCTGTTACGTTCCATGTGGCTGAGGTGGGATTGTTCTAGGTCCCAGCATTGAGAGGAGGTTTTGTCATAGGTTTATCCCTCCTGGGTTCGTGGGGGCTCGTGTTTAGAGAGCGAGAGCACCCTTTATGGGCCTCACTTATGGTTATTTAGTATAGAGATAGATTCATTGGAAATTTATGGGAGTACTACCAAGTGAGTCCGGCCAGCTTAATTTGTAGATAGCCGATGGAATTCCATGAGAGGTTAATGGGCTTGTTATGTTTAAGTTGTTAGTTAGGCCCATTTTGGGCTGAGGACTGCGAGGAGTGCCTGGGGGCCAAACCAGTAGTTGTATGTCTGGCTCTTAGACTCCCACGGGTTCAGTGTTATAGCTAGAGGTAGTTGTGGCTTTGTTAGGAGCTTTTGTAAATTGAACTGATAGGGTTGATCGTTGAGACTCAGGTGGGCCCGGTGTACGATCCGATATCGAAGTATGAGTGTGGGAGCTCGACGCCTTGAGCAAGGCACGTGAGTATTTCTTGACTCTTGCCCTGTGTATTGCTTGTTCCCAGTGCCTCCCTTCTGTTTTTGCCTTGAGTTTCGCTAGTGGTGGACCAGATCTGTAATCGTGCGTTTTGACCTTTGAAATTAGCGTTGCATTTACTAAAGCAGCAAGGAGATGATTTGGTTGAAGAGTTTCTTGGAAGAGTTGGGTAAGAAACAAGAGAACAATGTTTTATACAGTGATAGCCAGAGTGTTATTCATCTCGCAAAGAATGCGGCATTTCATTCCAGGACAAAACATATACAGTTGAGATATCATTTTATAGGTTCAGTTCTGAATGATGGAAATTGACACTTGAGAAGATCCATACAAGTCAGAATGTTGCAGATATGTTGAGTAAGGTGGTGACTAGAGAGAAACTGAAGTCATGTTCAATTTATATCGATCTTGTTGCTTGAAGACCGGGAGTTGGTTCTTACTAGGATCATTCATGAAGGCATGGCTTCTACTGATGAAAATGATTTGCTTGATCAGTCTCAAAGTGAGAGATTGCTAGGTTTGTGGAGCATGATTGTTAGATATTTACGGGTGATCCCATTCCCAATGGCCCGTTTTGGGGTCGAGCTCACCGTTGAACTCGCGGGGGGGGGGGGGGGGTCAAAGGTGGATCGAATATGTTGTAATTTTCGCATTACATATGTTGTAGCCCTAATTATGGCAATATATAATGTCTTTTTTCGTGAAATAGGAGTGTGAGCGAAAATTGTAACAGGCACTGTCGTATCTTCTTCTTCGTTTTGCCTTTGAGCACAATGATTCTAGTTTGAACCCGTGTACGTACAGAAAGAGAACCACGTAAAATCTGTGTCTTGTGTGTGATTGATCTGTGTTTTTTCTTCTGTTTATTATTTTTGAACTTCTATTCTCAACGCAAGAGTCTTACCCAAAGGGGATTTTACCTGACTAATCCTTAAGACATGTAAAGACATTCCAATTCTACACACACCGGATAAGTAACTATGGAGAATGACCTATTGAGGTTGAACGTGAATCAAACTCAAAACCCTGCTTCATGAGGCGGCCTTCTTGACCGTCAGGCTGAACCCGTTGGGGTTCTCATTAACACCTTTGTTGGGTAGGACAGTTGCCACTTCTGTAGTTGCTTGGTTACTGTAGGATGAGAATTAGATAGGCATGATACATGATGAGTATATTGTAGGTTTGTAGGACTTGCGTTAATACCCTTCATTCTTTTCAGATCAAGTGTGATGCATCTTTATTTGTAAAAGAAATTAAGTTAGTATTACACAATCAATCTAACAAATGGAATTTTAACTTTATAATAATTAAGTATATTGAACATACTTTGTATGTGTAGTCTATTTAAACTTTTGATTGACTCAATTGACATATTTACATTGTTATTCTACACTATTCAATAAAAAAGCACGAGCACCACTTACAAGAATTGATTTAAGGAAAAATTGTATATAAAATCATTATCCGAGTTCCACATCTCATTTTGCAAACTACTTGGTAAGTTGGTAGCATCCACTTCTTTCAAAATCCAAACTTTATTTAACCTTTTTTCTGTTTCAAACAAAATAACTTATACATATATCATTTTCTAAAAAAAATAAAAGAGAAAAAAGATTTTAAATCTAATAAGCAAATTGAAGTATTGTTGTTCATCCAATGTAAATATTTTCACTTAAGTACAAACATATTTAAAATAGAAATAAAAAAGAAAAGAAAAAAAAATATAAGGACAAAAAAAAAAAAAAGGAAACATAAGGGTGGAAATGGCAAAAAAAGGTATAAATAAAAAAAGATTAGCAGGAAAACCTAAATTAAAAAAAAAAAAAAACAGCTTTTAGTTGAAGAAATTATAACACCCAGCAGTGTGTGGGAGAGTCCCACATCACCCAGCGCTACTAGGTGGAGAGAGATTATAAAGAGGGGGCAGCCCCTCCCCATCACACCTAGCCAAGCTCAAAACAAAATCGTGCGGGTCTAGGTGGGGTCTAAAGTGGACAATATCGTGATGAAGGTCGGGTCATCACAAGTGGTATCAGAGCACAGTTCAACACTCGGACTATGTGGGCTCTCTACTTGTGTGACGTTGCCTGTTTGTGTATGTGGACCCCTATCAGTGTAACATGACAGAGCCGGGGACGGCTCTAGTCTTAAGGAGAGTAGATTGTAAAATCTAGCGGCATGTGGGAGAGCCCCACATCGCCCAACGCTACTGAGTGCAAAGATATTATAAAGACGGGGCAACTCCTCCCCATCATGAGGCTTTTGGGCCTATCCAGGTGGGTGGGGCCCAAAGCAAAACAGTGCAGACCTACGTAGGCCCAAAACGGACAATATCGTGATGGAGGTCGAATTGAGTCGTCACAAAAATCTACCATATCGCTAGTCATTTTTTTCTTATTAATCACTAGATGTCTTTAGATTTTTTTTTTTAAAGATGTCTAGTGATTTTAACAATTAAAATTAAGTAGTTAAAATTGATTTTAAAGTTGAAATTTAGTCTACTTGTATTTCATCAATTTTATTTTCTATCGTTATAGTTAATTTTTTATATGATGTTTATTGAAATTGGAAAAAAAAAAAAAAAGAAGTGGACCATATGTAACGTATGATTTCTCTACATATAAGTATATAAACAAATGCTTTAATGTAGGTAAGAAAAAAAAATCCTAGCCACTTCGTGAATTATATGAACTATGGGTTCAATGTGGCCTTTAAATGAATTCTTAATATTATATCAGATGAATTATTATAGCTAATCAAATTAAATAATTTCTCTTCGTTTTTCAAAACAAATTTTTTTTCATTGTAGTTCCCACCTTGGTGTCAGTGTCGTTGGGGTCCAAAATAATCTCTTTGTTGATCATGACTCCACTTAGCGTAAGCTTGCATGAGTTGTTAGATTTGTATTACAAACATGGTCTGTTTTTTCTCAAACACAACAATAATTCAAACTTAATCATTTTCTTCATTTTACACTCATCCACAAATATAAATATAAATTATTATTAAATAATTATTTATATTTATAAAAATATTATTAAATGATTATTTATATTTATGAAAATATTATTATCAAATACAAATTTAAAAATGTTTGAGTTTTACTCTAATAAAAATCTAATACAAATTCAATTAAAATAAATACACAAGAAGTTAACTAAAATTCTCATTTTATTCAAGGAAAAAAGTCACACCGGGCCTTTTTTTTTTTTTTTCTAAATTTTTTGTCATATACATTAGAAATAAATCATATGAATTGAAAATATATTCATGAACTACAACTGAACTAAATTTCAGCTTAAAATTCAATTTTAGTCACTTGATCTTAGTGGCCGAAGTCATATTTGTCATTGAATTTGAATACTCAAGGACGCCTAATGACCCTAACCATTACTATCTTGACTATAAAATAGAAATTTATGCTCAAATATTTCCAATTGTAACTTATAGAATTTATCTTTTAATTGGACGGTTGAATTTTACATGTATACCTATTTTTTTTTAAAAAAAATGAAAATTATAGAGCAAAATAGATAGGGCCAAAACTTTCACCCAAGTATGAGGTCTATTATGGCAGGAAGAGACTACCCAATACCGAAATTGTACTTGTTTTGTTCCATTTTTCGACTAGATTCTGAATGTTTCAACTGTTTTAGTTGAAATTTGCCATGCCCCGAACCGAGTGTGAGCCTAGAACGCAAAATTTTTTTTTTAAATCAATTCATTAAGAATTCATAATCCCACCTCCTCTTGGTCCTTGGGCTTTTTAGTGGATCTAAACCTAGTCTAGAGGAGTAAAGTCTACTCTACTCGGTATTGGAGAGACTCAAACATATACCATAAGTCCCCTCCCTACAAACCATTCAAAATCTTGCATGAAAACCAAGGCAAATATCATATCTTGGAAAGCGTTCTTATTACCGATTCAAAATTTAAAAATATGGAATGTGTGTGAATTTGGTATCTCAACTAGTTCAAATGAGTAGTTTTTCCAGAGTAAAATAGTTTAGGGTTACAGCTGAAGAAAATTCTGTCCCACTACGGGCACGTTATCTCCGAATTTCACAAACCTCACAAAATGACAGATATCGTGTATTTTTTTTCTTTTAAAAAAACGGGTAACTACCTCCCGCTCCACAAACCACAAGCCCATAATACTAGAAAATATAACAAAAAATCATAAACTGTTCAAATATGGTTATACAGTTTTCCAAACAAACAACATACAAATAGATTTCATACAAACAAAGTATCACAACTAAAAATAAGCATGATTAACAAATATCTACTACTACTGCTCCTCTCCATGCGCCTGTTCAAGGGGCCCGCCTGGCCCTTCGGTGTTTGGCGTACCTGAAAGGTAAGGATGAGCTAACCAGTTCAGCAAAGAGATAAAGCATATCACATGTCAGCAATATAATCATATATCACAAGTATGAAATGTAATCATTATCTTAATAGGTTAGATGTATATGTATATAAATAATCCACTGTACCACTAACCAATGGTCCCACTGAGCACTCAAAGGCATCACCTCCATAACTCACAATGGTCATCTAACAACTCTGGTCTCCCTACCAATATAAACAGGAGACCATACAATACACAACCGCCTCAGCCGTTGGAATGCAACGGGGAAACCCACATCTCTTATGGGGGTCTCAACCGCTAGAGCATAATGAGATAGCCAATCTCAAGGGCAGGCACCTCAACCGTCGGGACGCAACGAAGAAACCAGCATCTCCTATGGAGGTCTCGACCACCGCACCGTAACGAGGAAGTCCTCCCAAGAACCAAAATCATCACGCCGTCATAAACATATACACATGTAAACAATTTCTCCAATGCATGCACATGATGTCATAATCATATAAAACAACATAAGCATATGACAAGATCTCAAAACACAAATCTCATACTCATCATGATCTCATTCACATATTATAAATAAATACACGACAAGATATCATTAAGTCCCAAGCATCAAGTTCGACATCCAACACATATCTTATTCTCATCATAAATATTTATAGTTAAATACACCACATGTTATCAATAAGTTTCAGGCTTCATGTTCAATATACATTCATCCGATCAAAATATTTTTTCCATTTAATCACGTATTGTTGACATGAGTGCACCTGAATGGATCCATTGCCACAGATTCGTTCAACGGTTCCCTTTACTTAGTGGCTTAATAAACGAAGGGCCCCATTCAAGTCACTCCATGTCCAAGGTTAAAGGTTAAATAGATGCGAATGCATACGAAAACAGTGATAAGTCCCCTCACCTAGATGTGTTGGTGAAAATGCACAGAGCTACTAAGGTCCACTTGAAAATTCGGGCACCGAGTTGGTGACTAAAGTCGAAATCAAGTCGACCCCAAGTCACTATTGGAAGGCCAAAATGAGATCTGCTAGTCCAAACAGGTACAACGGTGGCTGGTACAAAATCAATGGAACTTGGGTCTTGACTGAGTCAACTCAGTTGGGGTGAGTCGAGTGACTTTAGTTGGCACCATTTTAGCTCAAAAGGGTGGGGGAAAATCTAATAAATGAAGAAGTTAGAAGGGTTTTCATAAATACAAACAATTTGGGCCTTGCTAACTCCCAACTCAGTGGTGACTCGATTGAGTCAACTCGGTGAAAATATGTTTTTTTGAAGAATTTTCAAAAAACTCAAAAAAAAAAATGTAAAATAAGGAAAAAGCCAAGAGAAACATCTTTTGTAAAAGGAGTGGCTTGAAAACCCCAAAAAAAAAAAATATATAGGGTTTATTGGGCGGGCGGCCAAGGGTTGTTGCAGCGGCCATGGCGGCCGATTGGAGTGGATAAAGGAATGGAATGGAGAGGGAGAGAAAATAGAGGATTTTTATAGAGCGAAAGAGGGAGAAGAAGATATAGAGAAAAATCAAGTGAAAGAGAGGGAGAGAGAGATATGGAGAGAGAGATAAAGAAAAAGAAAAAGAAGATGAAGATGAAAAAGAAGAAGTAGAAGAGGAAGAAGATGGCTGAATGGGGTTAGGAGAGGAAGAAGGTATGGTGGTGGCTAGGGTTTGGAGAGGGAGAGGATGGAGATTAGGGTGAGGGCTTCTTGAAGAAAGAGGGAGGGAGAAAAGAAAGAGATGAGGAAAGAGATGGTGGTAGGGTTTTTTTAGAAAGAGTGGCCTTGGGTGAGTGGAGTGTGGGTCCCATGTGACCCACACGATTTTTGGAGTATTTTGTTGCAAATATTTTTTTTTTAACTCTATCAAATAAATCATAACAAAAAGTTTTAGGTTTGAAACTTGGCTTTTATTTTATTTATTTTAAAAATAAAAATAATGGAAAAAGAATAGTTTAAGTTAAAAGAAACTTGGGGATTTTAAAATTGGATTTTTTTAATATTTCTTTTGAAAATTTTGAAATTTTTGTTAAATTCTTTAACAAAACATTGGCCTAAAAATATGATTTTTGTCAAAAATAAACACTAGAAAATAATTTAAAATATTATTTTAAAATTTGAGAAATCCAAGCATTGAGTATTTTCAACATTCTATATGTATATCGAACTGAGGAGAATAAGAGTGCATTCTTTGGGGATTTAATGGTTCAAATTCAAAGTTTTATGTGATTTCTCAAACATTTCTTGGGAAACAACCGTAATAATATAAATTACCAAAATACCCTCAAGCTCTCAAGCTCGGATTTAGGAAAACTTGGGCTCGATAGAAAGCCGACACGCTAACACCCGCCACCAAGACCCCAAAAACCATATCGGAGGTCCATAGATCTCCCCAAAAACCCAAAAACTCGGGTCGGGTAGTTACAAAAGTTCAGATATTTACAACTTTGCCATCTACCCCAAAACGAGTCGGATCAATGTGTAACACCCCGTTCGGCTACGGGCACGTTATCTCCGAAATTTCACAAACCTCACAAAATGACAGATATCGGGTATTTTTTTTTTTAAAAAAAAAAGGGATAACTACCTCCTGCTCGAGAAACCACAAGCCCATAATACTAGGAAATATAACAAACAATCATAGACTGTTCAAATATGGTTATACAGTCATCCGAACAAACAACATACAAATAGATTTCATACAAACAAAGTATCACAACTAAGAATAAGCATGATTAACAAATATCCATGCGCCTGTTCAAGGGGCCCTCCTGGCCTTTCGGTGTTTGGGGTACTTGAAAGGTAAGGGGTGAGCTAACCAGTCCAACGAGGGATAAAGCATATCATATGTCAGCAATATAATTATATATCACAAGTATGAAATGTAATCAACATCTTAATAGGTTAGATGTATATGTATATGAGTAATCTACTGTACCACTAACCAATGGTCCCACTGACCACTCTGAGGCATCACCTCCATAACTCACAATGGTCATCTAACAACTCTAGTCTCCCTACCAATATAAACAGGAGACTATACATTACACAACTGCCTCAACCGTCGGAATACAACGGGGAAACCCGCATCTCCTATGGGGGTCTCAACCGCCGGAATATAACGGGGAAGACAATCTCAAGGGCAGGCACATCAACCGCCGAAATACAACGAGGAAATCCGCATCTCCTATGGGGGTCGACTGCCTCAGTGTAATGGGGAAGTCCTCCCAACAACCAAAATCATCACTTCATCATAAACATATACACATGTATGCAATTCCTCCAATGCATACACATGATGTCATGATCATGTAAAACAACATAAGGATATGACAAGATCTCAAAACACAAATCCCATGCTCATCATGATCTCATTCACATATTATAAATAAATACACAACAAGATATCATTAAGTCCCAAACATCAAGTTCGAAGTCCAACGCATATCTTATTCTCATCATAAATTCATTCACATGTTATAGTAAAATACGCCATATGTTATCAATAAGTTTTAGGCTTCATGTTCAATATACATTCATCTGATCAGAAATTTTTTTCATTTAATCGCTTATAGTTGACATGAATGCACCGTGTAATACCCTGACCCAAATTAACCGTAATCCATTTAATAAATCCTTCTTAGACCGGTTAATCTTGAAGATTATAGTTAGGACTTTGCGAAAAACCCAAGTGTGGCCCAATCTGAGTTTGAAAACTCAGTGATCCAGCTCATCCAGCTGGAGGGGCAAAATGGTAATTTACCACTTATTGATATTATTTTATTATTTATATCATTATGTGGTTATTATTGGATGATATTATTTTCCTTAATCAAGAATTTCTATTTCTGAATTCAGAATTATTTTTATTTTCAGAAAGGTATCTAAACCGCCCGTCAAGACCCCAAAAGGGGGAAATAAATATTTTTTAATGATTTTAGAAATGAGAAAATTTGTGAAACAACATATTATTTTAGAACATTTTATTTCGGTTTAGTTTATTCTTTCAAACCTTAAAAATGAGGACTTTATTTTATTTTATTTGACATAAGTTAAATTAAGTAAATAGTGTCAAATTATGGATTTTGTTTAGATCTATGGTTTTAATGAGTTTTAAATCCCCAAATTTTAATAGTGATTAGAGTTTTTAAATCTGTTAAGTTGGATTAAATTTATTAAGCTTTAAAATTATTATTTTTAGTTAAAAATTAAATTTAGTCGAAATTGGACCTATTCGCAAAAAAACAAAACTAAGCAGGAGGGACTTATTTGCAAACAACAGTAATTTTTTTGCCGTTACTGTATCGGACGTCGGCCAGCCGCTGCATGCAGCACCCTATGGCCATCATCGATTGCTCAATTACCTCTATATATCTCAGCCCTCCCCAGCTAGTTTAATCCCTCAACCAGTGTCCATCTCTCATCTCAGACCAATCACCCTCTCCCTCTACCTCTGTTTTCAAAATTCGATCCACCGTAGCTTAAAGAGGAAGATTTTTTTCAAAGTTGGGATTTTCAACCCAGGAACTCAAGCAAAGGTAACCATTGTGTTCATCTTTAAATTTTAACTGATTTAGAATCAAGAAAGAGCAAATTTGACTGAGTTTTGAGTGTGTAAAACAGATTTCAAGTTTAAGAAAAAACCATGGATTTCTTGTATCTCTCTGGTTTTGATGTTAAAATCGGATGTTTTAATCACTGTTAATGTTTTAATTCATTCCTAAGGTAAGAAGACTCACTGAGGAGTCCATCTGATCGATTGGATGTGAAAACCGAATCCAAGAAACCCACTGTTTCTGGATTCGTATTTCACTCTTTGTTCGGCTTCACTATCTGTTGTTGCAGATAGAGGAAGAAGACGACTCTCCGAGAATTGTGCTTCGGACGGTCAGAGGGTGACCCCTTCGGACGTTCTGAGCTTCGGCTCGAAGTTCCGAAGCATCCAGAGGTTAACTGTTGCCCGCCTTTGCTGCCGAGACGTCCCGAGTCTTGTTCGGAAGGACCGAGATTTCGGACGATCCGAGCTTCTCTCAGCATGTTTCGAGAAACACCGAGACTCACCGAAGCCTGTTTTTTGTTTTTTTCTGTTCGGAATGAGCTTCGGACAGTCTGAGACCTAACCTTCAGACGGTCCGAGGACAGATCTATGTTCCGAAGTCTTTGGACTAGTTTAGGCCATGGTTCGGATGATCCGAAGCCACAGTACTTGGTTCCGAGGCATGTTTCGAGGAACCCAGTTTTTGAATGTTAAGTCTTGTTTGATTGTTGATGCATGTGTTAGATCCTAGGTTTTCATATGATGTTTATACCCATTTGATAAGTTAAAAATTGTACTAACCCCTTCTACTCTTATTACTATAGTGTATTACTATTGTATTCACTTCCAGGCCTACTCTATTTGTCGGGCACTGAGTGACTTCACTTCCACGCCTACTCTATTTGTCAGGCACTGAGTGACTTCACTTTCAGGCCGACTCTATATTTGTCGGGCACTGAGTGACCTCTAAGCTTAACTCAATACGTCAATCTAGTCATATCCAAGAGACAATATGAGAAGTAGCCTAAGCCCTTGTACATCTAGACCTATCTCAATACGTCAATCTGGTCATACCCAGAAGACAATATGAGAATTGGTCTGAGCATCTATTTATTATTATATTGTGGATTATTGTAACTTAAAATGGTTAGAAACCAAATAGGAGACTCAATTCCTTACCCTAGAAATTCTTGGAAAAATGGTATGGTTTTGAAATACTACTTGTATGTATTTCTTTGAATGCTATGTATGTTGACTGATTATTGATTATACACTTGTTTGCATGTTGACAGAGACTTCGAGACCACACAATTTCGGTGAGGATACTTAACTTTGCTGTAGGTATAAATCAGGTTTAATGAGATGGATCTTGAGTAATGAGTGGTTTCAAGTTTTGTTGAACCCACCCATGTGCCTGGACATGATGTAAGAATTGCTTATGATGATTATAAATGTTTATGATGTTGATCATATGTGTTTAAATAACGCTTCCACGTGCCCTTGACTATTGAATCAATATCGGCCATGTGTGTGAGATGGTTTACGTCTACTGGACCAGGGGTGTCAACAGTTGCTGACTTGGGAAATGTCAGTATTGGCCATGTGAATGCCGGAGATGTACTTGTAAGGATGTATTTTGACCGTGTCGGGACTTAATACAATGGTCTTAGTGTAGTATGTACGTGTTACAATGGATGACAGCAGTAATGGAATGATGTTGAGATTATATTGACAAGCATGAGATATCATATTGCAAATGTTGATTATTTAACTAACCTGATGTTTCATTAGACTGCATTGTTATATTTCTTTCACTGAGCTACTTAGCTCCCACCACTCACATTTCAAGAGATGTGCCCGAGGAGGAGAACCCTCTATATGAAGCTTAGAATAGATAAGTTGCTGCGTTGCCTTGGGATTCCCACTGAGGGGACGCTATCTTTGTCTTTTGGTTCCTTGAACCATTTGTTTTTGTAAAGTACCGTGTGTGGTACTTAGTTTGTATTGACGTGATGTATTAAACCGCTATGTGTTCCGTAGCTACTCTGATTTTTGATTTAATAACATGGAATTATGTGTTTGTGATTGTGTTGTGGGTAAACTTATGGTATGTGTTTGAATCCACATGTTGAGATCATGTGTGACTTTTGGGCCTAACCGTGGATCTGCCCCAGTTAGAATTCTTGAGTTTAGTTTCAAAAAAAAAATTTAGTGACGTTCCGGGCCCACTCCCGGGTCGGGGTGTTACACACTCGCATGGATCCCTTGCCACAGATTCATTCAACGGCTCCCTTACCGAGTGGCTTAATAAACGAAGGGCCACGTTCAAGTCACTCCATGTCCAAGGTTAAAGGTTAAATAAATGCGAGTGCATGCTAAAACAGTAATAAGTCCCCTCACCTAGATGTGTTGGTGAAAAGTGCATGAACCTCCTAAGGTCCACTTGTAAATTCGGACGCCGATTTGGTGACTGAGTCATGCCGAGTCAAGCACTGAGTCGGGTTTTAGTCGAAATCAAGTCGACCCCAAGTCACTACTAGAAGGCCGGGATGAGATCTACTAGTTCAAACAGGTACAACGGTGGCTGGTACAAAAATAGTGGAACTTGGGTCTTGACTGAGTCAACTCGGTTGTGGTGAGTCGAGTGAGTTGAGTTGTCACCATTTTAGTTCAAAAGGATGGAGGAAAATCTAAGAAATTAAGAAATTAGAAGGTTTTTCATAAATACAAACAATTTGGGCCTTGCTAACTCCTAGCTCAGTGGTAACTCGACTGAGTCAACTCGGAGAAAATGTGTTTTTTTTAAGAATTTTCAAAAAACTCAAAAAAAAATGTAAAATAAGGAAAAAGACAAGAGAAACATTTTTTGTAAAAGGAGTGGGTCGAAAAACCCAAAAAAAAAAAAAATAGGGTTTATTGGACAGGTAAAGGGGCGACCAAGGGTTGGGGCGGCGACCATGGTGGCCGATTGGAGTGGAGAAAGGAAGGGAGAGGAAGAGGGAGAGGGGGAGAAAAGAGAGGGCTTTATAGAGAGAAAGAGGGAGAAGAAGATATAGAGAAAAATCAAGTGAAAGAGAGGGAGAAGAGAGAGATACGGAGAGTGGGATAAAGAAGAAAAAAAAGAAAAAAAAGATGAAGATGAAAAAGATGAAGTAGAACAGGAAGAAGATGGCTGAATGGGGTTATGAGAGGAAAAAGGTGTGGTGGCGGCTAGGGTTTGGAGTGTGAGAGGATAGAGATTAGGGTTAGGGCTTCTCGAAGAAGAAGGGAGGGAGAAAAGAAAGAGATAAGGAAAGAGAGGTGCTAAGTTTTCTTAGAAAGAGTGGCCTTGGGTGAATGGAGTGTGGGTCCCATGTGACCCACACGATTTTGGAGTAAATCTTTTTTTTTTTTAACTCTATCAAATAAATCATAACAAAAAGTTTTAGGTTTGAAACTTGGCTTTTATTTTATTTTAAATAAAAAAATTAATGGAAAAAGAATAGTTTATGTTAAAAGAAACTTGGGGATTTTAAAAGTTGGATTTTTTTTCTAATAGTTCTTTTGAAAATTTTATTAAATTATTTAATAAAAATTGGCCTAAAAATATATTTTTGTCAAAAATAAACACTAGAAATATTTTAAAATTTGAGAAATCTAAAGAAAAAATTTGAAAACCAAACATTGAGTGATTTTCAACATTCTACTTGTGTATCTAACTGAGGCGAATGTGTGTGCATACTTTGGAGATCTCATGGTTCAAATTCTAAGTTTTTATGTGATTTCTCAAATATTTTTCTTGGAAAATAACCATAATATAAAATTACCAAAATACCCCTCAAGCTTCAAGCTCGGATTTAGGAAAACTTGGGCTCATTAGAGAACTCACACGCTAACACTCGCTACCAAAACCTAAAAACCATTTCGGAGGTCCACAAATCTCCCCAAAAACCCAAAAACTTGGGTCGAGTCATTACACAATGGGCTTCCGAACTCGGATCGGATCAAACTTGGACTTGTCAGAAAGCCCACTCTATAATCTTCATGATTAACGAATCACAATCCACAATTAATCATTCATAATTGCACAATTAATTCCTAATTAGGTCAGAATATTACAAAATTGAAAAGAATTAATAACTAAGTGCATACTTGATTTTCACTTTGAACCACTCTAAGTTATATAATTGAATCACGAGTTCTCATAATTTAATTTTAAATTACATCATAAATAGTATATTAAAGACCAATCACTCTATAAAATTAAAGAAATATTCATTAAAATGTAATTGAAAAGAAAACTATGCAACTTTAAAATAAAGTATACTCATTAAATACTTATAGTAATTGATATAAATATAATATATTAAACTAAAAATTCTTTTCAATTGTTTATTTCGTTACTTAATCAATGAGAAATATATTTATAACATTGGGTGAGGCATATTATAAAAAATAATAGATTCCATCAAATATTCTATATTATTAAATTTAAAATTAAATTAGCAACAACTTGGAATTCAATTACGCTTCTTTAAAGTTTTCATTCCAAACTCCAACTGTACTCGGAAGTCAATTGTAGTGGCCGTTTTGTAATTATCTGTTACAACCAAGGAGCATAATGAAAATAACAACGGAAAACATAGAAGTCTAAAAGGCTGATGATCTACTTACATTAACGATAAAAAAAAGGCAGCAAAGAACAATAGCGTAGTTGCATAACTTTTTGTGTCAGAGTCTCCAAAGCAATGAAATTAAGTGAAAGTAAGGAAGAAAGATTAGGTTATGATTCAATAATTGAAGTCACGCACAAAATTCAGCTATCAGAACTCAATCATTGTTTCCAATCTCCGTAATACTTATTATGAAATGTTCGACTATACTGCTAATATATACTTCAAAGATCTAAAGGTATATCTTTAGATCTGAGGCCTGTCAAATAAGATAGTGTTAGAAAATATATCATATACTAAAAATAATATTGATGAAATTGATCGAATTATATTTTTTAAAAATTATAAAATTTAAAGCTTAAAAATGATTTAAAACAATAAATTTTGAAAATTTTAAAATATAATTTTATTAACCAAATCAAAATAAATTTTAGAGAACAATATCTTAAAAGAAATATTATTTCAACAATCCTATTAATATATTATAGTGCATTTTGGATCGAGTCAGGTCGGATTTTAATAAACTAATCAAATATGTGTCAAAAGTTGTTGAACTCAACTTGACCCGAGTTGTTTATCCGAATTATTTAAGTAGACCTGATCCAAATTTATGACCTGACTTAACTTAAGTATTGTTTTATAATTTGGTGTATTCAAATAGAATTGAGTTATATCAAGTCAGATCAGGTTGATTTTAAATTTTTCAATCCAACTCAACTCAAATTTTATATAAATTTTTTTCTCTCAATTTAACTCAATTCAAAATATACAAATATATAACTCAAAACCATTCATTTTTAAGTTGAGTCATTCAAGTTGGGTTAAAACTCGACCTAAGTTTCACCCAAATATCTTACGTGAAATAACGGTACCAGGGTAGAAATATCGGCCGATACATATCGTATCGACCGATATGTATCGGTTTTGGAAGACCGAATGATATCGGCCGATACGATATATATTGGCCGTACAAAAAGATTATCGGTCGATATGGCCGATATTCGGTCCCGAATATCGGTCACCATATCGGCCAATATGCACTGATATCGGTATTTAAAATTTATTTTATTTTATTTTTTAAATAAATAAAAATTGATACGGTTTTTCACGATTTTCACTGTTTTTTAAGGTTTTTAACTGTTTTTCACGATTTTTCACAATTTTTTTTATTGTTTTTCACGGTTTTGAAAATACAAGGAGAGATAAATGCAAATATCAGAGGAGATAAAATTTATTGATAAATACTATATCCGATATACATTTCGACCGAAATATCAAATATGCTGTTTTTTTTTTACCCTGTTCGTACAATGAAATATTGAAAAGCACACAAGAAAAAGAGAGAATGTGAGAGTGGGGTCTCTGATCTTTAATGAACTTTCGCTTCGGTCCACAAAAAGAAGGACCAACGTGACCTTTTGGTCCCACTTCACTTTGAGAGTCAGCTGTCAAAAGCCGCATGCATACAAGCTTCCGAATTCTCTCACATTTACGTGAATTCTTGGATGTTTCTGGCTTGTTGCCTTCTTAGCTGGCACCAGGGGTAAAAAAATCGGCCGGGCCGTTATCCCGGCCGATTTTTCATATCGGCCGATATATCGGTTCGGCCGATATATCGGCCGAACTTTTTCTCTCTCCTCCCCGTTTTTTTTTTTTTTTTTTTTTTTAAAAAAAAAATCCAAAAAAATTACAGCAAATGCAGAAAATTATGAGCTTATTGAATATGTAATTTTTTCATAAAATATCGGACATTTACATCTTCTAATATATTTTTGAAGTTACGATAGTGGGAAATTATATAAATAGTAATAAAATGGTGAAAATTATGAAAAGAAATAAAATAAAAGGAAAAAATTGCATCCCTTTAAAAGAAGTTATTATACATTAAATAACAGCAAATAAAAAAAGTTCATGTATTATTTTATAGGTTTTACCATTTTCTAACATTTATATATCATAGTCCATAGATAATAATGAAATAATTACAAAAAGAAATAAAATAAAAGGAAAAAATTGCATCCTTGTAAAAGAAGTTAGTATACATTATATAACAGCAAATAAAAAAATTTCATGTATTATTTTATAGGTTTTACCATTTTCTAACATTTATATATCATAGACCATAGATAATAATGAAATAATTACAAAAATAAAGAAAATAAAAGGAAAAAATTTCATCCCTGTAAAAGAAGTTAGTATACATTAAATAACAGCAAATAAAAAAATTTCATGTATTATTTTATAGGTTTTACCATTTTCTAACATTTATATGTCATAGTCCATAGATAATAATGAAATAATTACAAAAAGAAATAAAATAAAAGGAAAAAATTTCATCCCTGTAAAAGAAGTTAGTATACATTAAATAAAAACAAATAAAAAAATTTCATGTATTATTTTATAGGTTTTACCATTTACTAACATTTATATATCATAGTCCATAGATAATAATGAAATAATTAAAATAAGGAGTAAGTGAATGTAAAAAATGTTGCTGTAAATTTTAACATGTTAGTAACAGTAACTAAGAGCAAATGAAAAATGTTCATCTATTATTTTATAGGTATTATCATTTTCTAACTTTTTTTTTTCATTTATGCTATTTTATGTTGAAATAGTTAACAAAAATGAATAAATAAATGAAAAAAAATAGTAACTAACAAAGTACACAAAAACTAACTACAGATACATTAAGATGGAAAAAAAATTATAATACCTATATAAAGCTTTTATTACTACATATCTTATTTAACTTCAAGCATTTTTTAACTTCTTTTATGTTATTTTTGGCTAAAAAAATTAAAATAAAATACAGATAGATCGAAATAAATTACAAAACTTACAAGATCAGTAGATCTGTAAATGAAGAAACCTTTGAACGGTCTGGATCGTTCGGTTTCAAACAAATCCGGGTCGTTTAGAACTTACTTAAATCAAGTAATGAAGAGTGCAATTTTTTTGAAAGATAAATAGTAAAATCTGATTTTCTGTTTGAAAATAAGGTGTGAAATTTTAGATGTAGGTGAATGGTATTTATAGGAAAAAATTGGACCGGTTCGATTTTTTGGATTTAAAAAAAATAATAAAATATTCAGGCATGCCGGACCAGCCGAATCCTGCAGTCCGCTGTACACAGAGATGTGATGGGGAGAAATTGGTTGACAGGTGAGATCTCGTCCGAGATCTCGCCCGATATATCGGACATGAGATATCGTCCGATATATCGGCAAAATATCGCCGAACTTGAGTTGGGCCCAGGCCCGATATTTACTGTTTTCAGGGGGAAAAAACGGCCGATTCGGCCCAGATTCGGCCCAGATTTGGACCGATATATCGGTCATCTCGGCCGATATTTATTATGAAAAAAAAAGTTTTTTTTTTTTTTTAAAAAACAAAAAACCGAATTTTTAAAATTCGGCCGATATGATGACCGATAATTCGGTCAAAAATTCGGACATATCGGCCGAATTTTTTTTTGTACGGCCGATACTATACGTATCGGCCGATATAATTCGGTGGCTGAAAAACCGAATTATATCGGCCGATACGCACAGTATCGGCCGATATTTTGACCCCTGGCTGGCACCAACCACCTTAGTAGTGCATTTTAGCATTCTGGGCCCAGATGCGCATTTTAGCAAATTCACGAGTGTAAAGTGAGACTGAACTGGGAAGTCCTTTTCATTTCGGAGTCATGGGCTTCCCCGCCCATTTATTTTTTTAAGTTAGTTTGGTGGGTAAGGCCAAAGATTTCAACTTCAATGAACTGCTTCTGCGTATAACATACTAAATAAGTATTTCATGACACGTGTCACCATCCTATCTTTCTCTATGCAACTTTTATTTTTAAAATAAATTTTCTGACAGGACTTTTTCTAATAAGATTTAATATCTATACTTCTATTCAAATAAGTTTTATAATAGGTATAATGGGTGTAAAACAAAGAAATTTACACGAGTGAAATCATATAAAGTTAGCTCTATCTAATTATTTTATTCTTTAATTTTTAAAATTTTTAAAAATAATAACTTGTACTCATATATATTTAAAATATTATGATTATATAATTTAGATAATCAATTTATGATAAAATTTTATATATTTTATACTATTTATTTGATGAAAAAAATTGTCAATGAATCTTGCTAACAATATTTACGAGTCTCACTCAGGGGTATAAATCTCGATATCTGTCGATATTTGGTTCTCGACTGATATCTAAACTGAGATATTTCTCTCACCTATTTTTTAAATTAAAACCTGAGATATCGACGATATATATATATATAGGGTCCCCGTTTACACACCCGGTTTTCCTGCCTCTACACACCCGTTTCCGGGTGCTGGTGGCAAATTACGATTTTGCCCCCGCATGTCCATTCGTTCGAACGAATGATCAGTTCAATTTTTCATTCGTTCGAACGACTGGACGCATATCCCCACTGCTTTCATTCATTCGAACGAATTCACAGTTCATTTCGGATTCGTTCGAATGAATACATGAATACTGCCGAGATTTTCACTGATTCGAACGAGTGGCCATGTGCACAATCCATTCATTCGAATGAGAAATTCATTCGAACGAATTCACCAGTGTAAATTCCATTCATTCGAATGAACTGTTCGGAAGTGTTAATTCGTTCGAATGAATGGATGGATTCATTCGAACGAATGAATGAGAGGGGACTGGAAACATTGTCCTTCGATCGAATGAATTCGTTCGAATGAATCCATCCATTCATTCGAATGAATGGCAAATATATGTGCATTCATTCGAACGAATAAATGAGAGGGGACTGGAAAAACAGTCCTTCGATCGAATGAATTCGTTCGAATGAATCAGTCCATTCATTCGAACGAATGGCAAATAGAAGTGCATTCGTTCGAATGAATGGATGGATTCATTCGAACAAATTTATCAGAGAGGACTGGAAAATGACAGTCTCTCTCTCGGGTGCCATTCGTTCGAATGAATCAAGACATTCATTCGAACGAATGAACATCTATTTGCCATTCGTTCGAATGAATGTACTGATTCATTCGAACCAATGACATATGGACGTCCATTCGTTCGAATGAATCAGTCCATTCATTCGAACGAATGTATCAGGGAGGACTGGGAAATGACAGTCATTGCCTCGGATTGGATTCGTTCGAATGAATAGATCCATTCATTCGAACGAATGGCATTTAAGTCGCCATTCGTTCGAATGAATGGATCTATTCATTCGAACGAATGGCGACTTATATATATATCCCGCGATTAATTCGATCGATTCCTTCGATCGAATCAAGCCCTAGCCTCCCTCTCCCCTTTTGAAACCCTAAATCGATCGATTCCCTCGCTCCTTCCTCTTCCTCTCCCTCTCCCTCATCGGCTTCGGCTCCGGCTCCTCATCCGGCTCCCTCCTTCTCAGGTTTACCCCTCTCCGATTTCCGTCTCCTTCTCCCTCTCCCTCTCCCTCTCTCTCGGAAATCCCCATTCATTCAAACATTTCTCCATTCATTCGAACGAATGCACTTCTATTTGCCATTCGTTCGAATGAATGGACTGATTCATTCGAACGAATTCATTCGATCGAAGGACTGTTTTTCCAGTCCCCTCTCATTCATTCGTTCGAATGAATGCACATATATTTGCCATTCATTCGAATGAATGGATGGATTCATTTGAACGAATTCATTTGATCGAAGGACTATGTTTCCAGTCCCCTCTCATTCATTCGTTCGAATGAATCCATCCATTCATTCGAACGAATTAACACTTCCGAACAGTTCATTTGAATGAATGGAATTTACATTGGTGAATTCGTTCGAATGAATTTCTCATTCGAATGAATGGATTGTGCACATGGTCACTCGTTCTAATCAGTGAAAATCTCGGCAGTATTCATGTATTCATTCGAACGAATCCGAAATGAGCTGTGAATTCTTTCGAATGAATGAAAGCAGTGGGGATATGCGTCCAGTCGTTCGAACGAATGAAAAATTGAACTGATCATTCGTTCAAACGAATGGACACGCAGGGGCAAAATCGTAATTTGTCACCCGCACCCAGAAACGGGTGTGCAGAGGCAGGAAAATCGGGTGTGTAAACGGGGACCCTATGTATATATATATATATATATATATATATATCAGATATCGCCCGATATAAAGAATTAAAAAATCGATATAAATCGATCGATGCGTATCGTATTAGCCGATATTTAAATCCCTAATCACACTCTTTTTTAAATACTATAATTACAAGTTGAGATGTTCTTACCGGACATTGAAATGTATGGATATAAAATTATATGAGATAATGTTTGTTAACCATAAATCTCTGAAGATTAAAAATTTCAACTCATATTAAGAGTAGACTTAAGGTGGTAGATTAAAATATAATCTCCTAAAAAAGAGGAGATTGAAAGTTTGAAGGTACCCCTGAATACATCATCGATCATATATATAATTTAGGTGGATTACGGTCTTTGATTTCCAGTGACGCAAAGTTTTTGGAGCATGACGTGGCTACCGACAAACTCTCTCACCCACCTTACTCATACATAATTTACATAGGAACTAGGGGTGAAACTTGGGCCGGGTTTTGGCCCGAACCCGCATGACCAGACTCGAAAATCATGCTGGCCGGGTCGGGTTGAGAGGTTAGAAACATGCATTGAATTTGGGTCTGGTCGGGTTGGATTAAGAGATTTTTAAGTTAACCCGATCCTGCCCAATCAAATCTGACCCGACATGGTAAAAAGTAGAGGCTAAAGTAGGTTCAAAATGCGGGATGGGTTGAGTCGGGTTATAATTCGAGTTGAGTCGGGTCAAGATGTCGGGTCAAAAGTTTGGATCACGTCGGGTTGAGTTCCATATATTAATAACTCGGGTCGGGTTGGGTTTTTTTTATAGGAACCATCTATAAAATCGGCTGATAGATATTGTATCATTGTTCAATGACTATAGCAGTCGACATGTCTGACAATCGATCCACCCTGCATAATACTGCTTGTATTTAATTTTTTTAAAGAATTATTTTGACTATCTTTTAAATTAAATTTTCTGTGAATATAATTTTAAGAAAGTTTATAAACAAGTTATTTAAGTGTAAAAGATATTTTTTATTATCAAACTATATGCCATTAAAATTTGACTATTTTGAATTATTTTCTTCAATTTTTTTTTAGATTTTTACTCTTCAATAATCTCAACTTTGGAGCTATTTTTTAAATAATTTAATCAAATAATATTGTGTCCTTATAGAATTGAATGGAGATGTCTTAATATGATTAATATAGTTTGTAGGATGTCTGTATGATTTTTCAATTTTTTTTTAAAATTAATGAAAGTAGAGTTTTCTAAAATAATTCTCATTTTAGAGTTTCTTGTAGAAAAATTAAGGAAATAATATGCGGATGTTTAGGGGGTTTGTGTGCTTTTTCTAATATTCCAATAATTTTATGAAATTTAGATTTTTTATGGAAAAAACTATGAATTATAATAGAAGATAATGTCACTACAGAAAATAACATGAACTTCATATTAGGTATTTTCTTATATTGCTTTCTTATGCTTTAAATTTTTTAAATAGTTTTCAAAATTTTAAGATATACTTTATTTGAATAAAAAATTTGATTCTCAAGGATCTAATACTTCATAAAAATGACGTTTTTATAAAAATATGCACACACTAACTTTTCCATTTTCCTTTTTTTTGTATTTTTCTCAAAAATTCAAAAGAAAATGAGAATGTGTAATGGCGTTAAATCACACAGATCAAATACGTTTCGCCAAGCACTATTTTAACCCCTGCCGATGTTTGCTCAATCGATACTTAATATCGAGAACAACTCTTAAATGGTTATTGAGCGCTACATAGTTGGTTATGATGTAAAGAAAATAATGGAATAATGAGTATATGAAGTTTTTTCTCCATTTGATTATTTCATTATTTGATTTTAAACTTTAAAAAATCAATGACTTGTACGTTTCAAAGTTTAAAAATTAAGATTATATTGCTTGAATTATCAATTGATAATAAAAAGTTTCTAAAGTGAATATTACTAAATTATCTCTTTTATTTTGTATTTGTTAGTAAGAAAGTTGAATTAGAATAAGTATTTATTCTTTTAATATTTTTATCAGACTCTAGAGAAGAAGAAGAAATTTATTTGAAATCAATATTGAATCAACATAATAAAATATTATATAAACCAGTTCATATTGATCAATAAATGAGCTATATTTACATTCAACAATTGGAGCATTTTGTAATTTTTGCATACAATTCTCAAAGTTGTTTCCTTCCATATGTGGAATAAGGGTCACTTGCTTCAAATGCAAAACAAGATATTTGTTAATTGTTAATACTTAATTTTATAAAAGAATGACTCTTTAAAAAAATAGTCATACATTAAATGTTGAATCTTTATGAAAACTAGATTGATAAATAGTACCAACTACTCAAGATATGCATTTATGTTAAATGTGACAAACACGCGCTTGACAAGTAATGTTCTTCACTTCATAATTTTTTTTCAATTTTTTCAATTTTTAATATTAATGTCAAGGCGGTGGATTCTTCAAACTCACCTAATTCAATAATGTAATCTCCTTTTCCATTTCTAATATATATATATATATATATTTTAAATTCTCTTATTTTAGATAATAGCATGATATAAAAACGGATCAAATCTTTCAGCTTATCCAATCAAATATTAAAATTTATTTTTCCTGTTTTTAGCTTATACAATTCTCCTGTTTTTACATGAATTTCTCTATTTTTAACTTTTGATACATACAAGCCAAATATTTCAAACTCACAAAATCAAATCTTTAATTTTATTTTTCTAGTTTTTAGAATTTTATGATGAACTCTCTTCCTCCCCCCACCCTCCCAACCTTTTACTAGTATGAATGCAAATTATACTCCTTACTGAACAAACAATCAACATACCAACATCTTAAGTTGTCTTTTCTAGAGATAGAATATTAAAAGTTAAGAGATTTAAGCATAGAGAAAAGATATGGTGCAACTTTTTTTTTATGAAGTGAATTAAAAATAATTGTAAAGATAAGTATACTTGATGCATTATAAGTAGATTCAATTTAGACCAAACTTCAATTCTTAGCCACTTGATCTGAGTAGTCAAAATCACCAATAATTTTTAATTTTTTTAAAAATGCTAATGATTTTGACTATAAAATCAAGTGACTTAAAATTGCATCTAGGCCTCAAAGTTTGGTACAATTGTAGCACATTAAGTCTAATTTTAATTCATACCAGTTGGCTTTCTAATGGGTCTAATATAATTTTTCTTTAGAAAAAAAGTAAAAAAGAACATCTGATATTGATCGCACTAGTTAAGTGTATACCTTACATAACATGTAAGAATGCTTGAGAAGTTTACTATATTATCAAGTGGTATGAGATTGAACTTTCTTCTAAAATTTGGTGCTATTGTAGAATATCGAGTCTAACTTCAATTTATATAATATATTTTTTCATAAATTTAATCAAAATATTGTGAAACAAGAAATAGGCCATTTGATATTACTTGCACTTATTGAATGTTTATACTAAACTAACAATGTGTCTGTAGAAAAAAAAAAAACCATTTCCTCCTTTGTAGTAGTAAGAATTCTAATAGGGTAGAAAGTCTAAATGACTCAAAGCTTAATATAAGTTTAATGTAGAAGAAACTTTCCTTTCATTTAATCATATACTAATATGCTTCACAAAGATGTCCATGACTCATCTTAAAGTTGTCAAAGGTAAATCCTTGTGACATTTTCACAAATATCCTTCCCTCTAGATGTCGGAAAAAATTGAATTTCATGTGGTAAATGTTATCAATTTGAGTCTAGCATGTTTAAAGTTTGTTCGATGCATTAATTTCTAAGGTTGATTGACTTTTCAAATGAAAACAATTTTTATAGCTATAAATATCACAAAAATGTAGTTGGCTTATTATATAATGAGAATATATGAAAAAGAAATGGTTTGGTACAATAGAGACATATAACTATATATCACTAGAGCTTTGAGGGAATACAAGAAGCTACTTTCTCACATTGGTTATTTTGTATCTATAATTCATGATAATAGACTGCGTTTGGATAAGGAATAAATTTTAATAAGGAGTGGATATTCAGAGGTGAGTAATCAATTATGAATACCTTTTTGTTTCAAAAAATAAAAATAAAAGTGAAAGTAGAGAGATAAACAAAGGTAAATTTGAAATTTTTTACTTTTATCTTTTGATTATCAAATAAAGGTAATCAGAGGTAACCTCATTTCCCTTACACCTCTGTCGTTCAAATGCAGCCAATGGAGCAATTTTTTTTATCTTGATAGTAGATAATTGGACATAATAATTACCTACAAAGTTAGATAACTACCGTAATAATCCGTGCTCTCATTAGCTAAAGAATACAACTCTATCTCTATTTCTCTTTCCTTTGATTCTAGAAATGTGATTTCGAGTTTTTCTTGCAAAGCTTGTCGATTGTAGCTTGTTAACCAAATTCATTCAATAAATGTTATTTGGAATTGAGTTTTGGTTTAAAATACTACATCTTCATTCTTGCTTTTGGGCACATATGATCATAAATTTTTTCAATTTGTTATTTCTTTATTTTTTTCAAATTATAGTCAACTTCGAGAAAAATTGCGAAGAAAAAATCCTTTTTCTCCCTTAAATAAGTTGTATCCTTCCAAATTCTCTTTTATCTTAGTACTCCATTTGCAACAGAGACAAATCACATGGTGAGAATCTCAAAATTTCCAAACTATGGACTTCCATACTAAAGCGTATAGAGCAATCAAACAAAATGGGTAGAGAAGACTTGAATTGGACATGTCAACCATGGATGGTAAGGGGAGTCTTTCAAAATTTTTTTTTTTCTAGTGTTGAAATCGGGCCAGGGTCTGATTTTTTAAAACCTAACATAGTCTAAGTTACTAATATATGGAATCCGACCCGATCCGACCCAAACTTTTGACCAAGACATATTGACTTGACCCGACCCGAATTATATCCCTGACTCAACCTGAAACCCGATCCGATCCGCATTTTGAACCTACTTTAGCCTACTTTTTACCGGGTCGGGTCGGATTAACTTAAAAATCTCTCAAGCCAATCCGACCCCAATTCAATATGGGTTTCTAACTTCTCAACCCGATCAGACGCACTGACCCGACTTGCATAACCCGACCCGTATGATCTAGGGTCGGGTCATATGGGTTCGGGCCAAACCGGATTCGAGTTTCACCCCTAATTCTTTCTTTTATAGATATATTTATTCAACTTCAAAAAAAAAAAAATTCAAGAAATAATATTTATCTTCTAAGTTATATGTAGGTTACTTGCTTATCTCCTAATCAGGCTCTTTTATCTAAAACTAGTGGGCCTCAAAATGGACAATTGAGTTCCTTAAATTTCAAGAGTTCATATCATTTTTTTGTGGGTACTCATTTAGCTTACCAATTAGTGCGCTTTACGTGAACGGTACAATTATAACAAATCTGATTAATTTGATAATCAAAATTCTCAATTGACATAATAAAAAATAATAACCATTTTTGTTATGATCATTATTTTTATCTCATTTTTGTGAAATTGATTATTTGAGTTTTACTTTTAATTCAACTCTATCAACAATCATGCTCTCCATTTATCTCACATATTATCATATCGGGTTTAAGAATCCACATCTTTAATAGCCTCCCGTTTCTTATAATTACAGTCTACTTATAACCTAAAGACCTTTGGTATAAAAAATGATATTAAGTAAATATACATATAATAAATTCAAACCAAAATAAAACTATGATAAACTTGTTGAATTAAAGCAAATTTTTACTCATTCATAAATTGTACTTATATTCTAAATATTAAAGATTCTTTGGTACACATACATCAATTTTTTTTTGTCATACCAGCAGTAAGGAGAAACCATTCATAGTGTCTTATTCGTTTCAGTTAAAAAAATATTAAAATATTATAATGAGTAAAACATCTTCAATTTTATTTAGTTAATAAATAAAATATTATAATATTATAATTATTAAAATATCTCATTTTATTATAATATAATTTTTAAAAAATGATCAAGTACATGAGACTTGACCATAAAAAGTTAGATCTTTTATATCCACCATCCCCTCCCCTCACGAATCTTAAAATTTTAAATGAAATGCTATGAATACTGAAATTATAACTTTTTTATACTTTTATGTTGATGCCTCAAGACACACTTGGTTTATTTTTTAAAAGTTAGTTGTAATACTAATCAAATAGAATTTCACATGAATTTGGGCCTTATCAATGCTCACTAGGAGTCTTGGCAATTTGGATCAATTTTGAATTGATGTCACTGTTGAATTAAAAATTCATTTGAAACTAACTCTATTCTTACCTTGATCTTTGAATCCTTGAAAAATATCTCATGATTTTTCAAATTCAATATATTTTGATTTCTATGAAAAACAAAATCCTGAAACAACTTCTTAAAACCACTCCTTCCTATGCACTAGACCCGCCCGCCTTGTGGGTCCTATAGAGCTCAGGTGCGACCGTGGCTCATGAGCAACTTTGTTTAGGAGAAAATGATTCTCTCGATCAAATGACTGGTGACATAAAAAAAAAGTTATAAAAAGACTATAATTTTAAAGTAAGTCTAGCATTTTTCATTTAAAAAATAAATAATTTTCTTTATAAAAATATTTAAAATTTGTCTTTATTATAGTCAGATTTATATCTAATAATTTTTTATAATATTTGATGTAAAATGATTATATAGTACAAGTAAAATAAAACCGTAGATTACATTTAACATTTATTTAGATAATTCTTTTTAAATTTTGAATAAACGATAAGTATAATAGTAATCTGAAGTTATTATTTGATCATTGCTCATTTCACGTGGTGCAGCGCAGATACGAAACCCGCTTATAATCCCATTTCCCTCAATTTAAGGGGCATTACTGTAATTACGCACACTAAAGTTGTTCGTTGTGAAATGTGTGAAGCGAGAGAGAGAGAGAGCATCACAGTCCAAGTGAATAAAGGTGGGATTCGTCTGAAAGATTCTCAGCCTTTTGCTTTCCATCGCTTCATCTTTCATCTTTAGTCTCCAACCCAACTTAAACAACATACGAACTACAATACAATAATAATGCAATCATACTGTAGCACCACAAAAGGTTGAAGAAGAAGGAAGAAGAAGAAGGAGAAGAAGAAGATTGTTGGTTTCTGCCTTTAGAATTCGTGATTTCCAGCTCCTTTTCCGTCCTGCACTTCTTTTGACGCTTGCCTGTTCTCCATCTATGCCTCTTCATTGTCCAGATCTGTGTAAAACAAGATGAGTAAACAAAAAGAATCCTAAACCGCTTACGAATCACTTCTTGAAATCCTAGACCAACGGAAAGCTGGAAAAAGAACGGATTTCATACAATCTAGGGTTCTTTGATGGATTCTTTTATTTTTTTTATTTTTAAATTTGGAGGACATCTGGAAATTTCACTTAATGATGAATGAAGCTGAGTAGAAAGTATTCGATTTAACTCAGATCAGTATAGTTTTGGAGTAATTTGCATTTTCAGTGGAACTCAAATGAAGCCGAGAGGAACTCCGTTGTTTTTCAAAGAAGCTCGAAGAATGGTTTCCATAGAGAGCTGAATTTCAATAAGCTGATTGATTATCCGAGGGATTTGTATGAACATTACTAGAACGGACACTTTCTTCTGTTTGTTTTTTCAGTATCAAAGGAAGTGGTGAAATCGATTAAGAAATTCAGATTTCACCGTCAAAAGCCCATGCATGCCCTCTCGCTCTGCAGACCAATGGATTTGTAAGAAACTTGAGTTTCCTCAATCCTGACTCTGTTTCTCTCTATCTATTCTCATTTGAAGCTACTTCTCTTGGTTCTCTGGGGCAGAGACTATAGAGGAGGTAAGCTCTCTTTGAAAAATTTAATTTAACTTTCTAGATTTTTTTCTGTAATTAAACGAGCATACTTTTAAAAAATAAAAATAAAAACAAGGGAAGACAAAATCTCTGTTTAATGACAATCAATGTATATTTGTTTTCTACGTTTACCATTTACTATGAGCCTCGGAGTGGGCAAACTATTTAAGAATGCCTTTGATTTGCTTGCCAATTGTCCTAGGAACAGAATAGAAAAATAGGTCAACTGATCAAAATGTGATGCGAGAAAAAAACATTTATTAATTTCTCTCCATGAACAGGTAATAAATAAAAAAGTGCTAATTTCTGTGGAATCTGAGTCTCTTATTTATGTCTTTACTATTTCTGTGGCCTTGGACAGATGAATCATTGGCAATGGTGTTCATAAGAGTTGCAGTGAATTCCTTCCCCTGTTCAACAACTAGAACAATTTAATGGTGGCGTCTCTGCTGTGGGCCTTAAACAAATACTTGTTGCTATTGAACTGCTGATTTTATTGTTATGGTGATGGCTAAAGGAAATTACCCTTCATCCCTTCTCTTTCTCTCTCTAGTTTTGCTTCTGATCCCTCCTTACACATACCAGCTAGGGTCCTCTGATGTCTTGACCCTTATGATAATTAAGAAGCTTTTGTACTTTCCATCTGTGTTGAGCAGCTGGAATAGCTCCACAGACTTCTGCAACAGTGAACTCGATCAATCTTTGACAATCGTTTGCTATGAAGGGACCATAACCCAGTTGCATATCATTGGCAGAGATGAGTCTCCAATGCTGCCGAGGAACTTCTCCATTGACTCTTTCTTCACCACTCTGGTAAGGCTCTCAAGCTTGAAGGTTCTTTCCTTGGTTTCTCTGGGTTTATGGGGTCCAATCCCCGCTAAAATCAGCCGGTTATCTTCATTGGAGATACTCAATATGAGTTCAAATTTCCTGCATGGTACTATTCCTGAAGAAGTTTCATCTTTGAAGAACCTTCAAACACTCATACTGGATTACAACACATTAAGTGGTCGCATTCCTGATTCCATGAGCACTCTTTCGGCCTTGACTGTACTGAGCTTGAAGAACAATTCCTTGAGTGGGTCTCTTCCTATTTCATTGGGGACTTTGGAGAATCTCAGAGTTCTTTCACTTTCAAGGAACCATCTTTATGGAGAAGTTCCTGATCTGAGCAGTTTGACCAACCTTCAAGTGCTTGATTTGGAAGATAATTACTTCGGAACTCAGTTTCCAAGTTTGGGAAGGAAAATAGTTACTCTTGTATTGAGAAAAAACAGGTTTAGCTCTCGGATTCCTTTTGAAGTGAGCTCATATTTTCAGCTTCAATGGCTAGATATTTCTTTCAATAGGTTTGTTGGGCCATTCTCGCCATCATTATTGTCTCTGCCATCTATCAATTATCTTGATATTGCGGGAAACCGATTCACTGGAATGCTTTTCCAAAATACCACATGCAATGAGAGACTTGAGTTTGTGGATTTGTCTTCAAATCTTTTGACAGGGAGTTTGCCTACGTGTCTTCTATCAAATTCTATGACAAGAGTTGTCCGGTATGCAGGGAATTGTTTGGCCACTAGGACTCAAAATCAACATCCATTCTCATTCTGCAGGAATGAGGCTTTGGCCGTGGGGATAATACATCGCAATCAAAAGAAGTTGCCATCTGATAGGGTGGCTCTTCCGCTAAGCATAGTAGGAGGGGTTATTGGGGGTCTTGTGCTAGTTGGTATATTGGTATGGCTGATTCTTCGAAGAGGCATTGCAGAAAAGTTGCGGAGAAGACCACCAAGAAGATTGATAGCAGAGACTGCTTCAACTGGATTTCCGTCGAAGCTCCTTTCAGATGCAAGTAAGGCACTATCATTCATTATCTGTACATCTGTCTGGTTGAGCATTTTTTCAGTTCTTCAAGGTTAATCTTTATGGTTTACTGCTAGTGGGAGTGGTCTAAGGGCATTTGGAAAGCCACTGCTTTTGCCATTTGGCTCCCATCATGCATGATGCACCTTTTGCTGAATCATAATATGTAATGCATTGGTTACATAGAATCAATTACTGAATACCATCTATTGAATTCTAGTTCATATTGGTAGTACTTGACCATCTGCATTTTCATGGTTTGAAGGGTACATATCTCAAACGATACGACTGGGAGCACTGGGCCTTCCAGCTTATCGAACATTTTCTTTGGAGGAGCTTGAGGAAGCTACAAATAATTTTGAAACATCTACTTTTATGGGTGAAGGTTCCCATGGTCAGGTACATGTGCCTTTTTAACTGAAAATTGCGTTGGTGTTTTGTGTCATCATGTTATGCACTAGGACTCCTTGTACATTACTACTCCCTCCGTCCCATTTTAATTGTCTCATTTGAAATATTTGTGTTTTTTAAGGAACTCTCTCTATAAGGCTAACATTTCATGTGATCTCATCCATTTTCAATACATTTTATACTAAATAAGACAATTATTTTGGGACAATTCTAAAATCCATATAGGACAATTAATTTGGGACAGAGGGAGTATTTTTTATTGATAATAAAATTAGTGAGGGAACCCCTTGAGTATGGTGAAGGCTAGGGTCTGTTTTAAGGCCTATATAGGTCTTCAACATATAAAAAACATATAAAAAACAGCAGACTAGGATCCGATTCAAGTTACAGCGTGCTTGAGAGAGCCCAAATCGCATAGTCGCCCGGAAACTCTGAAAGTTCCTAAGATCATTCCAAATCGTGTAGTCTCCCAGAAACTCTGAACGTTCCTAAGATCTTTCTCTCTTTCCAATGCTAATTGATGTTTCACCCCAACTTTGGGCAAACGGAAATTCAACTGGAAAATAATCACCAAATCTCAATTTCTCTCCAGAAAAACAAGAAAATGATCAAATCTTACTGAGAAAATCGACACCTTTCGAAATCCGCCAATGAAATTAATTTCGTTGAAAACCAAAATTTGATTTTTGTTGGATTAAATTGTTTGCAAACTGAACTAAAACACAATAATCAGGATCTGTAAATTTCAGATTATATCTTATGCAACCCGAAACTCGCTAAAACCCGAGAATTAGAATCAAAGGATGAGAATAAATTGTTAACTGAAATTTAACGAAGTAAAATTCAGTCACTGAAATTTATATTAATGATATTCAGATCTGAAAATAAAAGAACTTGATGAAAACTCAATCAAATTGCATACACAAAATTAATTCAACTCAAAATAAAGTCAGAATTTTCAATGAAGAAAAACTGCACTTACACTAAGACAACAAAGAGACTTTTCTCTTCTTGGAATTAAACCAACTATACTTGAATTGAAATCTACTGTAGCTTGGACGAACTTTGGATTCTATCTTGAGAGATCTTCTCCAAGTTGCCATGGGCGAATTCTGGATGCTTTGCTGCTGTATTATTGTTTGGGAACTTCCAAAGAAAGAAAGGAGGTGGAGAGAGGAGGTGGGTTAAGTAGGTGGAAGATGCTTTCTTGCATTTTTTCTCTCTCCTCAGCATATGAGCCATTTAATTTGTAATTTGGTATTTGGGTTTACAAACACCATAAATGGGTCCTAGGGTCCATTTGCTAGGTCCAGGGGCTTCTTATGAGCATGTTTGGAGGCCCAATTGAAACTGAAATGCAACTTGGATCACTTCATCCTCATTTTCTCCTTCTTCTATGATGCCTTCGTAATTTCCGCATTAGAGGGATGAAAAAGGAACATCAACACTGTCGCTTGCGTCGCTTTTTGGTTGATTTGGAATTGCATTGAGAATACCAACACCATCTTTGAATGGTCTTTGAGATGGTCGTTGAACCCTGTCTTATACAATGTTAGTCAAATAAATTCGACCATTACACTTTCGTGCAAATCAAATCCAGATTGGGTCCTCATAGGGCTCAAACAATCTCAATGAATGCATGTGATGGAATTATGGCTTCTATCTCCTCTTCATGATGTACAGCTGCACTGCATCTTTATTTTGAAGGCCTCCTGCTGTAACTGGAGTTGTCTGCGCTTCTTTAACTGCTTCTTCTTGATCTGCAATGGTAGAGGTAACTTGTCAGTTTCCTTCATTAGTCT
Source organism: Chimonanthus salicifolius (assembly GCA_013350335.1). Lineage (NCBI taxonomy): Eukaryota > Viridiplantae > Streptophyta > Magnoliopsida > Laurales > Calycanthaceae > Chimonanthus > Chimonanthus salicifolius. The sequence continues at coordinate 24,162,444 of CM023542.1, forward strand.
TCTCCACTTGGAGAAAACCCGACCTCGACTTTTGTTCCTCTGAAAGTCAAACATCATCCAAGTTATCCTTCCGAGTCAAAATCCATTGGCTAAACTGGAAAGTCCATCTGTCCATCCTCCCATAATTCTTCAACCCTAATAATTGACACTTACTGCATTGTCTCCAACTGCCCCAACAACCGAATCATCATCCACCTTCCACTAAGGAAAAGACATAACTGTCAGTAACTCCATAGTCATCAAATTTAGTTGTCGAGAAGTCCAATTGTTCAACATTTGCTGGAAAGACAATCCGTTCTTCTTGTTCTTTCTCATGGTCTGTTTCTGCTGGAGCCTCTAAAACTTCAAGACGAACCCCCTCATGCTCAGCTAGAGAAAATATGTCCATAGAATTAGGAGTCATCAAAATCATCATACCTAGGAGGTAGATCAAGATTAACTGATGTCAATTCAACTGTTTCAATCACAAATAGTCCATCTGATGTTGATTCCAACAACTCCACAGTACTTTATGTAGAATGTATAGAGTATGTAGAACTTGAGGTTGAGATTTCAGAATCTTTTGTTGACTACATAGGTCTAGGTTTTGTGGAGCCTGATCATCAGAGATGTACTGTCGATCCGGTCGCTTGTCGAGCTCCACATTGAGCTTGTGGGGGGTCAAAGGGGGGTAGTGTCCCCTTATCCAGGGGTAAGGGGGAGGACCCTCGAGCCAAATTTTTTATTGGAGGGTAATTTTGTAATTTTACATTGCACTTTGTGTAAACTCTAATTATGGCAGTATATAATGTTGTTTTCCTGAGAAAGAGTTAGAGAGCAAAAACTATAACGAGAGTTGGAGCTGTCTCTCCTTCGATTTCTCATCTTCAAGCGTAGCGGATCGGTATTTGAACCGGTGGACGTACTGAAAGGGAACAACATAAATCTCTGTGTTGTGGCTTGGTCTGATTTTCTCATTTTTGTTTCTGTATTCTTTGTTTGATATTTTTGTTTTTCGTGTGGTAGGAAAGGTGTTTCTACCCAACAACTGGTATCAAGAGCTTGGTTTGAGTGCAAGCAATGTCGGAAGAAGGAAAGGTCAAGATAAAAAATTCAATGGCACAAACTTTGGGTTTTTGAAGATGCAAATCGAAGATTATCTCTATCAGAAGAACCTGTATCAGCCTCTTTCAGGAAAGAAATCAGATGGGATGAAGGATGATGAATGGGCTCTTCTCGATAGACAGGCGCCAGGGGTTATTTGATTAACGTTGTCTCGTAGTATTGCTTTCAACATAGCGAAGGTGAAAACCACAATCCTTTTACAAAAAAATAAATGAGAAGACCACGAGATGTCTTATGGCTGCCCTTTCGAATATGCTTAAAAAAATCCTCTGCCTCTAACAAGGTGCACTTGGGTGCTGCATGAGATTTTAAATCTCAAAGAACAACTGTCTAAGGAGTTCGCAATGAAGGATTTGGGTGCTGCAAAACAAATCCTAGGAATGCGACTCATTAGAAATAGAGCAAACAAAATGTTGAAGCTATCACAGATAGAGTACGTGTCCAAAGTACACAAGAGGTTAAACATGGAAGGTGCTAAGCCAATCAACATGCCTTTGGAAAGTCACTTCAGACTTTCAAAGGAACAGGGTGCAGCGACACAGCAAGAGCGTGATTACATGGCTAAGTGATCCGTGATATTTGGATAAAATACAGAAAATTGGAGAGATTTTTGAGAGAGAGAATTGATACAGAGAGACAAGTGTAACACCGATTTTGGAAGAACCTTCTTCCTATTTTTCTTTCTTTTCTTATTCTCCTTCAAAATTTCTCATGTACAGACTCTCCTGGTGTGTTCCTTGTCTGGAACCACCCTGTTTACACGAAAAAAGAGAAAAACTGCTCGGAATTGCTCTGCAGTTTCTGTTTCAGTCGACCGAATAAGGGTATCGGTCTTTGGTCAATCGACTAATAGGATTGACTGATACTATCAGAAACTCAGTATGTTTTTATAGACATTCAAACAGTCGACTGATGGTCGACCGAAAGTCGACCGAATAGGGGTATCGGTCTTTGGTCAGTCGACTGATATTATCGACTGATATTATCAGAGACTGGTCTGTTGTTATAGACAGACGATCAGTCGACTGATGGGTCGACCGATCCTTCCAGAGAGACTAATCTGGCTATGCAGACAGTCAACCGACACTCTGATCACAATGATTTTTCTGAGTTTTTACACAGTACTATGCTGTGTTTTCCCAGCTGGAGATCCTCCTGGATCAAAGCTCTCCCTGTTTGGTGGTTTTAGCTCCTGCTAAAACTCAAAATTTCAGATGAGGGAACTCTTTAGTCCTCTTGTCTTGACTGTGCCACTGTGATTGACTTTATAGTTGTCTCTTCTTGCCGATGCAAAAAGAGTCGTACTTCCTTCGCCGAGTCTCCATCACCTTCTTCTCTAAAATACAATCCTCAGATAATAGATCTTCTCGCTCCACCCACAAATCATCAACGGATGGTAGCCGAGTCTCCTTGTCTGAGTCTTCATCAAGCAATGATGGTTCAAACAACTTCAAATTGTCGGCATCAATAACCAAGTACATCTGCATGTAGGGTGGTAAATCCAGCTGGAATGCGTTGTCCCCCAATCTTCTTAAGGATCTTGAACGGACCATAATGGATTGGTTTGATCTTCTTTCCGTCTCCCTTCAACCGTTCTTTGCTTGGCTTCAGCTAAACACGATCCCCTTCTTGAAAGGTACATTCCGTCCTGTGTCTATTATGTCGAGCATTATACTTTTGCTGTGACTTCTGCAGTTGTGCTTCCACTTCCTTGTTCACCTTGGCTATTCTTTCAAGGAACCGTTGAGCCCTGGCTTTGTCCTCCTCTTCTTTTCCCTCCAATTGACCACTTTCAATAGTAAAAGTTAAGTCAAATGGGCTTTGAGGCAAGTAGCCCAAACAAACCTCAAAAGGCGACTTCTGAGTCAATCCGTGAATCGCACGATTGAAGGCGAACTGCAGATATGGTAGGCTAGTATCCCAAGTCTTTGGATGCTTGGAGTTATAACCTCGTAGGAGGTGCACCATCGTCCTGTTCACAACCTCTGTTTGTCTGTCTGTCTGTGGATGAAAGGCTGTGCTCCACTTCAGTCTAGTGTCCATCATCCCCCACAATGAATTCCAGAAATGACTGAGGATCGATTATCCCTATCCGAAATAATCGACGTCGGCAACCCAAAGTGCTTCCACACATGCTCAAAGAGCAGTCTTGCCGCTGTTTCCCCTGTCACTGTCTTTTTACAAGGAATGAGTACCACCATCTTACTAAAACGGTCCACCACAACGAACAAATAGTCATAACCACTCTTTGTCTTCGGTAATCCTCCCAAGAAATCCATCGAAATACTCTCCTAGGGCCTTGTGGGTACTGGTAATGGAGTGTACAGTCCCGACTTCCTGTTTGAGGGTTTCGAAGTGTTGCATAACACACAACCCCGGATGTAACGGTTGACATCTTGTTGTATTTTTGGCCAAAAGACATCGGCGCAAATTCAGTAAGGTCTTCTCAACTCCAAAATGCCCTGCCACTCTAGATGTATGAGCCTCCCGTATCGATTGTAATCGCTTCCCGTCCTTCGGAATGCACAATTGTGAACCCTTGTACATCAACCCATCTTTCAGTGTATATTCTGTAGACTGTCTTTGTTGCAATTTCTCAAACACTGTCTTGAAATCTTCATTGGAGCCGTAACTCTGTGTATACTCAGGAAGGGTCATGGGTTGGACCTTCATTGCCACCATTAGAGTTGCTCTACTTTGTTGAGGCGGTGTGGACAACATGTCTGTCAACTGATTGGTAACTCCTTTCTTGTATTTGATGACAATATTAAACTGCTATAGATACGACATCCATTTCATATGTCGAGCTTGCTGCAGTTTGGACTGTGTCTGAAAAAACTGAAGTGGCTTGTGGTCAGTGTGTACTATCACATCCTTCCCCAATAGATATACCTTCCAATGCTTTACGGCCTGGTGTAAAGCGTACATCTCTTTGTCATACGTGGGGTAGTTCAACACTGGTCCACTAAACATCTCTGAATGATAAGCAACCGGCTTACCATCTTGTAACAAAATGGCTCCCATAGCATACGTTGATGCATCTGCCTCAACCTCAAATGGTCTGTGCAGATTCAGTAATGCCGACACTGGGGCCTCAGATATCTTCCTCTTCAGTAACTTGAAGGTGTCTTCTTGCTTCTTCGTCCATTCAAATTTTTGATTGGCCTTTGTCAAGGTGTGCAAAGGTACTCAATCTGTGAGAAATGGCGAATAAACTTTCGTAAGTATTGATAGGCTCCCATGAAGCTCCTTACTTCAGTCACTGTTTGAGTTGTCAGCTATTTGGTAATGATCTCGATCTTTGAAGGATCAACCTTCAATTCACCTGCTCCAACCACAAATCCCAAGTACACTAATGACTGTTTCCCTAACTCACATTTCTTTCCATTCAGCTGGATCTGATTTTCATTCAACACCCCCAACACTTTCTTCAAATGACAGATGTGGTACTTCCCATGTCTTACTGTATATAAGAATATCATCTAAATATACAATGACAAATCTTCAATGTAAGGGCGAAGTACCTCATTCATTAGTTGCATGAAAGTCGCGGGTGTGTTGCACAATCCAAATGGCATAACCATCCATTCAAACAGCCCCTGCTTGGTCTTGAATGCAGTCTTCCAGGTGTCTTCTTCCTGAACCCGGATTTGATGATAGCTCGATTTTAGGTCCAGTTTGGTGAAGTAGTGAGCTCCTTGTAGCTGATCCAGTAGACCATTTATCCTTGGTAATGGATACCGATTCTTGATGGTTATCTTGTTTAGTGCCCTGTAGTCTATACACATCCTCCAACCGCCGTCCTTCTTCGGCACTAGTAGTACTGGTGATCCACAAGGTGAGCAGCTGGGTTTGATGACTCCATGCTCTAGCAACTCTTAAATTTGTTTCCGGATCTCCTCATTCTCCACGATAGAGGTACAATACAATCCTAAATTAGGCAATGGTGTATCCCCTACCAGCTGGATATCATGCTCCACAGGCCTCCGTGGTGGTAAGCCCTGGATCTCCTGAAACACATCCTTGAATGCCACCTGTACCTCTTCAATCTCAGTTTGTTGCCTTGGGGGTTAAAGACAATGTAGATAATGTCAATCTTTCTGGGTATTGCTCCTTGTGTCTTATCATCAACACCACAAATTTTCGATAGCCATTGACCATTCTCTTGGCCTGAGTTGCAGTGACCAAAGTGGTGGTTGACTGTGGCTTACAGGCATTGATATTATACTCTTTGCCGTCTTTCACAAACTTGTATTTGCACTGTCGTCTATAATGGATCGCATCTCGATCCCACAAGTATGGACTGCCCAGTATCACCTGACACACATCTAGAGGCACGACCTCACATGTGACCTCATCAATACACCTATCAGTGATGGCAAACTTGAAGGTACACTGTTTGGTGATCCTCATTTCAACATCCTTTTGAATCCAACCCAACGGGTACGGTCCAGGATGAGGTGTCGTCTTAAGACCCATCTTCTATACCAAGCACTCTGAGATCAAGTTTTTCTGACTTCCAGGGTCTACTATCGTCTCAATGATGCTCTGTTTCACTTGAATATTCAAATGGAAGAGCTCTTCTCTCAACTTAGAGTTTGAGGTGGTGTCGGCAATCGTAGCCATAAGGGTGGGTTTACTGTCAGCTTGTTGTACTTCTGGTATCTTCTCAACCTCACGGGTATTCAGTACTGCTTTCTTCCTCTTCAGCTGCAGCTCAGGATGGAGCTTCCAACACTTATCCTTCACATGTCCTAATTCTACAATGGTCACAGTAGTTCTTCCTAGGACTGTTGTCCTTCCTCCTGCTGGGCTCTCCCTTTTTGCTGAACTTACTGTTTGGTTTACCCCCAATCTTCAGTCGGTCATCTCTACTGTCAGATTTTCTGTTCTTAGCCTCAATAGCTATTGCTTTCACTGTCGCTTCATCAATGGTACTAACTTTGGAGAGCTTCAATTCCTTTCGGATATACTTTGCCAGTCCACCAACGTACTTCATGAAGATGTCATAATCTTCAATAGAGATTCCCAACACAATTGCTTGATTGTCAAATTCGGTGGTTTAGTCTTTCACCGACTGGCCATATCGTTGCCGTAGATATTGCCACCTAATCCAACAATCCTCTTCATAACCAATGGGAAAGAATTGTTTCATGACTAACCCTTTGAACTTCTTCCAGGTCAGCTCAGATACATCGTAGCGCTTCAAATAAGCGTTCAACCATATCAATTCCAGTCTTGCAAATTTGATCTTTTGGGCACTAGTGTACCCATGCATGGTGAAGTAATTCTCTAACTGGTCTATCCAGTTATCAAGTTTCTCTGCGTTGATCGTGCCGTCAAAAACTGGGATTTCTAATTTGAAATCTACTTGGAAGGGATCCTTACCAGATTGGTCGCTGTCCAAAAGTGATACTTTTGTTTGCTCGACCTCCTCCTCTTTTTCTTCCTCCTCATCAGAATAGATCTTACTCTTCCGTCCATGTTTTTGCTTGGACGAACTTGCGGACACCTTCTTAGGGGTAGATTTTGAGGCGGCTCCTTCCACCAGTTTTATGACTAGTTCCGTCAGCACAGAAACTTGCTCCTCTAGTTTGGAGAAACCCTCCTTCCATTTGTCGTTTCCAGCCATACCTGTACTTCTCAAGTTCCTCTTTTCTGATTGAAGGGGCTCCGAGAGTTCTTCGCTGGACTTTTGGTATTGATCTCTAGTCAAAACCATGAACCAAAAACTCCCAAAAAGGGTCGAACCTTTGCTCTGGTACCAACTTGATCTATGACATTCGGATAAAATGTGGAAAATTGGAGAGATTTTTGAGAGAGAGAGAGAGAATTGATGGAGAGAGACAAGTGAACACCGATTTTGGAAGAACCTTCTTCCTATTTTTCTTTCTTTTCTTTTTCTCCTTCAAAATTTCTCATGTACAGACTCTCCTAGTGTGTTCCCTGTTTGGAACCACCCTGTTTACACGAAAAAAGAGAAAAAACTGCTCGGAAATGCTCTACAGTTTCCGTTTCAGTCGACTGATAGTCTACTGAATAAGGGTATTGGTCTTTGGTCAGTCGACTGATAATATTGACTGATACTATCAGAGACTGGTCTGTTTTTACAGACATTCAAATAGTCGATTGATGGTCGACCGATGGTCATTGGTCAATCGACTGATACTATCAGAGACTGGTCTATTTTTGCAGACAGAGGATTAGTCGATTGATGGGTCGACCGATCCATCCAGAGACTAATCTGGTTGTGCAGACAGTCAATCAGACGATGTGTCGGTCGATTGATGGTCGACCGACACTCTGACCACAACAATTTTTCTGGGTTTCACTGGGTTTTTACACAGTACTATGCTGTGTTTTCCCAGCTGGAGATTCTCCTAGATCACTAAGGTACCATACGCCTAAGATATTGACAACTTGATGTACGTCATGGTCTGTACAAGACCAGACATTGCTCATGTAGTGAGTGTTGTCAATAGGTTTATGAACAATCCACGCAAGGAGCATTGGGAACCTGTCAAGTGGATATTCAGATATCTTAAAGGTACTACAGATGTGGATTTGTGCTATGAAGGATCAGAAATCAACTTACAGGGTTATGTTGATTCAGACTTGGCTGGTGATGTAGCTAACAGGAAGAGTATTACTGTGTATGTATGTACTTTGGGTGGTATGGTAGTGAGTTGGATCTCTCAGTTGTAGAAAATTGTGGCACTCTCCACTACAGAAGCTGAATATGTTGTAATTACTGAAGCTAGCAAGGAGATGATTTGGTTGCAAAGTTTATTGGAAGAGTTATGAAAGAAACATAAGAACAGTGTTTTGTACAGTGATAGAGTGTTATTCATCTTGCAAAGAATCTGACATTTCATTCTAGTACAAAACGCGTACGGTTGAGATACCATTTCATACGTTCACTTTTGAATGGTGGTGCATTGACACTTGGAGAGACCATACAAGCCCGAACGCTGTAGATATAATGACCAAGGTGGTCACTAGAGAGAAACTGAAGTCATGTTTAGTTGCTATTGATTTTTTGGTTGAAGACCGGGAGTGTGGGAGTAGGTTCACACCGAGTTCCTCCTTGAAGGTATGTCTCCTACCAATGAAGAGAAGTTGCTTGATCAGTCTCCAAGTGGGAGATTGTAAGGTTTTGTGGAGCCTAATCATCAGAGATGCACTGTCGATCTGGTCGCTGATCGAGCTCTGCGCTGAGCTCGCCGGGGGGGTCAAAGGAAAGCAGCGCCCCCTTGTCTGGGGGTACGGAGGCGGAGCCTTCAAGCTGAATTTTCTATTGGAGGGTAATTTTACATTGCGCCTTGTGTAAACCCTAATTAGGCCATTATATAATGTTGTTTTCTTGAGAGAGAGAGAGTTAGAGAGCAAAAACTGTAACAAAAGTCACAGCCGTCTCTCCTTCGATTTCTCATCTTCAAGCATAGTGGATCGGTGTTTAAACTCGTGGACGTACTGAAAAGGAACCACATAAATCTCTGTGTTATGGTTTGATCTGATTTCTCCTTTCTGTTTCTGTTTTCTTTGTTTGATATTGTTGTTTTTCGTGTGGTAGGAAAGTTGTTTCCACCCAACATTTATTTCTTTAAGTTCTTTCTGAAGCTCCTGTAACATATGAGCCACTTTTCTGTCTTGTCTCTTCCATTCTTCTATTTCCAGATCTATTTAGCTCTTTCTCTGTCATCTTTCTTCTGGATTAGCTCCGTCCCATTGGTTGCATCTAGCGTCTCCTCCCACCAATGGTGTATGAGAAATACAACATGTCTCTTTTCCCAAGGTGGATATGCTTGCTACAAGAAAAGAGGTAAAAGCACCATCTACCACAAAGATAGAATAAAGCACAGTGAAAGTAAAATGTCTACCACACATCGAAATAGGACAAACTCTGAGCACCAACTGATGAAGGCTAGGAATCGGTTTTAAGACCTACCTAGGTCTTCAACATATAAAAAACATAAAACTCTGATTCAGCTCAAGTTACGACGCGCTTGAGAGAACCCGAATTGCGTAGTTGCCCATAAACTCAGAAAATTCTTCGGATCTTTCTCCCTTTCCAACGCCAATTGATGTTTCTCCCCAACTTTGGGCAAATGGAAACTCAACTGGAAAATAATCACCTAATCTTGATTTCTCTCCGGAAAAACAAGAAAATGATTAAATCTCACTAGGAAAATTGACACCTGGCAAAGTCTGCCAATGAAATTAATTATAATGAAAACCAGAGTTTGATTTTTCTGGTTTAGATTGTTTGCAAACTGAATTATAAAACAAAAACTAGATCTGTAAATTCCAGATTTAAAAAATTCTGGATTATATCTTTTGCAACCTGAAACTCGCTAAAATCTGAGAATTAAAATCGAGGGTTGAGAATAAATTGTTAAATGAAATTTAACTAAGTAAAATGCAGTCACTGAAATTTATATGAATGATATTCAAATCTGACAATGAAAGAACTTGCTGCAAAATCAATCAAATTTGCAAATACAAAATTAATTCAACTTGACAGAAAATTAGAATTTTTAATGAAAAAATGCACTTAGACTAAGGCAACAAAGACTTTTCTCGTCTTGGAATTAAATCAACTGAACTTGAATTGAAATCTGCTGTAGCTTGAATGAACTTTGGATTTTATCTTCAGAGATTTTCTTGAGAAATCTTCCCCAAGTTGCTATGAGCTTATTCTGGATGCTTTGCTGCTGTTTTTTTTAGTTTGGGAACTTCCAAAGAAAGAAAATAGGTGGAAAGAGTTGGTGGAAGATGCTTTCCCGCAACTTCTCTCTCCTCAGCACATGGGCCATTTAATTGGTATTTTGGTATGCACACACCATAAATGGGTCCTATGGTTCATATGCTAGGTCCATGGGCTTCTAATGAGCATGTTTAGAGACCCAATTGACATATTTTGGCCAGGTCTTCCGCTTGACAAAATTCTCATGAAATTGAAGTGCAAGTTGGACCACTTCTCCACTTCTTCCTCATTTTCTCCATCTTCTATGATGTCCTCATCAGAGTAGTTGTGTTGCCTTACCTGACATGCAGTTCTGAGCAATGCATGAATAAGTCTACATAGAAGAAACAATGCATTTGAACTCATCATCATGATCATTGTGAAAGTATTTATCTCATCTATCTGAGGTTAGTACTTATACAATTATTTGTCAAATTGTTTCTGATGGATGAACTGCCTTGCCAATGCTCATATGACTTGAAGCCCCAACCTTTCTGGTTGCAACAATGAGACCTTACCAAACTGTGCTTGTGGCTCTTGTAGAATAAATGAATAATATAGTGAACTTACATTGAAAAGTTTCCTATACAGAATTGTAAGAAGTCAGCATTAATTAACCTGTAGTTCAGTATGAAGGTTAAGAACCTTTAGAAGAAATAAATGGTAATTAATGTTTAAAACTATAAAACAGAACAGTGATGCAACAGATCATTGAAATATTCATATTTTAATAAGACACCTAGCTATATATTAAAGGAGGATATGACCAAAATTGTCAATGTTTTTTCATTTTAGATTATACAATGTCCTTGCACTTTTTTTTTTGAATTTACTTGTGGGAAACTGCGGAAAACCCAGAGTAAAACCCCCACGGGTGATACCCACTGCCCTTAGGGCACACCAGGTGAGGCCATGGGGGGCTCAAACCTGGTACCTCCCACTTCTTGAGGCGGGAGATTACTAGTTGAGCTATTTGGTCGTTAACTTCACATAGAATCTAGGACATCCGCATGGGAAGAAATAAGTTGTAGAATGTTTCCTTTAATTCAATTCATATCAATGCCATATGTGGAAAATCATGAAGCTCAGTTTTCCCTTTTTATTTAATTGTATGTTCATTATCTAATTGCATAAAGTCCATCTTCTCTTTTGATATTTCTTATCAATTCTCATGAATCATAATCTTCCCAAAAATAGAAAAAAAAACCTCATGAATAATAAGATACATGTGTCCAATCATAGGACTAGTATTATTGTGTAGAACATTGATTTGGGTATATTATCCACAATAACATCAATGTACATCTTTATCATTCAAGAAAAATAAATGTACATTTTTCATGCCTGTAGGATAGTAAGAATGCTCATGCACTAGTATATCAAGTTTCACATCATGCCATTTTGTTTACTCACTCGAAATTATATATTGAACATGTGTTCATAATCTGATGAAAAATTGCTTTTGTTCAGATAGATATAAAATTTACATCTCTAAGAGGTCTGGATACCTTGGTCTTAAAAAAAAAAGATATAAAATTTATAAGCCTAAATAAGTGAAGACTTCTAATTGTTGCTTTCAAGTGTCTGACTGAAAATAAAGATTATTGCTCCTTTGTGATCTCAGATGTACAGAGGCCAATTGAATGATGGCTCCCTTGTAGCAATAAGATGTTTGAAACTCAAAAAAAGGCACAGTACTCAGAACTTTGTGCAGCACATTGAACTGATTTCAAAGCTCAGACATCGTCACTTGGTCAGTGCTCTTGGACACTGCTTTGAGTGTTACCTTGATGATTCAAGTGTCAGCAGACTATTTCTTGTCTTTGAATATGTCCCAAATGGGACACTCAGGAGCAACATCTCAGGTTAAAACACCCCTCATTTCCATCATATATCTGATTATCTCTATTTGTCAAGTTTTTAAATTATTATTATATTTCCTCCAGTGGATGTTGATGATCTGTTTCTCATGCTTCGTTCTGCAGGGGCAGCTGCAGGACAAACTCTCAATTGGACTCAGAGGATAGCAGCTGCAATTGGGATCACGAGGGGTATCCAGTTTCTTCATACAGGGATTGTACCTGGAGTGTTTGCAAACAATCTGAAAATAACAAACATGCTGCTGGATCAAAACCTTGTAACAAAAATCAGCAGCTATAATCTTCCGGTATTGGAAGAAAATATGGGTACTGAGGTATGATGGAGAAACTGTATTTTCACTCTCCTTTTGGATCTAATCCACATTTTCTCTGTTTTTTAGTAGGTTATTTAACTGAAATAAATATGATTGGTTGATAACCTGACCTGCATTGGAAACCCTTGTAGGTTGGAATAGGAGTTTCTCATAATGGGTCAAAAGAAACCTCGGTTCCTAGAAGGTATGCCTTAAATTATTTTCAGTCTCACGTTATGATATCTATAATTTCAATAATAAAAAAGGAAGTCAAGACATGCTACAGAATATGTAGATTGTGGAGTATTCCATTTTTTAGTTGGTAAGCATTCATTGTTGCTACAAGGTTGTGGGTTGGAACCTTACGAGTGTCAATTAAGTTCTTGACCCATAGAAAAAATTGTGAAAGCTAACTATGAATGCCAACCGCTGATAAATGGGATAAATGACTCTGATGATGATGATGATTTTCAGTTTTTAGTTGGTGATGAAGAGGACGTCCACAACATCGGTTCTATGCTTCCCATCTAAGCCATGGTTAACATGTCAGCCAATGCATACTGGACTTTTGTAATTACTCCACTGCACCATCTCTGTGGTGTATAGGACGCCTTGCAAATTCTCAATGCTTAGGCCTTATCGTTATTGTGTAGGTGGTTGTGAGGGGGAGATCCTTTGATTCACTATGGGCCCCACAAACCAAGGCTTATATGGAGGTCTCATGAGAACTGGTCTTAGGGGAAAATTGTTATATATAGAAGGGCAAGGAGAGGGAAGTATTTATGCATGGTAAAAAATAAGGAGATTATTGATTCATGGTGACCCATGTCTGCTTCTTGTCATTTCGATCATTGAGAGGACGCTTACCCATCCTGTAAGTGCCCCGGTTCGTCCGAGTCACCCTTATTGTCAATTACGTGACTCAGTTGGACTTGCCTTGGATGTATAAGAAGATCTACTATGAAGTTGAAGCGTCTACACTGAATACGGTATTAGCACATAGATAAGTGAACCGTAGGAGACCTTTGGCTAAGTCAAATACTTTAGAAGTCAATTGGAAAAATAAGATAATAAGTGATTTTCAGCCTCGAGGCCTCATGCAGTCTGCCGAGGCCTCGCAGCCAGTTATGCTGAGCTGAGCTGAGTCTAGCTGACTCTGTATTTTGCTGACTTAGTCTCTTACAGTTTTAGAAAGTTAATTCTGTGACTGTTTAATTGAGAGGTAATTATGGTAAATTTATTGGAAGCTTATTATGGTAAATAAAATTATCTACATGGTGAGATAGGTAATTATGGTAAATTGATTGGAAGCTTATTATTGTAAACAAATTTATCCATGGTGAGATGTTGCCACCTCTCTTAAAATTTGAATTTGAATACCCTTGGGGAACTGTCCATGACAAATATGGAAAGGCTCCTCCATGAGTTGTAATCCATCTTGCAGATCTTCCATCTAATCCTTGATTGATGGCTAAGAAAAATAAATTGCAAATCATGCACGGTGGATATGAGTTGGCTGGTATCTGGATGGTATCTGGCTGGATTCTGTCTGATAGATTAAACTGCACATATGTGCTGTCTTTCCAAAAATTACCGCTGGCGAGGCCTCATCAGAATCAGCGAGGCCTCGCGGGCGTGACTTACTGCAGAATTCAATCTGTTTTATAAAATAACAATAAGCCTTGTGTTAGAGGGACCAAAAATACACAGAGAAAACCAGGAACAAGATTACAATGTGTGATCAGTCGGCCTTCCCTTTAGACACTTCCTTCATCATCCTTCTTAGTGGATGTTTGGGTGCTCACAACCCCAATCCTGATGAAGAGTAAGGTGTTCATATAGGACTAAAACCAGTTATACCTAAGTCCTACGGCTGTGCCAATAAATACGTTGATGCTGATTTGATGGAAAGGAGCACACAGGTTCAGTAAAGAAGAAAGAGCTTAAAGGAAAACGGTTAAGGCCCAAGGCAAGTTTTCTTCTTCGTTTTATTTTAAACATTATAAAGTGGATTAGAACAGTGTGTTCGAACCACTCTAAAAAATAGGTGTAGAGGATTAGGCCGATTGGGTTGAACCTCTATAAAAAACTAGTCTGTACTATTTGGGTGTGAGACCTTTACATAGTATATTTGGGATAGCCCTAGAGAGGGTGAGTCCAACAGTGGATGTAGGTTCAGGTGAACCGAACCACTATATATCGTTGTGCATGTGTGGTTTGCATTAATGATTTGATTCATTTGTTTATCACTTGCACACACGTTTATTCCGCTGCGCATATTGTTCAATTTGATAAATTATTTAAAAGGGAACTAAAATTGAAAATAGACCTATTCACCCCCCTCTAGGTCTTGCATACTTCTAGTAACGCAATTTCACATCCTCCCTTCAAACATAACTTTCTTTAGGTGGAGGATTTGCACAATAGAACCTGTAAAGATGATAGAAAAGGAGAGGTTTTTCCTCTCCCTAGCATTGCTATCTCTATTTGGATAATGAAGAGTCAGCTGATCATGTGCTATTTTCATGCCCTCTTTCTAATAAGGTTTTGTCTTGAATTTAGTCATGGCTGTTTGCTTGTTGCACTCCAGATAGGACCTTTAAAAACACACTTTTGAAATTCGTAAAATGCATCAACATTTCAGCCAAAGGAAGAGCATTTGTTCATAAATAAGGTTGTGTCATTCTTGTTATTAGCAGCTTATATGTGCACTGCATATTCAGTAAATTGCACACTTTATCCTTGGGATATGTTCCTACATGCTGCATATGGTATATTTTATTAAGAGGGTACACCATATGGAAGTCTAGTTATACATGTTAATTATGTCGCTTACAGGATGCGCTATAAGGACAAAATGGATGTTTACGACTTTGGCGTAATCCTATTAGAGATTTTCTCTGGAAGGCCCATCACATCACAGAGTGAAGTGGACCTAGTAAAAGACCAGGTATGAGTTGGCTTGTAACATCATTTGTTTTCCAACTTGTACATACAATACCATGAACCAAAGAGGCAAAAGTTTTTCTACAAATATGGCATATTCAAAGTGGCGTGACCAATAGTTCAACACAATCCTGGTGTTCAATGTATACAAGTACATCATGCTTAAGTATGTGAATGCTCATGTCACACTACCTTAGAAAAATTTCACATGTGAATTCTGCATTCTTTTTTTTTTTTGAGGTCCATTGGTGTCCAGGCATTGCACGGACTAGTCCTCGGGGTGTGTGAAAACCTCCCTATCTGCACACACTGAGTAATTCAATGGGACCTTACTCTATACATTTCACATGTGAATTTTGCATTCTTGTTTTGTTGCGAGACAGGTTCAAGCAAGTCTAGCCTTGGATGAAAATGGTCGAAGGAGCATAATTGATCCAGCCATTGACAAGACCTGTGTCGATGAATCTTTGAAGACAGTAATGGAGATCTGCATTAGGTGCCTTTCAAAAGAGCCAACAGAAAGGCCTCCAGTTGAAGATATCCTGTGGAACTTGCAGTTTGCAGCTCAGGTTCAGGATGCCTGGAAAGGAGATTCTCAAAGTAGTGAAGGTTCACCAGTCTCAATTTCACAAAGCTCACATCTGCAGCTTGTGATCCAGTAGTAATTTCTGTAGCTTCATGCGCTTAAGTGAATCCTATTGGCAAGGTAAATTAGAAAATCCAATTTTCATGATTCTTTACAGAACTGAGCATGTAGTATCTGTTAAGAGCGGAATTATGAGAGAAATTCGGGTCAGAAATAAACCACAATTAAGCAGAAGTTTTTAGAATATCTAAGACATTCCTTCCCATAACTAATAATTGCATATAAAAGTTCTTTCCAAACAAACCTTGTCCTCAAGGTTTAATCTTGGAAAACTTTTGAGTAAAACGATCCACTGATTCCCATGTCGCATCTTCTGGATGTAGTTGCCTCCACTTTCACTAAAGTTTTGGTAACATATTTAGCTCTTTTCTTCACCCATCGGTAATCGAGAATCGATTCTTGTTCTGGTTAAATTTCCCCTTCATCAGTCACTGGCATAAAGTTTTTACTGGCAGTTTCGGTTGGCCCAATCCTGGGCTTTAATAGGGATAATGAAAATCTGGATGAAGCTTTGCATTTTAAGGCAATATTTTTTTTGAAACAGTGACAAATAATTTCATTAATTAAAGTAAGAAGGTACAAAATAGGAAACTGCCTGGTATTAGAGAGTTATACAAGGCTAGAAGAAGAAACAAAGAACTAAGAAAGTGGAGCATATATACATTGCTCCAAAATAAAACTTAAGTAAAAAGCTAGTGTACAAAACCCAAAAATCCATCCCTCAGAAGCAGCCCAAGATCAGAAAAGCACCAATGCCGGTCTCTGCTTCTGCACTCCAACCTTAGCTCGGAAATCTGCAACACTGTTTGCAGATCAAGCTATCTGTGCAAAGGTGATCCCTCCCTACCTACACGACCTCTTAATGTCCCTAACAATGTTTACCAGTTTCCAAGAGGGGGCATTAGTAGAATCACCTTCGACAATGAGGTTACCATTATCAAATCTAGACCAGATCTGAAGGGCTCTCCTGATTGTTCTCAGCATTGTTTCATTTGATTCCATAATCCCTGAAGGCTCAAAGAACGCTAATATCATCTTGCACCTATCATGATGAAACACTCCCCCTATCCTTGCCGGACCAGGTTTATCTTCCGTTGCCCCATTACCTTCTGTTGCCCCATCCACATTGCATTTACAAGAACCTTGCGGAGGTGCTAACCGCCTCACCTTAGATTTCCTACCCTTCCTAATCCCCCTCAAGCACCCTTCCCATGACAGATAGAAGTCCTCTGATGATATACTAGCGAACTGCTTGCAAAGTGAGAGCCATCCTATCAAATGCCACTTAGCCTTTTCAAATACTCCTATAAGCCCCGACTTACCTTAAAAAATTCTCTCATTTCTCTCTTTCCAACCTACCCAAAGAACAACAGCTGGAACCGACCTCCATGCCACCCTATGCCTACCTCTAAAGGGACCTCCAAACCACTTTGAAACAACACCCCCATGCAGCTCCCTAGGGTCCACAAACAGCGAAATAGGTTTATGAAAAAACGCCAAACGTCCCTTGAGAACCGGCATCTACATAACAAATGGTCTATGGTCTCATCTTCCTCCCCGCATAGCGGACACATTTCCGAAGTTCCTTTTGGAAGAACAGCTCTCCTCTTGAGGTTATGTCTCACTAAAATCTTCCCTTTCAAAGCCGCCCACACAAAGATTTGAATCCTAGGGTGGATCTTATTGTTCCAAGTGAAATTACAAGCAGGCGGGGTATTTGGGTATGAAGAATATGACGTTTTAAGAATAGATTTTACCAAAAAACCCTAACGGATCTTTGGACCAAATCTACTTGTCCTTCTCCTCAAGCCATACCTGACTTACCCCTAGGAGTCTTACCAAAGTTCGGTGGAGGTCCTCTTCAAAATCCCTTAAGGTCCTTTTGAAAGAGATGCACCATTGCGACACACGATTGGTCTCATTATAGTATTCATTAACTAGGGCATCCCTATTTAGAGCTGCTATAAAGAGCCTAGGGAACACCTCTATAAGGGGTCTCTCTCCTGCCCAGATGCCCTTCGAAAAGGAAACTATCTCCCTTACCCACCAACACCTGAATTCCATTATGACAGGCCTCTCCTATCTTTCCCTCCCTGTTCCCTAACCTAACTAAAGCTCTCACCACCAAGGATCCCTCCCTAGCTTCCCTACATCCTAATCTCCATCCACCCGGATCCTCCTTGCCATATCTAGCTACCAGCACCTTTCTCCACAAGGCTTCCTTTTCCGACGAGAATCTCCATAACCATTTGCATTGCGAAAAATGATTCCTATCTCTGATGCTGTATATCCCCAAGCCACCTTTCTCCTTAATATTCCTGACTTGTTTCCACTTCACCAAATTGATTTTACTCATCTCCCCCTTACTCTCCCACAGGAGATCTCTTTGAATCCCACACACCTCTCTCGGCTACATATTGCGGAGTGGTTGGTGTGATCCCACACACCCCTCCCATTTATGTCTAGCAACCCATATAGATCGCAGACTTCCTACGAAATTGCCTCCCATTCACGCTGGTTGTATCTTGTGGATCTAGGAATATTTCCACTTTTAATGGTGCCATGTATACCCATCGATACCTATCACATCTTAAAGTGATATTTTTACCTCAAATAGAAAATCCCATGCAAGTGTGCCCATGCTGTACACGGCAACTCTTAGCTGATTTTTCTATCTAAATCTAGCACATGCATACAACCTTTCATGCATATCCACGCCAGCCTTCCATGATGTTTGGTTACCTAAAAATTGGCTGGATATTGTTTAATCGAGCTACACGATCCCAACAAAAAGGGCTAACTGCCACCACACCAAACTTCTTGATGAAACATTAGAGATCTCCTACAAGAAGGACAGTTGAGCGATTGAGGAGGGCATGGACTACTGAATATCAAGTTGGTTAAAAGTAAACCCAGTTATATCCAGTATAATTGTCAATAAAGGAAACCATATATTGTATACCTGTGAAAGACAAAAAAAAGAATCTTCTAAAAAGCATGATTGTAGTAACTACAATGACTAAGAAAACTTTGTACTGTTATCACAGAAAGACAACTTATGCATCTTACCATATTGACACCCTACACAAACTGTCCTATTCCACATGTGCCATAGAAGATTATCTACCAAGCCCTCCTGTTGCATAAGCTTTAATTTGTCTAACTTAATGAGCCAATCTACAATGTCACGAGTCAGCAGTCTCATGTTTGTGTACAATCCACATAAGAACTATCGCCGGACATAACATTCAACCTGTTCACTTTCCTGCCTTGTGTCATCAAAGTACCAAAAACTTGTTGGATTAGCACTAACTTTAAAATCACTTAACCAAAACAAAACATAGAACCCAGGACTTGTAATATGAAGAACTGGAACAAATTCTTTTTAATATCAATTGAGATTGCATCATCACCACTTACTTGTATAGGTTGTAAAGACATCTTATGGCCTTTCAAATGATGAGAATATCCAGAATCAACAATCCATTCATTGTCATAATCAATGCACTCGTTGAAGGAAAGAGATGTTAGAATGCATGCAAGTCAGCAACATTAGCAGAGAAAGCCCAACTTTTATCATCATTTTTTGCTCCCCCTTGCCAATGGCTGGAGGCAACATTAGGATTTAACTTGGCAAGTATGGGCACACTTCCCATGTCTATGACAATTCTCATTAAATTTAGACCTTTTTATTTTGACTGGATCAACTGTCCTTCCCAAAGTTTTCATCCTAAGCATTCCCATTCTTTTCTGAAGTGGCACCTTAGCTTTATTCTTCTTTCTTTTAGAAAAAAGTGCCGCTTCTTAGAAGCAACATTCTTACTTCAATTTTGGAAATTTAGTGCTTCTTGATTGACAAGTATAATTTCTAATTCAACATGTGTAGGTGGTGTGGGCCACCCAACTATTAAAATCATAAAAAGTACTATATTCTTGATTCAATCTTAAGTTTTAGATCTAAGCTATTAAGTTCATCAAACAACACCTTTACCTGGTTGATTGATGTTACTCAGGGTGTACAGGGTTTGGGGCCTTTTATCTCATGGGAGTGTCTTTGTTCTTCCATTTGGAACCCCGATCTTAGAGGCTTTATCGACATGTTATTTTACTTTTGTTTTGTTTTTTTTTTTTCTTCTCTTGTTGCCTTGAATAATCCTCATATTCTAGGCAGCGTAATATTTGTACATTCTTTCTCTTATTAATGGAATTCATTTGTCATTGCTACAAAAAAATAACAATTTACCTTTTTGGAAATATTTTGAATATATAGAGCAACTGGTTTGAGAGTCCTCATCTCATTCTCCAACACTTGGAACTTGCCTCATTGGATCTTGAATGAATGAATATTCACTAGTATATCCAAGCCTCCTTAGATTTCTCAATATCCTGAATATGGAGATGATTCTCATTAATGGCAGTGGATTGAAGATAAATATGGCTTTCCCATACTTGATTTACCACTTTCTCTTTTCTTCTTCATTCCCATCTAGTGCATCAACCTCTAAATCTATTGAGAAATATCCCACGAATCTTGACAAATCAAAGGACATGATGCAAGACTTCCGGTAAGCATAATTAGTGGAATTTAAATTTTAAAACTAAGCTAAGTATTCCTCGTAGTATCAACCATCTCAAAAATCGACTAAAAATATGCTTAAGAAAATAAGAGTTTAATATCGATTTGCTGATAAAAAATGGGGGTCGAGTGATCTAAAAGAATTGAATCCAACGAAAAAGAAGACTCTTAGATTCACAAATCCCGTATCTCAAAATGATGTGAATGACTCAACTCGAACTAAGCGATGCACACCAAGCCTAAAATTCTAGCCCCTTTGATTTTTTATGTAGATCTCAAGTTAATCCTAGATGATGGAATTAATGAGATGCCTAGGATCCAAAAGATGCACTAATTAGCAAAAAATAAATCCTTAATGGATCAAATTGAATCACTCAAAATTTAAGAAATAAAGTAACAAAACAAAGACCAAAGCAAAGAAGAAAAAGAAAAGAAAAAACCCGGAATAATTCTTGTTGGATATCAGTGTATTGCTTATTACAGGTATTTATAGACCCAAATTATCTAAAACTTAGTGAAATAACAATAGAAACTAATTACCCTTAATATTGCCACCACTTCTACTCTTGCTAAAATGAGAATGCTAACTTCTACAAATCTACTGATCTTTGCATAGGCTAAAAATAAAATATAGCTACTGATCTGGGAATCAGTAGTTATCCTCCAATAAGAAGTGGGAGCCCAAAGTTCCAACATAGGAGTTGGTCACCCTTAAGTGGTTATAGATTTAAATGTTGCGATGTAGATTAAATAAGGACTTCTAGTATCATTCGTAAGCTATTGCAACCATAAGGTTGTGCATGTGTGTTGGTCAGTAGAAATTTTGCTAAATTCAATTATGAGCATGAAGTCCAAATGGAAGGGAAAATGACTCTAATGATGATTATTATTTTTTATGTGTTTCGTTTGCATTTTATTTTAGAGGTTTATAACTCAAGTAACACTAAATGTTGGGTTTCTCCAATACATTAATTGGTGAGATTTTCTTACCCACAACTTCTAACATTCCTTTTTTTTGTCTATGCAGCAAGTTACAAATGGAGGTACAAAAGGAGAAAATAGGTTGTGATGGAATGGTCAAATTATTCTCATCCATCAAAATCAGGTTTGCAAAGTCACCTGCATGGTATGCATTAAGAGGCTGCTTCTTCCCTTCGTATTTATCAGTGTGTCTCTAAAATCTTTCTAGTTTTCAGTTTCGAGTATAGGTTTACTGGGTTCCTTAAAGGGAGAGTGAAATGTGAAATGTGAGTTGCTGAATTATGCTATTTTGGAGGAAATCTAAAGAAATTTCTGTAAATCAGTCCAAGATCCATCTTTTTGTATGTTTTAGAGTTTACCTTAACAATGGGTTTTTTTTTTCCAATGGAAATTGCATCTGATTCTTGTGCACTGTTTTGCACTTTACCTCTCTGCTATTCTTCTTTCTTTTACCATTTGAATGTCTGGATCCATCATCATAGTGTAATCCACCTGATAAACAGACCTTAATAGTTCACGATGCTTGTAGGAAACAGTTCATTCCATGTCTTAGTTCTTTTCGTTTAAACTCCAGAGACACTGAAGCAGGTCGAACTTTTAGCTGAAATTAGGCCAAAATATTGGCCCATTTTGGCAATTTTTTTCTAAATATATATATATATATATATATATACACCAGAGAAATTGACTTTAAACCCTAAACTCTAAACCCAAATGGATATGTCTGAAATTGACGATTTCAGACCCTAAGGTGAAGATTAATTATCTGACCTAGATTGCTTCTATACCAGAGAAAAGGGGGTGGGGAAAGATGAGACTTGGAAAACGGCTTTCTGTGTTTTTGAGTGTTATATGGGGTTTTCCTTGACGTTTTTCTTTGTCACTGAAAACAGTAGAAAGCAGCTCTGCACCTGGTCCTCTCTCGACTGAGGTGTTGCAATGCAATGCATTCTACCCGAGGAGAGTTGCGAAAATGGGGAAAACTCATCAGATTCCTATCTTGGTCGGAAAAGAAACTCAGGCTATGGAGCTTACAAATGGCAGCATTTCTATTGAATTGATTCACGTGGCAGTTGATGATTTATGGTACTATAAATTGTTTAGTACTACAACATTGGAGAATCCAGATTAAGAATGAAATGGTACTTAAAAATCACATGTATGTGTCCTTAGAGCCACGATGCTAGTCAATCCAATAAATAGTATACTGTTTGCTCTGTCTCATTGATGGACGTTATTTAGACAGGTATGATAAGATGATAGACCAACCTCTCCATTGTCATGAACATGAATGGCTCAATTCAGACTTGATCTTAACCTTTAATGATAGTCTACAATTTTTGGAGTAAAATGGTTTCCACCCATTCTCGAATTCAAGTCTACAATTTAGCTCAAAAGTTTCATCATTATTGCATCATCCATATCCTTCCAAATTCAACTTTCATTTTTGATGGAGACATCATGGAAGGTGAGGAAGATGATGAAATCCTTGCCATTGCCTTGAAATTCTATAAAAATTTTGACTGCAATAAAGGTGGAGTGAAACTGTTTAATTTGAGCTCTAAAATAGTCAATTTAGTGCACACGGACTCTCCTCATGGGCCAAGGGCCACATTAAGAGCATAATGGACCCTACAAGAGGTGTTGCAAAGTCAAAACTCCCTGGGCCTCATTTGGATGAGGGGTAAACATTAAGAGCATAATGGACCCTACAAGAGGTGTTGCAAAGTCAAAACTCCCTGGGCCTCATTTGGATGAGGGGTAAATTTTGCAGGGTGGATAATCAGAGGTGGATAACGAGGAGTTGGTAATCAATTATGAATACTCTTTACAAGTGTTACCCTTATCTTGTTTGGTAATTGTAGGGGAAAGCCTAAAAATTCATTTATAAGTGAAAATATTTCATACGTCCATGTTGGACTATATAACTATATAACTGAATCTATTTTTTAAATTCTAATTCATTTTCAATTCAAATCAACTAATTTTGTTCGCTTTAAATTGGGTCATAGTTGAACCACTGTAATTAAGTGCATAATTGGACCTATAAATGTTATATTGATATATTTAAGCAAAGAGACATTTATAAAAGAAAATATCTACTTTTAAAATATATTTATTATAAATAATTAATTTTAAAAAATATCACATAGTGATAAAAGAATAAGGAGAGTGTTTTATAAAGCATCATCCTATTTTAACTCAAATTTAAACAAAAATTGTGACCAACCCATATTTTAAATTGTTCAGATTAATCAACTAATATTTGACAATAGAGTGAGTCGGATTTGAATTCACCTATTGAAGTTGCACAGAAAATATTTTATTTCTAAAAAGGACACTGTATGCTAATAAAAGTAAGTCACACCTTATACCTCAAATTGAATTGAATGATATGAAATTTATTAATTTTATAAATTTAAACAATTTATTAGCACCAGGATTTATATAAAGTTAGTCTCGTAAAACACATAAAACATTAAAACTTAAACAAATGAAAATAAATAATTGAAAGAAGAGTTTTATTCTCTATCAAATTTAATTACTTAAATCAAATAGATAAAATTTAAATAATTTTTTATTTTATAAATATAATGTTGAAAATATTTCATTTATTTTAGTCAAATTATTTTTATAATAAATTAATACATTTTTAAAATAAAGATGTTAGATTAAAATTTGAATTGCATTGAGTTCCATTCACAGTTATCAAGGGGATTGAGAAGAATACGAAAGGAAAGAGAGGCAAATGTTGTATAAATACCACTGGAGGCCAAAGAATTTTTAAATTTGTCAAAAGGGAGGTAAAATTCAGATTTTTTACCTCTATCCTCTCGCTACCAAACGGGGAAATATCATTGGTGGAACCCAACTTTCACCTCAAGCAAACGCAGCCCAACTTTCAAAGAGATACGAATTAGAGTGGGTTGGTGGCTACAAACCCTAAAGATAAGGTTTGTTGGTGTGAGGACTTCCATTCACCCTTTCCAAACACAACATGGACTCCTAGTTGGAGGAGTAGGGATGGCCAATGGAATTGGATAAATATCATTGGTGGAGACAACTTATCAATCCAACTTGGCGAGTTTTGATTGGTTTTTACTTTTTTTCTTGTAATGTGATTGGTTGAAGTGATTTAATCTAATATTAGGATAGCTAAACCCTAGCCACTCCTAAGGGCTGGTTTTTCTCTTGTTCTTTCCACTCTAGGGTGCTATAAATAGAGGTGTGAGGCTGCATTCTAAATATAGGATTTTGGCTTCAGAAATTGAAGTTTAGAAACAAGCCTCTTTAGTGAATTTTCTAGTAAGTTGTTTTCTATGAATACTAGTTTCTTATTTTTTTTTATTTTGAATTAATTTAATTGATGCAATTATCCATTTAAAATCTGCATTAAGTTATTAAATTTGATTAGTGTGATTGGATTTACATTTTTAATTTAATTCAAGTAATTCGAACATAGTTTTATTGAAAACTTGGTTTCATCACAGATCTTACACGTTGACAAATTTCGAGTGGAAGTTAGGGCCTTTTCTATTCTTTTGTGAGAACTTAGATCTCTCAAATTCTAGGCAGTTGTGTAATTTAGGTTATCTTAAGTGTCTAGTAGTTTGAGCTGAGCTGAGTTCGAGTTCATTATTTTTTATTTGAAGGATCACAGAGGTTTTCGAATCAATCATTGCTTTCATCGGTTTTTCAATTATGAATATAAAGAAAATACT
This sequence comes from Chimonanthus salicifolius, assembly GCA_013350335.1. NCBI lineage: Eukaryota > Viridiplantae > Streptophyta > Magnoliopsida > Laurales > Calycanthaceae > Chimonanthus > Chimonanthus salicifolius. The sequence continues at coordinate 24,187,338 of CM023542.1, forward strand.
AAAATGGACTATTCGATGCTCTTTTACAACTTTAACAAGTTTTTCCATTAAATGAAAATACCCTTTTTAACAATTACAGAGAAGTTCTAAATTATGCCACACACCTTTAATAAAACAATTTTCATTTGAGGGAAAAAAGGGAAATAATTTATTTGAATTTGAAGCCCCACAAAAGTTATTTTGATTGAATTATTCTATCATACTTCATGACCTAACTTTCAATTACTAAAAATTTATTTTTTAATTTTGTGACATCTTAAAAATGTGCGACCCACAAATAATAACGTTGGTTAGAAAAAAACCATATTTGAATATTGAACCGGTAATAGTCACCCGATTGGATAAATCAAATAGTTTTTAAACTTCTAAATTTTATTTATTTTTAATTATTCTTCTCACTAAATTTTTGCACTTTTAGAAACTTGTCAGGGCAAAAGGACATTCCTTTTCATCGAAAAGGTTTGTGCTTGAGTCTGGGTCAGCAAAAACATATTGATTTGATCATTTAAGCAATGCTTTTTAGGTGTCAAAATTTTGACCACTTTAATTACTTTTAATGCTTATAGCTTCTATATCATGTAAAACGTGTCAAGAAGAATTTCATTCAAACAACATTTTTTCCCTGACAAATTTTAAGCACTTACAATTAAATTTTTAATCCTAATTATTTTTCGTGGAATGATTATTAATTTTATTTCTAAGAGAAAAGAGAGAGTAAATTGTAGCTAGGAAGCCTAAATCGGTTTGGAAGCATGAGGCAAAATGAAAAACCAAAATTTCATGATGGACATGTAATACTTCATCATAATATCAGAGTTTATTGATTGAGAATCAATCGTACATTCATTCATCATTAAACTTCATATTCGACATACCCGAACAACATAACTAAAAGATCTGAATTAATTAATGCTTGAAACACGGATCAATTTTAATGCGGAAATCATTAATGTAATAATTATAAGATATACATGTATCCATTGATGAAGAAGAGTGAGATCTGATCTTCATTTTAATATATTAATACTTTCTGAAGTCAAAAAACATGAGAAAACACCCACCTTAAAGTTTCTGCCTCTTTTCTCCTTAATGCCCTCTCCCAATTTCGTGAATAGTATTTTTAGACACTAGGGTTGGCTTAAGTTGATGGATAATTATAGAGAGAGACACTTTTATAGGCAGAGGGAGGACTCCTAAGGCAATTAGAACTTTCCATTCCCACTTCCCATCAAAATAGGAAACTAACCCTCTTTAAAACTATCCTAGAATAGAGATTCCTTATTTAACCACAGTTTCCCTGATTTAATATTCTCTATCTGGAGCCCCAAATTTAATTGGCATCATGGTTAGTTTTATATTCTCCTACTTGGCCCACATTTATACTTCATGGGATTTAAAACAGGTGTATCATAAGGTGTATACGTAAACTGTATTTAACAACATAATGTGGTCAACATCATAATGCTAATACTAAACAAACCACAGTGCAAGTAATGGCAGTTGCACATCATCTTATCCCGACATGATCGCTTCCATTATTACAATACAAGTCACCTACCTAGCATAGCCCTTAAATGAAGATTTTTCATAATGGTTCACATAAGTGTCATAACATAATGGTTATTCCTGTTAGTATCAAAATAAACACACATAATGTATATATATAACAATAATAAACAGGAAAATAATAAGAAATGCATATATGAGTACTCAAATGTCAAATAGTGCACATTTATTCATAATGCAGTCCAAAATGTATAATTACATCATAATAGATTACGTTCTAGACCCATTCTATTGGCATGTTCCTTAAAGATCTTTATAGGTAATCCTTTCGTCAACGGATCTGCCACCATAAGTAAAGTATTAATGTGCTCAATAGACACCGTCTCTTTCTGAACTTCTTCTTTCATGACATAGTACTTCAATTCCATGTGTTTTGATCCATTCGAATACTTGTCTTTCTTAGAGAAGAATACTGCTGCAGAATTATCACAGTAAACTCTCAACAGCTTGGCAATGTTGTCAAAAATTCCAAGCCCTGAGATAAAGTTCCGCAGCCACATTCCTTGAACAGTGGCCTCATAGCACGCCACAAATTCTGCTTCCATGGTTGATGTTGCAGTGATAGATTGTTTGACACTTTTTCATGATATTGCTTCCACCAGCCATAAGAAACAAATAACCAAACGTTGACTTTCTGCTATCAATGCAACAACCAAAATCCGAATCTGAGTAGGCAATGATCTCGAGATTATCTGACCTCTTAAACGTAAGCATGAAGTCTTTAGTACCCTTTAAATACCTCATTACTTTTTTTACAGCTTCCAGTGATTCATTTTAGGGGTGCTTTGGTATCTCCCCAGTATACTAACAGCAAAACCAATGTCGGGTCTGGTGCAGGTTTGGGCATAAATCAGGCTACCTACAGCTGTTTCTTTTCAAGTTCATTATCTGGACATTGATTAAAACTAAATTTATCTCCCTTCTGAATAGGGTATCTTGATAAGAACAATTTTGCATACCGAATCTCTCTAATATTCTTTCTATGTAGACTTTCTGAGACAACCCTAACACACCACGTGTTCTGTCACGGAATATCTTTATTCCAATTACGTATGTTGCCTCTCTCATATCTTTTGTTTCAAAATTATTGGAGAAAAACTTCTTGATTTCAAACATCATATCAAGATCATTAGTGGCAAGCAAAATATCATAAACATATAATATCAGAAGGATAAACTTACTCCCATTGACCTTTATGTATATACACCGATCAATGGTGTTTTCTTTAAAACTGAAGGAGATAATGGTATCATTGAACTTAAGGTACTATTGCCTGGGGGCTTACTTAAAGCCATAAATTGTTTTCTTTAATTTGCATGCCATATGTTCCTTACCCTCTATGGAGAATCTTGTAGCTTGTTTCATATACACTTCTTCATTTAAACTACCATTAAAAAATTTGGTTTTAACATCCATTTGGTGAAGCTCCAAATCATAATGAGCTACCATAACCATAATGATTATGAAAAAGTCCTTTCTGGATACAGGAGAGAGGGTCTCTTTATAATCAATGCCATCTTTCTGACTAAACCCTTTGGCCACAAGTTTTGCTTTATATCGTTCGATATTGCCCTTAGAGTCTCGTTTGGTCTTAAAAACCCATTTACATCTAACTTTCTTACATCCCTGAGGCAATTCTACTAGATCCCAGACTTCATTCTGGGCCATGGACTTTAGCTCATCTTTCATGACATCTAACCACTTATTAGAATCATCACATTCTATGGCATCTTCATGAGTGATCGGATTCTTAATAACCCATAAATCATAATCCGATTCTTATAGATATACCACATAGTCATCCGAAATAGTAGGTCTCCTTTGTCTTTCAGACCTTTTTAATACTATTTCTTGTGATTGTTCCACAATCGGTTCATTATTGGTAATGGTTTCATCATGGAGTGATTCATCATTCAGGTGATGTTCATCAGGTTGTTTAGTAACATTATGGACAACAATTTCTAAAGTTAGGGGTATAGGGACTTGTACCTTTACTTCTTGCACACCGACGTTTCTCATTATATCACTCCCACAAACCTCACAATTTTCAATAAATATAGCATTACCGGTCTCCATAATTTTCATACTATGGTTCAGACAATAGAATCTGTACCCTTTGGATTTCTTAGGGTAACCTATGAATGAACCACTGATTGTCCGTTCATCAAGTTTTCTTTCAAGTGGATTATAAATTCTTTCTTCTGCAGGTTTCTCAAACTAGGTTTCCTTCCCGTCCACAATTCAAAAGGAGTCTTAGGAACTAATTTACTAAGAACCTGATTAAGCAAGCACATTGCGGTTCTTAATGCATACATCCACAACATAATGGGTACAGTGCTATTACATAACATACTCCTAACCATATCCATAAGTGTGCGCCTACGCCTTTTAGCAACACCATTCTGTTAAGGCGTACCGGGCATCGTGTATTGTGCAATTATACCAGGACTTTCAAATAGTCTAGCAAAAGGCCTCGAGTGTTGACCCGTTTTATCATACCTACCATAATATTCACCACCTCTATCTGACCTTATGACTTCCACCTTTCTATCTATTTGCTTTTCAACTTCAGTGATAAATATCTCTACGGTATTAATTGCTTGAGATTTATCATGCAATGTACAAATATAACCATAACGCGAAAAATCATCAATAAAGGTTATAAAATAGATCTCTCTACCAAAAGATGGAACATCAAATGGGCCAAAAGTATCAATATGGATAAACTCAAGTAGCCCTTTAGATATTGTGGCTCCTTTCTTAGTGTGTTTGGTCCGCTTTCCCTTAATGCATTCCACACACACACCTAAATCAGTAAAATCAAGATTTGGGAGATTCCAATCTTTTACCAATCTTTGAATTCTTTCATGGGATATATGTCTCAAATGTTTATTCCACAAAATAGAGGAATTTTTATTAATCAACCCACGTTTAATACCAACATTATGATGTAGGGTTAGAACAGAATTAACAAATGAATCATCAAGCTTGAAATAGTAAAAGCTATCAATAAATAATCCAGACCCAATAAAAGAAAGACCTTTAAATAATCTGAAGGCATTATTGTAATAACCCGACCCTTTAAATTAGAAAAATAACAAATTTGTAGAATTATTAACTCGGCTTTGTGACCGGTTAATATGATAGGGTACGGAAAGAGCTTCCCGAAAAGGTATTATCTGATCCGATCAGAGGTCGTTTGCTTAGTGATTTAGCCCGATGAAATTCGGAGGGCATTTTAGACATTACTTAAATGTCTTTTGTTTTACATATAAAATCATGAATAGTGTCTTATAAACCTCTTGAGTGTGAAAGACCACTCTTCTGATATATTTAGATTATGAAATTCACACACATATTAAGCTTTTGAGTACGCTACTCAGTGGTATTTTCAGAATTTCACGAGTATTCCTCAAAACGTGTATTTTACATATGCTTTTATCTAAAAGCCCCGATTTTTAAGATACCCTACTTTCCAAAAATTAGCAAACTCAGATCACATTCGATCTGTATTTTATCAAAATCTTTGACATATTTAGAATGTCGAAAAGAGTATTTTAAACACTTGTTTCGAAGTGTCAAAATCACGGTGATTATAATCCGTCTATTTTATTAAAATGTTGACTTTGTGAAAAATACCCTATTTTTGGTGTCAAAACAAAAAGTGAACATTTCACCGTAGGTAAACCCCGTGTTGTCAACACACCTGAATGTCGGATTTTCACGAGTTAAGGTCTATTATAGACGAACAGAAAAAGGATAAGGTAACAGTAATTTTTAGTGTTACCTGAAGATAAGAGTTTTTTCATCTTATTTTTCTGCCGACAATCTTAAGGGCTGAGATTTTGCCGACACTTTTAACGCTATGGGTTGATCCAGCAGATGCCGAAGTAGTGTTTTTAAACCCTTATAAATAAGTGTAGTGAGTTTAAGTTAAAATCACAAATTCACAACAGTTTTCTCAGTTCTTTTAATTTTCTCTGCTGCCAGACATTTACTGTTGCCCCAAGCGGTTGTCTTAATTTTTTCAGAAGATTTCTGTAAATGTTTATTTTGAGTTAATATTTTTAGTTTATAGACCTCATTAAAAGGAAGCTAGATATTTAATTTCATCAAAAAATGACTTACGGTTGCTTTATAAAAATCGGAGAAGAAAATACAAAAAAATCCAAAAATCCACCTGTGAACAGTGATTTGCGGCGCACTGTGCATGCCCTAAATTGTCAGAAGGGCATTTTGGTAATTTGGCAATTTGGATGAACAGTGCCCGTGAACAGTACACGATGGCATTTTTCGTAATTTTTATGAACAGTGCCGATGGAATTTTCGTAAATTTTATGAAAAGTACTGTAAATAGTGCCGAGTGGCATTTTCATAATTTTAGTGAACAGTACTATGAATAGTGCCTAGTGGCATTTTCCTAACTTCGGTGAACAGTACCCTGATGGCATTTTCATAAAATTTTATAAACAGTAATGTGAATAGTGTCTAGTGGCATTTTCGTAATTTTCGGTGAATAGTAATGTGAATAGTGCCCAGGGGCATTTTGGTAATTTGGATATTTTTGGGGGCAAAAATGTAATCTTTGGAAAAGTTTCAAAAATGAATTTTATGTTGTTTTAGCTTAAAAATATTTATGTTAGACCACTTGGGGGTTTATTTTTAGTCCGTATTAAGCTCAGGGGCAAAATCGTAATTTTTTACAAAATTTCAAGAAAACTCTATAAATGTATTGTCATGATATTCCAAATGCTTAGGAGTATAAATTATGGCTATATAGTGTTATTATACATTGTATTTATATTGTTTTCCATTTTAAACAGATTACTGAAAAACACTCACCGACCAAAGGTGAGGAGATTCAACCACACTATGTATTTACTAAAATGCGTCTCATTTTGCATTCAATACAATGTTTCTTTCACCATTAGCCCTATGGCAATAAGTGGATATCCGTGGTCATCTTTATTGACGGGAATGATGTAATGGGATTAGAATGCGATACTGACACTATTCACACGTAAGGAGGTGATTATGAGTTTCTACATATGAAACGTGAACTTGAGAGTGTTTTAGGATGTCGAGATTTAGCCATCCTAAAACGGAGTACGGAACTCACTTATTCCTAGAGACTACTTGGTATTATGATATGAGTGATGTGATGATAGATCAGGTATCCAACAGTGATTCCGATAGGAATGTGCATTTTGTGCATAACTGATGTATTGCAGGATAATTAATCTATGCAATAAATGATAAGTATAGGGTAGACGTACCCGATTGGAGAGAACATTAACACTTATTTGTGTTATAATGTAACCCGTTGGTGGGCTTTTAATCTGTGTTTAGTTTTTCAGCATATTATATACTGATTGCTGATATTTGTATTATGATTCCATGCGAGAGGGCTTAGGAATCTATGTTAGCTGAGTGAGGTTATTATGATCATATGTGTGAGAGATATTATGTGGGTTGACAATTATGTTTAAATCCATGTGTTGATGTGCATATTGATTGGTATACTGTGCATATCAAATTATCTCACATCAATGTATGAAGTACCTAGCTCGTGGAGGGCACTGGTACGAGGTGTATTTAAAATACGGGCTGTGTGAAGCACTGAGCATGAATGTGTCGGCGGTGTAGGAAACGTATTACTCGTGGTTAGGGGAGAACCGTAGACGTCGTTTGGCGGGGGTATCTTTTTTAAAAATGAAGGACATTTCATGGTAGATAACTGTGTTGACATTATTCTACATGATTTCTGAGTATATAAACTGTTGTTTGATAACATGTCTATTATGTTAATAATATGTTTTGTTATGCAGAACTTGCTGTTGTTTTCTCTTCATTGAGTTTGTAAAACTCACACCCCTTACGAAACAGGAAACCCGGAGGACGAAGGACAGGAGGATCTTCAGCTGTAGTTTAGGATGGAGACCCTTTAGCTATCTACCAAAATGTTGGGATTTTATGTTAACTTAGTAGGCATTGTACGTATGAACATGTAATGTAATAAACCTTTATGGTATTCGTTTGAAACACTGTACGATGTAATAAAGTTTACTTCGTTTCTGATGTGCAATTCTGATGTTGATGGGATCGATTGATGATAAATGTTAGGTAGATCATGTGTGACATTTTCTATTTGGACTTTCCTAAGAGGTTAAGTTATAAATTACATGTTGGTTAGTAGTGTATCCACATACTATGCGTCGAGGTGAAATCTGTCGAGGTTTTGGGTTTTAAGAGGGCCCATGGTGGCCCCTCCATCTGCCTGGAATTTTTACTGGCTAGATATGGTTGGGTCCGAGGCTGCCAAATGTTAGATCCAAAATTGGTCATAAGAGATGTTAAAATCCATAAGATGATTTCTGCAAAGACTCGATATTGTATTAGGGGAAAAAAAAAAAACTCACGTCAGTGGGCCCGGAGGGTCGGGGCGTGACAATTATATCTAAATTTGCAATAATAACCATTAACATCAAGTTTGGAAATTGAAATAAGGTTTCTGACAACAGAAGTAACATAAAGACAATCAAATAAATCTAAGTGATGACTAGTGTCGAGGAAAAGACAGTAAGTCCCGATGGCTTCAACTGGCACCTTTTGTCAGTTTTCCATGTAAATGAAGGTTTTATTTGAATCGATGATCTGGGTCGTAAGATATCTCTGCATCGTATTAGAAACATGAGTTGTATCCACAGAATCAAGCCATCAAGTGTTAGAGGAAACTTCAGTGAGATTAGATTCGAAACATAAAGAAATGGAATGGTTACCTTTCTTTTCAAACTACGATATCTTTTTATGGCAGACTTTTTGGAAGTGCCCTTGTTTCTTATAGAAGTGGCACCTAACACTACCTGTCGCTTGACTTTGAGTCCTTGAAGACGTACTGGGCTAAAATGGTTTCTTTCCGGCTTTCTTAAATTTCTTGAGCTTCCATCCTCTTTTCTTATTGGGTTCTTGATGTGTTAGATGGAGTGAGTGATGTCCCATATGCTTAAGTCTGCCCTCCTCTTGAATCAGTATATTTGACGGTTCATTTACTCGCCGTTTATCTTTTATAGTATTGTAATTTACTTGAAATAACCCATACTGAGGAGGTAGAGAATTCAGAATGAATTGGACAAGAAAAGTATCATCAACACTCATCCCTATATTCTTCAGCTGAGCAGCAATATTTGTCATCTTCGTTATGTGCTCATACATACCACGGCTTTCATCGAACTTAATGGTGGTTAGCCTGGCCATAAGTGTCCCTAGTAAGGATTTGTCCGCTGTTTTGAATTTATTTTCATTATTTTGGAGGTATTCCTTAGCACTTTCAATTTTGGGTAGCGAAGTCTTGATATTATTTGCCACCGTCATGAGTATGAACATAAGGCTGAGTCAATTTGACCTAATCCATGCTTCGTAAGACTTTTTCTCAGAAGTCGTACTTGTGCTCGTAATAGTAGGCTTATTAGAAATTAATGCTTTGTCAAGATCAAGCACACCGAGGTGAAACTCAACTTGTTCTTTCCATTCAGAGAAATTAAGTCCAGTCAACATTGGAACAATAAAAGCTTGCGAATGCAGTCTAATAGGAAGATATGCTGCAAAAATTACATAAGTTCATGTTTACTTACGTTACACTATGAGTTAAACTTAATTGAAACACACAAACAGTCAACATTAGTAAACAATATTACCGGATCTACCTTTGGGTAATCTTATGGCATACTATTTCATTATGGTGATTCCCAGTCACCGATAGAACTTACCAACAAAATGCAAGTGATTAAATACCACCGCCACCTTTGGGTGTCCGGACAAATACCAACCTCAAGTACCCGTCAATCATCCTATCACAATCGATTAACCATTTGGAACGGTGCACCTTTGGGCCAACTTAATATCTCTGTGATTAGGGATTGCGATTACCAAAGTCATTATTATCCGACACTTGGGAAGAGTATTGGACCACAATTATATAATCTGATGTTCAAATACAATCCAATTGGGCCACTTTGGTGACTAACCAAATAATATCATAATATGATATTAGGTCAAGAATAATGGCTTTGCTCATTATTGGTTTCCCTAAAAACATAAGAGGAAAAACCCCTGGATTTTAAGTCCATAAGATCCATTAACCATAATCTTAAAATACATAAAATTTTATACTTCATAATTTAAAAATCCATAATCTATACAATTTTAAACTCCATAATTTTAAAATCTATAAACTTAGATCTATAAAGGGTCGTCTTCTTCCTTGAGATCCGAAATTTTATTTCTTTAATTATTCTTTATTTCAAGCAATAATTGATCCTATGAACCAGGCTCTTAATGCTACATGTAATACTTTATCATAATATCAGAGTTTATTAATTGAAAATCAATCGTACATTCATTCATCATTAAACTTAATGTTTGACATACCCGAACAACATAACCTCAAGATTTGAATCAATTAATACTTGAAACACGAATCAAACTTAATGTGGAAATCTTTAACGTAATAATTACAAGACATACCTGGATCCATTGATGAAGAAGAGTGAGATTTGATCTTCCCTTTAATATGTCAATACTTTCTGAAGTCCAAAAACATGAGAAAACACCCACCTTGGAGTTTCTGCCTCTTTCCTCCTTAATGCCCTCTCCCCATTTGTTTCCTTACGGATTTTCTTGAAGGTCACAACCTTGTTCTTACAAAGATCAGTAATTTTTTCAAACCAGTAAGCCATGGGTCAAAAATAGAGAGAAACAACAAAAGCTCAAGCGGTTATGCAAAATGAGTCACCTTCCATGAGAAAGGGAAAATGGTTTCTGCAGTCGACTTTTCTTAAACCTTTAGGAGGGCTAAACTTTTGCATCCACCGCAAGATATGGACCTACACAGGATCATCACTGGATGACATTAATGAGCCCTCCAACGCCTGTCATCGAAGTTGACTTTGAAACTACTTGCACGAAGAGGGAACCACCTTGCTGAGATACTAGGGGTGGAGTGGGGTGGGGGGTGTGTGCTAAGATAAAATCCTTATTTTTTACTTGAAGATCAAGTAGAGAATCTGACTAATCTTTAAAGCATGTGAAAACCTCATTATCCATACATATCGGATAACACTAAAATACCTCTCGTTACTTGAACCCAAGACCTCCTGCATCTAAAGGTGATTAATATATGGAGACAAAATCCTTTTGTTGGGGCCTGTAGAATTTTGGAATAATGGCTCACTTCTTTCCTCATTGATAACCACATATATAAGAATAAGAGTCCCATGATTTAGGGATTACAGTGGGATACAAACACGAGTCAAGTAGGACTCTAGAGAATACAAACACAAGTGAACTAGGATTCTAGAATATAAACACAAGTCAACTATATCCGTTAATACTCCCCCACAAATTCGACGGTGGAGAGGCAACGAGTTTGGAACTAAGTGCTGAGAAACGGTGATTTGTTAGACCCTTGGTGAAGATATCAACTAACTGATCCTGAGATGACACGAACTATATCTGATGAGTACCCGAAGTAACACGTTTTCGTATAAAATGATAATCAAGCTCAATGTGTTTAGTTTGAGCATGGAACACATGATTAGCAACCCATGTATGTGGTTCTGTGATTATCACATAGAACTAGTATCGAAGAAGTGAGATGAAAGCCAAGGTCGAGGAAGAGGTGCAGAATCCAAACAGTATCAGCACAAGTAGAAGTAAGATCCCGATACTCAGCTTCAACACTGGAGCGAGAGACCGTTGGTTGTTTCTTTGCGCACCATGAAATTAAGTTGGGACCAAGAAAGATACAGTTACCAGTAGTGGAGCGATGACTATCAGGACAACCAACCCAATCTGCATCGGAGTTAGCAACTAAGTGTAAGGGTTGCGCTGCATGCGTGATGTGCAGGCCACAACCAATTGAACCTTTGAGATAACACAGGATGCGCTTAACATCGTTTAAATGAGGAGTGTGAGGCTGACTCATGAACAGAGAAGCAATGTGCACCGCATAAGCAATATCAGGCCGAGTAAGTGTGAGTTATTGAAGTGTGCCAATGAGATGTCGATACTCAGAAGGATCAGAGAGCAAATCACCAGTAGTAGAAGACAACTGTGTCTTAGCAGTAACGGGGGTAGAACAAGGTTTGCAACTAAGCATGTTACTGCGTCGAAGAATGTCAATGGTGTATTTATTTTGAGACAAATGTAACCTGTGAGAGAGATGAGTCACTTTGAGCCCAAAAAGTAATGAAGTTTGTCAAGATCCTTAATTTCAATCTCAATACCTAGCCGCCGAGTGAAGGAATGTTGCCAATGAGAACATGCTATACCTTAACACCACCCAACTAGGTGTGGAATTTGTCCCACATCGGTAGTTGGGTTGGGTGTGAAGAGGTTTATTTGAGAGAAAACCCCATCTTCCCATGTGAGGCCTTTTGGACCTAGCCATGTGGGCTAGGGCTCAAATCAAAACTATGAGGGCAGAGTGGGCCCAAAGTGGACAATATCACACTGGAAAGTTGGGGTAGGGTTGACACAAGTGGTATCAGAGCACGATTCAACACTCAGACTGTATGGGCCATCTACCTCTGTGATGTGATAGAGCTGTGGATGACTCTGATCTTAATGGGGGTGGATTGTGATACCCCAACAGCACCCAACTAGGTGTGGAATTTGTCCCACATTGGCAGTTGGGTTGGGTGTGAAGAGGTTTATTTGAGGGAAAGCCCCCTCTTCCCATGTGAGGCCTTTTGGGCCTGGCCATGTGGGCCAGGGCCTAAAGCATAACTGTGAGGGCAGAGTGGGCCTAAAGATGACAATATCACACTGGGAAGTTGGGGTAGGGTCGTTACTGTTAGTGCCCAGGCTTGATCGATTCACTCGTTTTGTCAATTACGTGACTCAGTTCGACCTTACCTTGGAAGAATTTGAAGATGTTAGAAACCCGTCAGAAGATCTATTATCCATTGAAGAATCTACACCACACACATGATTGACACACAGGTAAGTGGACCTTAGTGGACCTTAGGTCAAGCCCAAACACTCTAGAAGTCAATGTTTAAAAAATTGGTAAGCTGAAAAATATTTGTCTCAGCCTCGAGTGCCTCGAGCTTTGTCTCGATCCCTCGAGACTGAATCTGGTGAGAGAAAGCTTGTTGAAAGACTGTATTATTTCTTGGCTCTCAGCCTCGAGGCCAAAAGCATTTTGTTGAGGCCTCAAAGACTATCCATATCTGAGCAAAAATTGTGACAATTGGATTTAAGCGTGTAATCTCAAGGCTATCTGTCCTTTGACCAAAAATCTCACAAGAGATGGTAAGAAAAATCTGGAAAGGGGGATAGGCTCCTCATCGTGATTGGAAATCTTATGGAAATATGGAGATTCTAGTAGGCTCCTTTTGATTTAATGAGATTATGAAAATCGATTTGCCATCTCATAATTATGATCAAATCCTTTGAAAAAGATAAAAATCGTGGGTGTCAATCTCATACATATTTGGAAAGGCTCCTCATAAGTTGAAAATATTATTGCCACCTCATAATTCGATATTATGAGATTATATCTACCAAGGTAGGAAATCATTTACAGGTGGCAAAATTGTTGTGCTGGCCTTTGACCAAAAATAACTGAAAAAGAGGTTTGGAATGTGGAAAACTGATGAGCTATATTACCTAATACAGACTCGAGGCCTCAAGGGAAATCTGGAGGCCTCGAGTCTTAGCCGTTGCAAGACTGTCTTATAAATACACAGTTGGCTTAATTCAAAAGATAGATCTGAGTATTGGAAAATTGAAAACAGTAACCAAACTTCTTCATTCCTTATCTCTCCATATTCATCGTCCTTTGACAAGGAAATCGTTAAGTATTCAACACTTGGTTTGTGATGAAGATGAGGATTTTTCTAGGATCTAAAAATCAGTGATACTTTTGTCCTAGCACCCATGTTCCGCTATGCCAATATTCAACAAATATGGACATGATCTGAAGGACGAGGTGCAGAGACATCAGCAAAGAAAAACACACTTTTTGAAGACCTTTAAGTCTCAAGGCAAGTGTTCATCTTTTTTTTATTTTTTTTATTTGAATGAATTGTAAGGTGGAATACAACACTGTGTTCGAACCACCACAAAAATATAGGCGTCGAGGACTAGACCATATGTGTTGAACCTCTATAAAAAATTAGGTTGCACTATTTGGGTGTAAAACCCATTTATAGTATATTGGGACGACCCTAGAGTTGGGAAGTTTAATAGTGGTCGTAGGTTGATTGAAAACTGAACAACTATAAATCTCTATGCATACATGGTGATTGATGATTTGTTTGAATGGTTTGATTAATTATCTGTCACTTGCACACATATTGAATCAGCTACAGTTTATTAATGATGTTTAATTGAAGAGGCAATCGATTGGGCCATATCATACATCACACATTTGTGTGCATTTAATTAAGGACTTTTAAAAAGGGATCAAAATTAAAAATCAAACCTAGTCACCCCCTCTAGGTCTTGCATTATTCTAGTAACTGAATTTCAATTGGCATCAAGAGCAATGTTACTCTGAGTTGGATTTAATCATCCGAGTTGATCCTGTACTAGAATCATGCATAGAGGTGAGAGTCACCTTATTTCCAAACCCCCTACTTTGACGGCTCAAATTATGCCTCCAAGAAGGTGAAAATGAAAAACTTTTTTATATCTCTTGATGGAGTCGTCTGGGAATCATTAGTAAGAGGTTGAGAACATCCTGTTGAGGAAATCACTGAAAAACTCGCTAAAGATGAACTAAGAAAATTTGTAAAGCAAATCATAGGTACTAAACCTAAAGATTACTTCACCTGGACCGACTTGGAAAATACTCTGTATACTACAAATGAAAGGGTTTTAAATGCCATTAACTACGCTGTCTCACCAGCTGAGTACAAACGTATAATGACATGTGAGACAACCAAAGATGTTTGGGACATCTTAGAAATGACACATGAGGGAACCTCAGTTGTTAAGTGGTCAAAACTCGAAATCCTCCAGTCAAAATTTGATAACATACGCATGGAGAAAGATGAAATGTTTATGGAGTTCTATTCAAAACTTAGTGACATTGTGAATTCCATGTGGGCCTTAGGTGAAAGAGTCCCTGAGTCTAAGGTTTGTACCAAAATACTAAGAAATCTGCTCAAAAGATTTAAGCCCAAATTAGCCGCCATTGAAGAGTATAGAGATGCGGCTCAAATGAGGGTTGATGACTTGGTAGAATTCAACCTATGAGCTCCATTTTGAAGATGAAATGCCTAAAAAGAAACATATTGTGTTAAAATCATCTCCAAACAATACTAAAGAAGAAAATTCTGATCCTCAGAGTGATGATGATGTTGCATTTTTGGCTAAAAAAATCCTTAAAAACTTTAACAAAAGAAATAAATTTAAAAATCTAAAAAGAAGTGAACATAAGGATAAACGTGCCAAAAGATTCAGTACATCGAAAGAAAAATGGAAAGATAAGAACATGGAACAAAAATGTTATAACAGTGGTGGTCAGGGACATTTCGTTATCGAATGTCAATCTAAAAGAATTAAGAAAGACTTAATAGGTACATATGAAAATTTATCTCAATCAGAAAGTGATTCTGATGAGTCTACTCAAGAAAATGTTGAAGATTTGAAAGGCTTCATAGCCTCCACCACTCATGTTGAAAATGATTCTGATAATGAATAAGAGGATGAGGAGGAAGATGACCTCCAAGAAGCTTGAAAATATGACTATAAAATTAAGTAAAACAAAATCTGAAAATGGCAAATTAATAAGCCACTTGGAAGAAGAAAAGCTTAATAATGAAAAACTTGCACCAACACTGAAAATTTCGAATGAGGAAATACTTAAGTTAAGAAAAACACAAAATTTACCATAAGGCAAAATAAAGATTCATGAAAATGACATTAAGAAGTTGCAAGATATTCGAAGCATCCTATCAGAAGAAATAATTAATGCTCATTCTGAAATAATTAATCTCAAAAGTCATAAAATATAATTTGATGATAAATTTACTCAAGGACAAAAAAAGTTAGAAAGATTGCTTAACTCGGGGTAAAACTCAAGGTGACAAAACTGGTCTTTGCTACAATCAACACAAAGTGAAAACTACAAACCAAATTATTTTTGTGAAAGGCCAATCCTCAAGTGCTATATGTTTTTATTGTGCTAAAAAGGGGCATTTCAGATTTGAGTGCAAACTTTGAAAAAGAGATTTATGGGAAAAAGGCCAACAAGAGACAACTTGAAGAGCAAAATATAAACTATGAAAGGAAAACAAAGAATACTATCACCGTGAAAATTTGGTTAAAAAACTGAACAAAATTCTAAATGAAAAGATGGGCAAAAGATCAGGATACAATCTTCAACAATCTGCCTTAAAAAGTCTAAAATCCACTACAACATCGAAATGGGTTCCAAAGTATAAAAGCTTGATTGTTTATGCAACATTAAAAGTTGAAAATCAATCGAAGTGGTACATTGGTAGTGGTTGTTCAAGGCATATAACTGGGGACAAATCCTTTATGTCCAATCTTGTAGACTTCAATGGTGGTTCGATTATCTTTGGGGATGGAAATATGGCAAAAATAATAGGGACATGAACCTTAAAATTGAATGATTCTCTTACTGTAGATGATGTTCTACTTGTTGATGGTCTCAAACATAATCAACTGAGTATATCTCAAATATGTGAAAAAGATCACTATGTCACCTTCCGAAAGAATGACCGTCAGATTTATAATGGTGAAGGTGAAGCTGTCCTAAAGGGTATGAAGACTTCTGATAATTGTTATGCCCTTGAAAATTGCCGAACTCCAAGTAAAAAGTCTTACAATATGTCAAACTTAATGAAGCGGAGTTGTGGCACAAAAGGTTGGGACAGGTCAATTTCAAAGACTTATCAAAACCAAGTTAGCACATCAAAGGACTGCCCAAATTAAGTCTTTCAAATCATATTTTTTGTTGTGAGTGCTAAAAAGGCAAACAAGTAAGGGCAGCCCATAAAAGGATAAATGTTGTGGCTACCTTTAGATCTCTTAAACTTCTCCATATGGACTTAGTTGGACCAACCCAATATGTGAGTATAGGGGGAAATAAGTCTTTCATGGTGGTGATTGATGACTACTCCAGATATACTGGGTAGCTTATCTTAGAAGGAAATCAGATGCCTATCATGAATTTAAAATAATTGCAAAACGAATTGTAAATGAAAAAGAAACACCCATAAACAGAATTAGGAGTGATCATGGGGGTGAATTTGAAAATCATAGTTTTTAAATTTTTTGTGAAAAATGGCACACATCATGAATTCTGTGCTCCAAAGATACCCCAACAAAATGGGGTGATCGAAAGGAAAAACCATGTTCTTCAAGACATGGTCACAATTATGCTTGAAAGCAAAAAATTGCCAAAATGTCTGTGGGCCGAAGAAGTCAATACTGCATGCTTCATCATTAATAGAGTGTACTTGAGGGCTGGTATAAATAAAACAACATTTGAATTATGGACCGGTAGAAAGCCCAATCCTAAGTATCTCAAGATCTTTGGTAGTAAATGTCATATTCTTAGAGATCGTGAGAACTTGGGAAAATGTGAGGCAAATAGTAATGAAGGAATTTTCTTGGGTTACTCCTCTACCAAGGTCTTATAACTCAAAAATCATAAAAAGATATGCCATTGGTGCCATGCATCAATATGTCCACCCATTCCAATGCATCATATCATAACAAATCACTTCAGATAATGGTTCTCAATATTGGCCACGTATGTCCACAGCATTTGAGGCGGTGACCACCAGGGTGCTATTACCCATCCACAAATTAACTGAGACTATCGGTGGAGTGTGGTCTCTTCTCTCTGCGTAGGGTTTCGGGACCTTTCCAGGAGCTCTTTGGCCCAACTATACCATAACATTCATATCCAAGAACGGGGCCAAAGTCTAATATTTTTTATAATCATTTTACATGAGTCCAAGCGAGGTCCGTATATTTCCTTCTTGGCTCAGTATTACCAACTCTCCCATGCAACCATGCATGAGGTAATGTGTACAAATATGAATGATAAAACAATGCATCCAATTGATTATTTCATCAAACATCAGTTCTATATAATATAATGAATTCATAATAAAATCAAAATCTCATTTTAACAAAATCATTCACATTATTGTGCTTCAATAAAGAAGGAACTCCTACCTGATAAAAAATGATCAACCAAAGATGATTCATGCGTTTGTTCGAACGGCGTCGGACTTACCCTCGACTCCTTTTGTCCATGTACATGTTCAAATTATAATTTGAAGTCATTGTCCAATCTGTGTAGGTCTAATCCCGACGTAAAGATCAACTGTATGATCTCCAAAGTCTAAAAGATTCCATTTTATATTTGATTTTAATAACAAATACACTAATTTTGTTAAAGTGTATCTGTTTCCGGTTGACATATCGACATTGTCGATACATCACCACTGAACATAGTCGACACATTGATCACTTTGATATGTCGACTGGACTCTGTTTGTTTCAGTTCATATTTCCAGTCACTCTTCGGGTCCATATATTGACACAATCGATACATCTAACGGTACACATACTCGAGATGTCGAGCATGTCGACATATCATCTGGTTTGATCCATTCATACTTATGTTTGTTCTCTGTTCCCGATAGTACATATCGACCCAGTCGATACATACACAGATGTATATTTTCGATATGTCGACTTTGTTGACGTGTCTAAGTTTTGGTTTATCAGTATTAACATTTGCACTGTGTTCACATGCTGATATGTCGACATAGTCGATACATCATCCTTGAATCAATCCATTGTTTCAATTTCAACATACTTAGACCGATCATTACATTTCCAAGCCGACATATTGATCTGGTCGATACATCGTACTGGAACTAGTTTCATTTCTATTTTATCATACCCACGTTGATATATTGATCTGTTCGATATATCTTCCCGGCGTAACTTCAACGTCTTCATCTTTATTTTCCAGTTCGTCATACCCAGACTGACACATCGACTTTGTCGATGGGTCGCTCTGGGATTAATTGATCATCCGTTCATTCCGATTTCCATATCTATCACACCCAGGTCGATACATCGACATAGGTGAAGTGTCATCTTGGGTTTACTTTCTTTTAGTCCAACAATTATTATTTCCATTTACTGGATACTTGCCCCAAACGAGTCATCGACAGAGTCGGTATGTCGACTGGGTCAAGTCAGAAGTCATTGACCCATTATCCATGGCTTCCCTTTACTCAGATGTTCATCATTTTTGGGTTCTTTCTTTCCCAATCCATTCATACACTCTCCTAAACATTATAGTGTTAATTATTTATTCAAAAATATGATATATTCGCCTACCTCGAGTGATTCTTAGGTGTACTCGAATGGATGAACTTTGATCTCCTTTGTCTCTTTGCTCTCCTCCCTCCTTGCTAGCTCGATTTCTCTTTCCCCTTGCTTGGTCTCTCCTTCCTTTCCCAGAACAGAGGAAGCCCATGGGGAAGTGAAGACGTTCTTGATCGAGTGAGGGCTGAGATGTGAGTGAGAGGGTGAACTCAGGTGAGTAAGAGGGGTGGTCAGGCAGTCTCCTTCTCTGTTTCCTTCTCTCTGTTTTTCTCTATTTTTCTTTCTTTCTTTTCTCTTCATTTTCTCTTCTTTTTATCTTCCTTTCTTGATATCCCTAGACTCTTAATTGACTCATTGAAAATGGAAGAGGCATGGTGAATGCCCATGCATGGAAAAATGAAAGGTTTGGGCGGGTGGTAGACTGAGCGTCTGCTGAATACATTCTGGCTACTCGACACATCAGCTTTGTTGATGTGTTGATCCATTTGATTGTCTTTTCCCTGATACGTCAATCCAGTCGATGTATCGTCTGGAACTTTCACATCGACTAGGTCGATGTATCGCCTGAGGAAACTTTAGTTTCCCTTTATTTGTTTTAATAGATATTTACATTATTTGGACCAATATCATATATTTCATTTATTTGATAAATAAATTACATAAAATGAGGAGTTCCAGCTCCGGGTACTTACAATATTTCCACCTTTTGAAATTTTCGTCCCGAAAATTAGACGAAGGTTGAATTCCAAAAGAAAAACAAAATTTTACACAAATAACTTAGGATGAGAGGCTCTCATTTCTGATTCCATTTCCCAAGTGGGTTCTTCATTTTTGTGTCTCTCCCAGACCACTTTAATGAAAGGGATCACCTTGTTCCTCAGTACTTTTTGTTCTGCACCATGATTTTGATAGGTCTTTCAACGTAGGTTACGTTATTTTAAACATCCAATTCTTGTGCATCTAAAACATGCGATGGATCAGGATTGTACTTTCGTAGCATTGAGAGATGAAATACATTGTGCATATTGGATAACTGTGAGGGAAGTGCTATGCGATATGCATCCTCGCCAATCTTATCAAGGAATGAGAGTGGTCTTATAAACCTAGGGGTCAACTTCCCTTTCTTCCCAAACTTCATCTGGCCTTTTCTAGGTGAGACTTTTAGAAATACTAAATCTCCCACTTCAAAAGTCAATAGATGTTGTCGAATAACTTTGATCTACTCGGTCGTTTCTGCGACCAAATCCGGTCCAATGAGTGCAACCTCTTAGGCCTCAGTCCAACAAACCGGTGATCTGCATGGTCGACCATATAATGCTTCAAATGGAGCCATCTGAAGGCTCGCCTGATGGCTGTTGTTGTATGAAAACTCCACCAGTGGAAGATGATCCTCCCAACTGCCTTGGAAGTCTAACATACACGCTCTCAACATATCTTCCAACGTTTGTATGGTCCTTTCTGACTGTCCATCCGTCTAAGGGTGAGATGCAATGCTGTATAACAAATCTGTCCCCATTGCTGTTTGCAAACTCTGCCACACCCTGCCTATGAATCTATCGTCCCGGTCGTACACAATGGTCCTGGGTATCCCATGCAATCAGACAATGTCCTTGATGTATCGTCTACCCAATGTCTCAGAAGAATCTGTCATCTTGATAGGCATGAAGTGTGTAGACTTCATGAGACGGTCAATTATAACCCATATTGCATCATTGTCTGTTGAAGATTTGGGAGCAATCCAGGTGTTTTTCGATGTTCTGCTTTGACTCTCTAACGTATCAAACATCTGGAGATGAAATCTGCCACGTTTTCCTTAAGTCCACACCACCAATATTGCCTTTTAAGATTTTGGTACTTTTTTGCACTTCTGGGGTGTATGGAGAATTTGGACTTGTGAGCTTCTGTTAATAATTCTTCCTTGCATTCTTTTGGCACATAAACTCGGCCTCTAAACAAAAGATCATGTCCACGTCGTAATTCCTAATCTTGTACTGTCTCTCCTGTAGACAGTTTGGGCCATATCCCAGCTGTTTCTTAATCTTATATTTGTGCCTTTTCAATTCTTGCCATCATAATAGAGTGTACGATTAAATTGTACACATGTCCTCTGTCGCTTATACGTAGATTCAAATTTTCAATAGCTGTGAGCATTTCCCATTCTTGCATAATGAGACTTGCTACGGTCCAGTGAGCTAGACGACTAAGTGCATCCGCATCTTTGTTTGCTTTGTCCGGATGGTAGTGTAGGGTAAAGTCACAGTCTTGGTGGTATTCCATCCACCTTCTTTGTCTCAGATTGAGTTCTTTCTGCCCAAACAAGTATTTCAAACTCTTGTGGTCAGAATATACCTCAAATTTCTCTACGTAGAGATAATGTCGGCAAATCTTGAGAGCGAATACCACTACTGCCAATTCCAGATCGTGAACGGGGTAATTCCGCTTATGAGTTTTCAACTGACGGGAACCATAAGCAACCACATGTGGACCCTGTGAGAGTGAGCATCCAAGTCCATCACCTGATTCGTCACATTTCACTGTATAACCCTTACCTCTTTCTGAGAGCATTAAGATAGGGGCTGTTGTGAGTCTTCCTTTTAGTTCTTCAAATCTCTTGTTGCACAGATTTGTCCATTCAAATTTAACTCATTTATGAGCCAATCGGGTGAGTGGGGCCGCAATCTCGGAGAAGTCCAAAATGAACTTCCAATAGTACCCTGCCATCCCAAGAAAAATTATGATCTCAGTAACATTCTTAGGAGGTTTCAATTCCTTCACTGCCGCTACGTTCGCTGGATCCACCTTTATCCCTTTTGCTGTTACTACGTGTCCAAGAAAATTCACCTCGGACATCCAAAACTCACACTTGCTAGATTTTGCAAACAACTTGTTGTTTTTCAATGTGTTTAGTACGATTCACAAGTGCTCGTCATGCTTTTTCGAGCTTGTAGAGTAAATAAGAATGTCATCAATGAAGATGATCACAAATTTATCCAAATAAGGACGGAAGATTCGATTCATCAAATCCATAAACACTGTCGGTGCATTGGTTAGTCCAAAAGGCATCACCACATATTCATACAATCCATATCGGGTTCTGAAAGCTGCTTTCTCTATATCCTCATCCTTGACTCTGATATGAAGATAGCCCGACATGAGATTTAACTTAGAGAAATGACTGGATCCTCTAAGTTGATCGAACAAGTCTTCAATTCGAGGTGGAGAATATTTATTCATGATGGTGAGTTGGTTTAGCTTTCTCTAATCCACACACATACGTAGAGAGCCATCTTTCTTCTTGACAAACAATGCCGGCGCTCCACACGATGAAGTACTGTGCCAGATGGATCCAAATCTGAGTAACTCATCAATCTATTTCTTCAATTCCGACATCTCTGTAGGTGCTATCCAATAATGTGGAAGTAACACAGGTGCAGTGCCAGGGAGTAACTTGATCTCAAAATCAATCTCCCTCTTTGGAGGTAAACCCGGGAGTTTTGTTGGAAATATTTCTGCATAATCTCTCACTATTGCAGGTAATGTGGATATAGGTGACTTTTCAAACCTGATACTATTCAACAAACTCTGGTTCGTTTTATCATGTAATCTTCCATACATCGGAGTTTTTTGTTTGTTCCCATGAACTACAAATCGTAGTCCCTCTGGTGACCAAAATGTCACCCTCCTGAGGTAGCAATCAATACATGCCTGGAACATGGCCAACCAATCCATGCCATAGATGACATCAAACTCTGCCATGTCCATAACCAGATAGTCGAACTTGTATTTAAAGTCGACTAGTTTAGTGTCCACAGAAGTGCAAACTAACCCAAGTGATGTGTCACCGATTGGTGATACTATGTTAAGTGCAGTTGATAATTGTTGTACAAGTAAACCAGTAGCAGATACTAAAGATGCAGATAAAAAGGAGTGTGATGCTCCTGAATCAAACAATGCTACTGCATAAGAACCTCTAATAATTGCCATACCTTGGATCACAGAGTGATCCACTGTCTCTAGAGAAGGGACAAGGGTGTACAATCGTCCTGAAGCTATTGGAATAGGTGGTTGTTCGGACTGGTTATGTGCTCTCAATATCTGAGATTGTGCTGGTCTGCCCAGTGGACGGAAATAATTCCATGCTTGAGGTGATTTGTGAAGCTGTGGACAGTCCCATTTCATGTGGACTGCCTGGCCACACTGGAAACAAGTGATACGACCCCTGGATGTCTGTGCTGCCGGAACTGAGGTTGAAGGATGGTTGGAACGATATCCACCAGTAGAGGCCGCAGAAACTGAAGGTTTTCCTGAGTTGGGCCGAAATTTCTTGTGAGGATGAAAAGAGTTTTCCCGTTCTGACTACTTCTGTTCTCCATGTACTTAGCTAACTCAATCAGTTCATGCTCAGCAATGCTTGCTCTACTAACAACTTCTGCCAAAGTTACTGATTTGAATATGGTGACCTTGGTTCTGATGTTAGGACGTAGGCCTCTCTCAAACTTCCACGCTTTCTTATATTCAGTGTCCACCATGTATGGAGCATAACGAGAGATTCAGATGAATTCTTGATGATATTCAGCAATTGTCATACGTCCTTGAGCTAGGACTATGAATTTTTGTGTCTTGAGTTCTTTCTTCTCTTGTGGAAAATAGTAATCTAGGAAAATTTCTGTGAAATTTGTTGACAGTTATAAACTTGTAAATCTCACAAGCGCACGAACCATGTATAGTATAGCGATTGAGTGCGAGGTCGAATCCAAAGGAAAATCTCAAAATATATGAATTAAAATTAATTTTGTGTTCCTTTAAAAAGAATTATTTTCAAGAAGTAGAACATTTATATGAGTCATATATCTAACTTGGAAAATCAACAAATAAGATATGTGAATTAATTGTCCTTGAATTAAAATGGTGAATTAAATGATAATCCTAATCATAGTCAAAATTACAAGTTATAAGATTAAAATACCACATCTCCTAACTTTAATTGAATGGATCTTTGAGAGAGTGATTTAAGTGAAAAAGAATCAAAGAATTAAAGAATGAATTAAAGATTAAATTATACAAGATTTGGGTTAAAACAACAATTACACAACAAACATGATATTTAATATAATTAAAAGGCAGAAAATCAAATTGTATGAAAATAAATGACTGAAATTAAATGTACAGTAACAGAAATGTTGGTTGTTTGGAATAGACCGTTCATCACCCAAGATGTGTAAATAAAGTAAAGGCTTAGATCTGAAATTCATGTGAAGATCTAAAATGCAATTCATATTTACTAACAAGCCAAGATCCACAACTTTTTAATTTAATTAATCAAACCTTAGTAATCATGATTCAAGTCTTACAATCAAGATCCTAACTATTGCATACGCTCATGTTCAATCAAATAAGCAAAGGTGTGTTCTTGAAATTAAAAGTAAAATAATCATCAAAGAATTTTAGAAATTGGATGTTCCAAGGTTCTAAAGGAATTCTTTACTTTATTAAATCGAAGAATTAAAGTACAAGGCTTTTATAAATTGAATACAAGAAAGACAACATAAAAATAAAAATCTACAACTCTCACTTGTAAATTCGAATGGTGCTCCTATCTTTTTGTCTTTTGCTCTAGCCTTTAGTCCTCTTGAATTCCAGGTCCAATTCGAATTTTACCCTTGGGGTAATGGGGTTTTTATAGGTTTTGAAAAGAGATGGATAGCCTGGATTAAATCAAGGTTTAAGGTGGGAAATCAAAGGACTGGATTGGATCTAAATGAGAATGGATGATGGGGATTTAAATATAGATTTTAGGGTTGCACAAGGAGGGTGACACGATTTTCCATGGCTTTCCTTAGTGGCTAAGTGAAGGTGGAGAGAAGATAGAAGATTAGGAGAGAAATTAGGAATTGGATTGGCTTTGGGATTGGGAAAATCGTGTGAGATACTTGGGGATTGGATTGTGAGATGTGTTAGGATCTTAGAAATGTATCTAGATGATTTTTAGTTTAAGTGCATGGAGAGGTTTTAGGTTGCAAAAATCATAGGATGATGAGGTGTGATATGCGCATGGGGGCTAGCTTGAACTACAAGTTGTTCATAGCTTAGGGTTTATGAATGGGGGGCTTAGATTAATTGGGTTTTGATCTAATGGCTCTTAGGTATTTTGGGTAAAATAATTATAGGAATGGGTAGATGGTTGATGGAGGGTTTAAATGCATAGGTGGATCTTAAATGGATGATGAATGCATGACCTAAATCTAAGGTGATGTGTTTATGTAATGGATGCATGTGGAGGTTCTAGGGTTTCTAAGAGATGAATGAATGGATGTGATTGGTTTACCTAATATCTAATGGCTAAGATGCTCAATGCATGAAATAAATGCAAGGATTAATAGGTGATGCATGGATGAATACTAATCTAATGTTAAGATGATCATGATGGTGATGGATGACCTAGATCTAATGACAGATGAATGGATGCATTAGATTTGATGGTGGATCTAAGGTTTGAGCTAATTGGGTATGTGAGATGGAAGGTTAAGATCTAATATGGAAATTGGATGGTGTGGATGTGAAATTGGATTATGGGTTTTGGACATAGGTAGTTGAGTTGGACTTAGGTAAATTCAAACATGGACCATGGAGTTCTTGGGACTTTGGGCTTTGGATTTAGATCTAGCCTCAACTCAGGCCCATTTAAGCTGGATTTGAGATCTTGGGCTTTAGTTGGACTGAGCTTGCACACTGGCCTGGCCCAGAGTGTGAAATGCTCATGGGCTTGCATGTGGCTTGGCCCATTGAAACTTTGTGGACCATAGCTTGGCCCACTTAAACTGAGTCTTGGCCCAATGACATGAAATTCAGGCTTTGGCACTTGGACTGCAACTTTTAACCTTTAGAGTTAAATAATTTTTCAGCCACTTTAAATCTAAAAATTATTAATTTATCATCGACTCTCATAATTGGATCTAGATGAATTAATTTACATGAAAATCCTAGAAAGTGACATAAAATAATTATAATAATTCTTGGTCTTCTCTTTAAAGATCTAAACTTGCAATTTTATGTTGTTTTAGTTTGATTTTCCTGAACTTTCCATTTTTTACTACAAAATTGACAAACTACATTAAATGCATCATTATATACAAATTTGAGGATTAACTGGCCCAATAATAAGGGATAAAAACGTAAGATTTCAGTGGTCAACAAAATTCTCCCAAGTCATTTCTACCACTTCCTGGTTTTGTTCCACTGCCTTCCACTATTTACCCTCATCATCTATTAGTTGAGATGTAGCCAACAAAATCCTATCCTGATCGCCCGTGATCCTCAGTAATTTCAGGATCTTGGTGGTGTTCTCTATCCAATTTTCAGTTCTAATGGGTCCCTCATTTACATGAAAGTGTGGGGGACGTTGCTGTTGAAAATCCCTGACCAAAGCTATGTCTTGAGCATCAGTTGCGGCATTGGCACTACCACCTACTTGGTTCTGTTGCAGTACTGAATTCACTACTGCTTGTACGAAACTTTGGAGTTCGGGAGTCACAGGCGGGATATTGCCACTTGTCTCTTCGGTGCGTTCCACATTGTGTCAAGTGTTCCTTCTTCGTGGCGGCATGTTTCCTAAGTCACGAAGATCCACTTAGTAATCTTATATAAATGCTTCTTCAAGCAACCATGATTCATGTATAGTAAATTATTTATTAATATTGACAGGATTGACGCAATCTCCTAGGTTTTTTTGACATTCTTTATTTTGAGGGGAATTTTTCTCTAAGTTTGTTGGATAAGTTTGACTTATAGTAATCTCCTTCATTTGTTTTTTCATTCCTCTCTGATACCAACTGTAACGACCCACCCTTTCTATCAGAGTAATTTTTTTTATACGGAAAAAGGACGGATACGTCACGAAGAGAATCGAGTTCAAGTCCGAAGACCCAAACCTCGACTGGCCCAATTCTAACACACATGTGGGTCAACCCACAAAATATTTATACGTGTGCTAGAACAACACTTGTGAAATAAAATGTACGAAAATAATAATTGCAAAATTATAATATCAAACATTTCAATAGCGAGGATGGAAATTACTTAACTATATAAGTCAAAACATCAAACCAAATCCAAAATAAAAGTTATCTAAATTATTACATCATTGGATCCTATAAAATTACATAGTTCTATCAAAATGCCAAAATAAGAACTAAGAGATATTCAAGCATCTCCGGATCCATCTCTTCATCAGGTATGGCTATCACTAGGACCAACTTCTTCTCCTTTGTCCTGGTCTGTGTTAACATCTAGGGGAAAAATATATGGGTTTAGTCAACTTGTTCAGTAGGAAGTTCCAATCATAAAATGCACAAAGTGTGAAATCTCATAATATCATATAATAAGGATAACAAATGGAAAATCTCAAAGTATGATCAACACATGTTTATCTAATACAAGACAGAAGATGTACCGAAGTCTTATAACTCAAAAAACATAAAATGATATGCCATGGGTGCCCAATGATATGTCCACCCATTCCAATGCATCATATCATAACAAATCATTTCGAATAATGTTCTCAATATTGGCCACTTATGTCCACAGCATTTGAGGTGCTGTTACCCATCCACAAATTAACCGAGCCTATCGGTGGAGTGTGGTTTCTTCATTCTGCGCAAGGTTTCGGAACCTTCCCACGAACTCTTTGGCCCAACTATACCGTAACATTCATATCCAAGGACGGGGCCAAAGTATAATATTTTTTATAATCACTTTACGTGAGTCGAAGCGAGGTCCAGACATTTCCTTCTTGGCTCAGTACTACCAACCCTCCTATGCAACCATGCATGAGGTAATGTGTGCAAACATGAATGATAAAACCATGCATCCAATAGTTTTTTTTATCAAACATCAGTTCTATATAATATAATGAATTCATAATAAAATCAAAATCTCATTTTAACAAAATCATTCACATTGTTGTACTATAATAAAGTAGGAACACCTACCTGATCGAAAATGATCAACCAAAGACGATTCACGTGTTTGTTCGAATGCCATCGGAATTACCCTCGACTTATTTTGTCCATGTACATGTTTAAATCATAATTTGTAGGTTATTATCACATAAAGTGCTTGTCTAATCTGTGTAGGTCTAATCCAGACCTAAAAATCAACTATATGATCTCCCAAGTCTAAATGGTTCCATTTTATATTTGATTTTAATAACAAATACATTAAGTTAGTTAAACTGTTTCTGTTTCAGGTTGACATATCGATACTGTCAATACATCGCCACTGAACACAGTTGACACATCGATCATTTCGATATGTCGACTGGACTCTGTTTGTTTCAGTTCATATTTCCAATCCCATAAATTGACACAGTCGATACATCTAGCAGTACCCATACTCGAGATGTCAAGCATGTTGACACATCCTCTGGTTTGATCCATTCATACTTATGTTTGTTCTCTGTTTCGATAGTACATATCGACCTAGTCGTTACATACACAGATGTATATTTTCGATATGTTGACATAGTCAACGTGTCTTCTAAGTTTTGGTTTATCAATATTAACATTTGTGCTTTGTTCACATGCTGATATATCGACATAGTCGATGCATCGTCCTTCAATTAGTCCATTGTTTCAATTTAAGCATACTTAGACCCAGGCCGACAAATCGATTTGGTCGATACATCGTATTGGAACTAGTTCATTTCTATTTTATCATACCCAGGTCAATATATCGATCTGGTCGATATAACTTCCCACCGTAACTTCAGTATCTTCATATTTCTTTTCCAGTTCAGTCATATCCAGACCGATACATCGACTTTGTCGATGGGTCGCTCTGGGATTAATTGATCATCCGTTCATTCCGATTTCCATATTTATTATACCTAGGCCGATACATCGACATGGGCGATGTGTTGTCCTAGGTTTACTTTCTTTCAGTCCAGCAGTTATTATTTTCCATTTCCTGGATACTTGCTCTAGACGACATATCGACAGAGTTGATATGTTGACTGGGTCGAGTCAGAAGTCATGGAGACATTATCCATGGCTTCCCTTTACGCAGGTGTTCATCGTTCTTGGGTTCTTTCTTTTCCAATCCATTCATACACATTTCCTAAACATTCTAGTGTTAATAATTTATTCAAAAGTATTATAGATTCGCCTACCTCGAGTGATTCTTAGGTATACTAGAATGGATGAATTCTGATCTCCCTTGTCTCTTTGCTCTTTTCCCTCCTTGTTAGCTCTATTTCTCTTTCCCCTTGCCTGGTCTCTCCTTCCTTTCCCAGAATAGAGGAAGCCCGTAGGGAGATGAAGAGGTCTTAGTAGAGTTGAGGGTTGAGATGTGAGTGAGAGGGTGAGCTCGGGTGAGTAAGAGGGGGTGGTTAGGCACTCTCCTTCTATGTTTTATTCTATATGTTTTTCTCTCCTTTTCTTTTCTTTCTTTCCTTATTTTCCTTTCGTTTTCTCTTCTCTTTATCTTCCTTTCTTGATATCCCTAGACTTTTAATTGAGTCATTGAAAACGAAAGTGGCATGGTGAATGCCCATGCATGGAAAAATGAAAGGTTTGGGCGGTGGTAGACAGAGCGTCTGCTGAAGATGTTCTAGCTACTCGACACATTGACTTTGTCAATGTGTTGATCCATTTGATTGTCTTTTGCCCGATACATCGATCCAGTCTATGTATCGTCTGGAACGTTCAGACTTCTCGACACATCGACCAGGTCGATAGGAAACTTTAGTTTCCCTTTATTTCTTTTAATAGATATTTATATTATTTGGACCAAAATCATATATTTCATTTATATGATAAATAAATTACATAAAATGAGGAGTTAAAACTCTGGGCCCTTACACTCGGTGTTTGTGAGGACATGTTTTGGCACATCTTTACTTCTCTCCACAACATCTCTGCTTCCTGAAGTCGTACTGATGCAGAGTTTGCTCCCTTTCCTGCCCGTGACTGAAGAATGATTACATCATCTCTTTTTGTCTTCCTATGATGGACTTATCATGCCTAGACTTTTGTTATATTTTGATATTTTGGTGTGTAAACACTTAACCATATTGCGTGTTTTTATATGTTACATGGTTTTGTTTATGGTTTTCTTATTACATGGCTATGATTATCTATCTTGGCTATTCCTTGTCAATTATCTTGACAAAAAGGGGGAGTAATACGAGGGAACAAATTAAATCCCACCAAGTTTTGCCTGGTTTTATGCAGGAAAAAGGAAAATGTGTTTTGTTTTGCAGACATATACTAAGGGGGAGAAGATCATGAGTCTTAAGAGTCAAATGTCATTGTAAGTATTTTTATTTTGGGTAATGGGGAGTTTATTGTGTGTATTTGTATCTTGGGAAATTGGTGTACTTGGTAGATCTTAGGTTTTGTCATGAAATTGACAAAGGGGGAGATTGTTAGTTCCCAGGCTTGTCCGAGTCACCTGTTTTGTCAATTACGTGACTCAATTGGACATCGCCTTGGGAGAATTTGAAGATGTCAGGAACCCGTCAGAAGATCTACTATGCATTGAATAATTTACACTAAACACGTGATTGGCACACAGGTAAGTGGACCTTAGGTCAAGGCCCAAATGCCCTATACGTCAATGTTAAAAAAATTGGTAAACTGAAAAATATTTGGTCTTAGCCTCGAGGCGAGCTCTGTCTCGAGCCCTCCAAATTACGTAAGAGAAAGCTTGTCGAAAAACTAGATTATTGCTTGGCTCTCAATTTCGAGGCCTCAAGCATTTTGTCGAGGCCTCAAAGACTATCTCAAAATTCTTCCCTTGTATGCTAGAACACGATTGACCCTAGAGGGGGGTGAATAAGTCAATCTCAGTTTCCACGGTGTTTACAAATTTCTTGATTGTTTAACTTTTAAGTGCAGTGGAATAACAATCTTAATCAAGAGATTTGTTTAGTGTGATAAATTATTTATAATTTCTTAAACGATCACACTAAGTTTAGTACCCTTTGCATATTGCTTTGATTATCTATGCTTGTGCACAATGCGTATATAGAGACAATCAAATGCAAAGTGAAGTGTGTTGAGAAGAGTGCTTTAATATGAAAGCACAAACATATAATGATCAAACACCATAAGAACAAATTTATAGTGGTTCGTTTAGTGAACCTACATCCACTGTTAGGATTCGCTCAACCTTGAGCTATCCCTAAATTCACTAAGTGGGGACTTACACCCTCCCAATTAGAGAAGGAATTCCACCTTAGTCAATCGGTTGAAAAATTCACCCACCACAAGTAGAATAGGAATTCCACCTATTCATTTGACTGGGAATTCCACCCACCACTGTTTCAGAGACGACGCCCTAGATTTTTTATAATGGTTTTGGAGCCAAGCCTCCTTAATCCACTTTCGGGACAAAGGTTTTAAAAACAAAGTTAAAACCAAGAAGCACTTGACTTAGAAGCTCTTTCTCTTTGATGTGTGCTTCTTCAAGATCCACCCAATGTGTGTCGACGCTCCGCCTTGTAATAGTCGTAAAGCAATCACAATTCCAAGGTGACTAGTAAACTGGTTGTTCCAAATCTTTCCTAGTTTATTATCATTTCCCCTCTCTCTCTCTCACAAACTCAATCCATATGATTGGTTGTATTTGATTTCCCAAGTGTAGGCACGAGAGAGAGTGATCCATTTGTTAGCCCTTATTTATGCTCACTGATAATGATGAGGGTCCAACCGATTTGCCAAAGGATGTCAACTGGTTGCACAAAGATTGGTATTTATAGAGAAGGTAACTAGTTTCAACAATGATCATGTACCGATAGTTCGGGCGCACCGAGGGGTGGGTGACTAAAAGTATTACCGTTCAACAACCCGACCGTTGCGCATTAAATGCACTCCTAGCAGTATAATTCTTACTCGGTCAACATGTCGGTGTCATCGATGGGTCGACAGTCATGTCACATAGGTTGGTCCATACAAGAGGCTCGGTTTGGAGAAACACCATGCTGAGAGAGTTTGAAGTCGAGAAACTAGTCTTTTCCAGACCGACCTGTCGCCCTTTACCGAGGGTCGGTCCTGGTACTCTCGATAGGTCTTTAACTGCCGATATATCTATTTTCTAGAGAGTCCACCTGAGTTCTATGTTCTAGAACTCATAAGTGTTTATCGAAGAGTCGTTGGCCATGAGGGGTCGTTTCAGCTTTTCACCGAGAGGTCGGTGCATACGAGACTCTCGAGCAGAGGCACATGCAGAATGATAGTTCTATGATCCAGAACCTTTGTCAATCTATCTGACCAGTCTTTAACCACGATAGGTTGATCTTGTCTCCACCGAATGGTCGGTGAGAATGACTGGTCGAGCTGACAGTGAAACCAAATACATATTTCCAAATAGGGTTCCAATTCAATGTCAAGCTTCTTCTATAGGCTTTTAATGATTTTACCATTTGTTTAACTAAGCCTAGGAATGGTCCTCTTTAATGTGTGGGTGCCACCTAAAGTCATCTATGGCCAATTACCTATTTTGTGATTGCCATAATGATGAGCTTAAATCCGATGGAGCATGATCTTCAATTTTGATCATCTTGAGTCTTCAAGCTTCTAAAAAGTGCTTCTTCCCGAGTTATGGAATTGACAAACTTAGGGACCCAAGGCACTAAGAATCTCCCCCTTTGTCAATTTCATAACAAAACCTAGAAGTTAACTCAATTACAGTCCCATCCTTATTACATCACATTTGAATACAAAATATTTTATTGATTACAAGTGCATATTCAAATAGACAACAAGACTATGATTTCACATATTCTTGTTCCGCTTGCTTCATTCATATTTTCTTGTTTAAGCACATAAGCAAACAACACTAGAAAATCATTAAAGGGGTTAATCCCAAAATATAAATATGTATCCATGGAATAAACTAGATTAATATTCATTTTCCCCTATATTCCAATGATTTTCTAGCAACCAACACTACCCATAGCATATCCAAGCTATTAGTGTTGAGAAAATTTTCTCCTCCAATCTTCTTTGAGTTTGATCTTTCAAACTCCAAGCATGGACATTCCCCTATGTCCATTGGCTTCTTCATATTCCTCTCCTTTATAACTCTCTCTTTCTAGAGGCCCAAACACTTAGGCTTCACCAATTACTTCCCTTAATTGGTGTTGATGTCTTATAGCTTCTACTAATTTCTCCCCCATTTTGTCATATAATTGACAAAGATTAGTAGGCAGACATCGATTTTCAAGCACTCCCCCATGCTTCTAACATTTAGTGCTTAAATAAGTTCTACTGCAACTCATGGTTCTCCCCCACGGTTCAATGTACACTTCTCGTGCATCAAAGTTTATTTGCCCCTGCACAAGCTAAGTTCCAGCTTAGCTGATTTCTTCCATGAGTCAAGCTAATTTAGCAAGCTTCACTTGAGTCTTCTCCCCCATTCTCCAAGCTATTTTCTCTAGCTTCTTCGACTCATCTCCCCCATGAACTTAGCTGCATATAAGTTCATTTTTCATCAAACTTCCTTTCAAGCTTATATCAACCTTCCTCACTACACTGCCATGACTAGTGATAGGTGCTAAACAACACATATTTTGTGCTCCCCCAAACTCCAAGGGTATGTGCAATATCTTAGCCCGATCCCTACCTCCCTATCATGCCAATACAAAACCAACTCATCACAACCTGCATGTTAGTCTATTTAACAAAATCCATGTTAACAATAGACAAAAGATAAAAGGCATTCCATCAAATTAGAAGACACCTCGATTTGAAAGACACGAGCTTCGATTTTGCAGATAAATCGAATCACGGGTTGTGACTCAGTTCATTCAGGTTCACCACTTTCTTGACCTTCAGGTGGGTTACCCAAATTGTCGATGTCGTTAGACACAGTGTTGTCAGTATTTTCTACATTCACTCCTCCTTCCTCATCAAAATTGTCCTTAATTGAGATTATTTCTTTTTCTGCTTCAGGAGTTTCTACGAGGTTTGAAGGGACTGTAGATGGTAACGACGACTGGAAACAGGTCTATGAACATGAATTCTTCTCTGAGGGGTAGATTCGGGAGCATCCAGCGTGAACCTAGGGGATCGTCTGAGGGGATGGAAGAAGCATTCGGTGATTTTTCCAGTGGTCGAAGACAGAGATCTAACAGTCTCCCTTTTCGACATGGTTGCTTGGGAAGAGTTGGCCAAGGCTTACCCGACCACTAAATATAACGACCCGTTCCGAGTTTCTCGATTTTTTTGGAGAGATTTCGGACCTCCGAGTTGTTTTCGGGACCGTAGCAGCAGTGAGGAGAGTGTGGGCTCTGTGGAGGACCCTAGTTATCTGATTTCGAGTTTGAAAACTCGAAGGGCATTTTAGTAATTTCATAATTTTTATGTTTAGTCATGAAAAATTTGTTGAAAATCACACATTTTTCCCTCTCGATTTTCAGCATTCGAGAAAAAATTTTGGGTTTTCGATTCGTCGCCGTTTACCTCTTTTTTTTTAAAAAAGAAAAAAGAAAAAAAAACCCTTCTTTAAAACCCTCCCGCGGCACTGTAGCTTTCCAACTACAGTGCGCTGCATCATCTTCATTGCAGCTCTTCTTCTTCTTCTTCTTCCCTCGGCTTGTAGCTGATGGTCGTCGCCCAGATCTTCTTCTTCCCTCGGCCCTAAGCCACTTTCTCCTACCCTTCCATCGCCGCTCCGCCTCCAAGATCTTGCAGTCAGCCCTGGCGGCGAAGCCCTCTTTCCCTCCCATCTCAGACTGAGTTCCCTACAACCTTTCAAACCCCTTCCTTGCCTCAGATTTCCGACTCCTCACACATAGTGAGAGGACTTATCATTGTTTCAGCATGCACTTGCATATATTAAACTATTATCTCTGGACATGGAATGACCGGGGGTGACCCTCTATTCATTTAGGCACTCGGTAAGGGAAAACTGTTGTAATAAACATGTGGCAGAGGGTCTGCTCGGGGGTACTCCAGTCAACCATACGCTTTGTAGAGAACTTCAATTGGACAATTGGAATTGAATATGATACTTGGAAAATTGCTGGTGATACTGTGAATGTTATTCGTTAGACGTTATTGGAATCGCGTGGAATATAGACACACGTGACTAAATAATCCATTATAAGCTCTTGACTTGCACGATGAAATATATTGCTGATTCTGAGTTAGTTGCATTAGAATATAGTCCTACCGTTGTATATGATCGTGGCATCATGTGTGTGTCTTAGGGAGGTTGTTTACATGAGTATATGATTGTGATGATGATGATAGTTTGGGTTTTGGGAGGACTTCTCCATTGCGCTCCAGCGGTCAAGACCCCCATAGGAGATGTGGGTTTTCCCATTGCGTTCCGGTGGTTGAGGTGCCTGCCCCTTGAGATTGGCTTCCCCATTATGCTTCGGCGGTCGAAAACCCTGTAGGGGATGCGGGTTTCCCCGTTGCATTCTGGCAGTTGAGGCAGTTGTGTATCATACGGTCTCCCGTTTATTTTGGTAGGGAGATCGGGGTTGTTGGAGGACAGTTGTTAGCTACGGAGATTATGTCTCTGATTGATCAGTGGGATCATTGGTTAATTGTGTAGTTGAGTACTCTCGTATGCAGACATTCATTCTATTATGATGTCCATTATTTTTTTTTATAGACATGTGATACATATATATCTTTGATGTATGATATGATTATTCCCTTTAGTGGATTAGTTAGCTCACCCATTGCTCTCCGGGAGTTTGTTGGAGGACCCGATGTAGGCCACCGAGATGATGTCGCGGACTAGTCGGTGGATTATTTGGTTGGTAGTGCGGTTGGTTCTCATACATTGAGCATCCCTTTTATTACGATATTTTTACACTCATGCATATGATATCTACCTATATTGCTAACATGTGATGTGCATTATCTCTTCATTGGGCTAGTTAGCTCACCCCTTTATCTTTCAGGTACCTGATTGCAAAGGGACTAGGGCAGGGCCCCTTGAACAGGCGCCCATCGAGGAGCAGTGGTTAGACATTTTTATAATTACGTTGGTCTTAGTTGAGAGACCTTATTTTATATGACTCCTCTTTATATGTTATTTGATTTCGGATGATATATAATTGTGTTCGAATAATTTATGATTGTTTCATGTTATGTTGGTATGTTGAACCTTGTTGCCAGTTTTTGAGCGGGAGGTAGTTGCTCCGTTTAAAAAAAAAAAAAAATCTGTTACCTATTCCTTTATGATGTTTTGAGATATTTCGGAGATAACTTGCTCGTAGCGGGACGGGGTGTGACGTTACACTAAATCTCACAAACACCGTGACAACCTTGCTTCTTGAAGTGAGAGAAGAAAAAACCCTTTGGTTTTCTGGCCAGATTTCGCTCTGGGAGATCCTATCGATTGATCTAGGGCACGGAGGTAAAAGGGAAATCGCTAGAGCCCAGCGGGAGGATGAAGGACGATTTTAAAATAATCTGTCGTTTTCTGACTTACCGACGGTTTGTGACCAATGGTAGGTCTGTTTCGACATGTCGATATGTATCGACCTGTCTCTCCTTTCAGACAGTGTTCTGATTTCCAACAGAATCGACATGTTTGTTCCTCCGACTAGTCTATCCTTCGAACTGGGATTTTTAATTTGAAGGATGTCTGGGGGTGTGTGTGTGTGTGTATGCTTACGATGTTCATAGTTTATCAAGCTTTGCTTATAAACCTTTTAATGCCAGTGTAGATACATACATTCACACAGGTTCTGTGCTATTAGAAGATTCAACACATCCTTCTGAAGATAGGCACAAACCATGTATTACAGATCTCTTTTCTTGGATCCAAACCAATCCAAGTACCTTGAGCACATTTAATTTACCAATTTAAACATAATGCCCAAGTGTGTGATGTCATGAGATGCGGTATTTCCAAGTTTTAACAAAGACAAGACGTCTATGAACATAACTCATTCCACATATTTTGTAAAATAACAGCTATTGGAATGAGACACTAAGCACACAAATCATACATTCATTTCACATTTTGAATACATTAATCATGCATATGGAAATGAAGTATGACTCTACCCACACAGCTCTCATGCTTGTTATCATGTTATTATCCAAAACATGATAAACATTTTTACTATTCTTTCAAACATACTCCAATGAGGTTCATTCTTTGAAAAGAGCTGGTAAATAAATGGATTAGAGATAAACATATTTGATCATTTTGATCAACACTTTTGGTAATTCATACCAAACCAAAAATCCATTTAAAGAAATAGAACATGTTTCATTCCACAAGGGATAACTTGGAATGAAACGATACTGTGTATATGTACCATACACACCCTATACATGAGGTAATGCATAACTTACATTCATTCTCAAAAGATGCACAAATCACATGGCATATGAAATGGAATGAGACAAGTATAATCCAATACTGTGGTGCTAACCTTCATGTACACACGGGTATCTTGCATAAGATCAATCTAAAAATCAAACAAGAACATGGATTGAAGGCAAGAAATAAGGTGATTCCATCGCATGTTTCAAATGTGACACCAACAGTGGTATCCCTTCACACAATTAAACATAACATTGTGAGAGTGATGGCATTTAATCAAATCTGGTTTTAATTTTGGGTGCCTTCCCATTTGACTTTGTG
Organism: Chimonanthus salicifolius; assembly: GCA_013350335.1. Taxonomy (NCBI): domain Eukaryota; kingdom Viridiplantae; phylum Streptophyta; class Magnoliopsida; order Laurales; family Calycanthaceae; genus Chimonanthus; species Chimonanthus salicifolius. The sequence goes on from CM023542.1 coordinate 24,224,913, forward strand.
AATCAAAACTCCAGATTTTGTACCATGATGTTGACTTAACATAAGAGGCAAACATTTTGGTACACAGCCACAAAGGATACTTGGAGGTCACGACCTTCATCAAGTTCCTTTACTCCATCCTCTTCTTCTCTAGAGGATTTAGCTTGGACTTTTTTAATGGATTAACTGTAGTCAATCACCTGTTCTATCAGTACACAAATTTGTCATGATAGGAAATGTCATCCATTGGGCTAGAAGAGGCAATTTTTTCCGTCAATTTTTTCAGCCTCTTTGTTGTTTCATATCTTTTTGAATATCTTAAAGACATATTATGAAACAACACTGATGAATGCTACTAGTGTTTGATTAAAGTGCATAGTTATTTCATCACTAATCCAAGCTATTTGGTCTTTGGGCTGAGTGATCATGGAAGTTGAAGGTTTATCTAATACCTCTTCCATAGACTTAAACCACTTTCTATTCACCTATTTCCAAACATATTCATTTATAAAAACATTTAAAGTTTTTCATTCCATTTTTCAACACAAATGAAGGTTTGGAAATATCATGGCTCTCTCATAGCTATTGTTCTAGCACGAATCAACTCAGATGGTTAGATCCTTTTCGAAGGGCACGAGGCTCGGATACCAATTAAAAGTTCTCCCCTTTTATGTTAGAACACGATTGACCCGAGAGAGAGAGAGAGAGAGAGAGAGAGAGAGAGAGAGAGAGAGAGAGAGAGAGAGAGGTGAATAGGTCAATCTCAATTTCCATGGTGTTTGCAAATTTCTTGATTGTTTAACTTTTAAGTGCAGCGGAATAACAATCTTAATCAAGAGATTTGTTTAGTGTGATAAATTGTTTGTAATTTCTTAAACGATCACTCTAAGTTTAGTACCCTTTGTATATTGCTTTGATTATCTATGCTTGTACACAATGTGTAAATAGAGATAATAAAATGCAAAGTGAAGTGTGCTAAGAAGAGTGCTTTAATATGAAAACACAAACACAGAATTATCAAACACCATAAAACCAAATTTATACTGATTCGGTTAGCCAACCTACATCCACTGTTAGGACTTGCGCAACCTTGAGCTATCCCCAAATCCACTAAGTGGGGACTTACACCCTCACAATTAGAGTAGGAATTCCATCTCACTCAATCGGTTGGGAATTTCACCCACCACAAGTAGAATATGAATTCCACCTATTCATTTGGCTGAGAATTCCACCCACCACTATGCTAGAGACGATGATCTAGACTTTTTGTAGTGGTTCAGGAGCCAAGCCTCCTTAATCCACTTTCGGGACAAAGGTTTTAAAAACAAAGTTAAAACCAAGAAGCAATTGCCTTTGAAGCTCTTTCTCGTTGATGTGTGCTTCTTCAAGATCCACCCAATATGTGCCGACACTCCGCCTTGTAGCTATCGTAAATCAATCACAATTCCAAGGTGACTAGGAAACTAGTTGTACCAAATCCTTCCTAGTTTATTATCCTTTCCCCTCTCTCTCTCACAAACTCAATCCATATGATTGATTGTATTTGATTCCCCAAGTGTAGGCACGAGTTGTTTAAGCTCACTGATAATGATGAGGGTCCAACCGATTTGCCAAAGATGCCAAATTGTTGCACAAAGATTGATATTTATAGAGAAGGCAACCAGTTTCAGCAACGGTCATGTATCGACAGGTCGGGAGCACTGAGGGGTCAGTGACTAAAAATATTATTGTTCAACAACTCAACCGTAGCGCATTAAATGCACTCCCAACGGTATAATTCTTTCCCGGTCGACATGTTGGTGTCGCCGATGGGCCGATAGTCATGGCACCGAGAGGTTGGTCTATACGAGAGGCTCGGTCTGGGGCAACACCATGCTGACAGAGTTTCAAGTCGAGAAACTATTCTTATCCAGACCGACCTGTCGCCCTTTACCGAGGGGTCGGTCCTGGTACTCTCGACCGGTCTTAAACTACCGATATGTTTGTTTTCTCGAGAGCCCACGTGAGTTCTAAGTTCCAGAATTCATAAGTGTTTATAGAAGAGTCGTTGACCACGAGGGATCGTTTCAGCTTTTCACTGAGGGGTCGGTGCATACGGGACTCTCGATCAGAGGCACATCCAAAACAGTTCTATGGTCCAAAACCTTTGTCAATCTGGCTGACCAGTTTTTGACCACAATGGGTCGATCCTATCTCCACCGAGGGGTCGGTAAGAACGACTAGTCGAGCTAACAGTGAAACCAAATACAGATTTCCAAGTTGGGTTCCAACTCACTGTCAAGCTTCTTCTCTAGGCTTTTAATGATTTTACCATTTGTTCAACTAAGCCTAAAAATGGTCCTCTTTAAAGTGTGGGTACCACCTAAAGCCATATATGGCCAATTACCTATTTTGTGATTGCCATAACAATGAGCTTCAATCCGGTGGAGCATGATCTTCAATCTTAATCATCTTGAGTCTTCAAGTTTCTAGCAAGTGCTTCTTCCTGAGTCATGGAATTGACAAACTTAGGGACCCGAGGCACTAACACAATCTATATTTGAGCAAAAATTGTGACAATTGGATTTCAGCGTGTAATCTCAAGGCTATCTGTTCGTTGACCAAAAATCCCACAAGAGATGGTAAGATTAATCTGAAGGGGGGATAGGCTCCTCATCTTGATTGGAAATCTTATAGAAATATGGAGATTCTAGTAGGCTCCTCTTGATTTGATGAGATTGTGAAAAATCGATTTGCCATCTCATAATTTGTGAAGACACCTGTTGCATTTATGTTGAGTGTAACCCAGAAAAACACATTCAAGAGATCATTGTTGCAGTTTGTTAGTAACATAATCTACAAGTTAAGGGTAGCATGCACAACCAAAAGTACAAAAGGACGTATAGTTTGGTGTGTAATCAAACAATTTCAGAAATGGTGAGGACCAATTGAGGACTTGGGTGGAGAGTTGGTTGATGAGGTACACAACGGTGCAAAGGGCTTCAACCCAAAGGTTTTGGGGTATGTGAGATGCAATGATCAAGGTAAGACCCATTTCTGAGATATGGCAATATTTACGTTCTGCTAGTCCATTTTGTTGTGGTGTATGGGGACATGAGAAACTGTGATGAATTCCTTTTTGTGCAAACAAATACCGAAATGAGTGATTATCATATTTTGTACCTCTGTAATGGCTCGATCCTTAAAAAACATGAATAGTGACGGTCGAACTGATGAATAGTATCAGTCAGACCGACGACGGAACTTAAATTTCGTATTTAAGGTAGGTTTGTACAAAATTAGATTATTTTCATCCCCTTACTCTCCCATCAGCTTATCTCTCTTCCCTACCAGCCAACCTTAGTCTTCTCCTCCCTTCATCCACCTATTTTCGCCATATGCTTGCGTGATTTGTGGATCAAGCACCCCCTAAAGCGTCGTTTGAGCGGTTCCTTCTCCTCCAAAATATAAGAATATAGTTTCTCTCACTCCCTTTCCTTTTATTGTTTCGATTTAATGGGATTTGGTGAGAATAGCTCTTTGGATAGCCAAGAGACCTCGATTGGAGGGAGAACCATGGAACTAAATTGGGGATATTGGTGTTTGGGTTGTGTATGAGGTGGATCTGTGTTGGTTTTGTGTTTTGGAAACCTTAGGGAGAGAAAAAATTGAGAAAAAAGGAATATGATTGATTTTGAGAGGGATTATAGATTTTAATTGGGATTTTTGTTGGATTGAATGGATTAAACTAGATTAGGGGTAAATCTTAGGTCTAAATTTAGGGGGTTTGCTTCTAAACTGTGCTTCGGCCTAATTCATGAACTAATAATGGTATATTATATTCTTTTAGAATGATTAGAGCCTTCGAACCCTGAACCCGTCGAGGTACGACCGAAGATCAACCCGGAACATTGTAACTTTTGAGGTGAGGATTGCTACACACATTGTATGAATGCTTGTATGCTATTACATTAATTTAGAGAATGTACTGTGTTATTGATGTGTTTAATGCATGATAAATAGGATGGATGTGCTCTATTCTAAACATGAAATGTTATAAATTCCCTTTTATATGATTTGTAGCATGCATATTATCTTATTATGATAGATAAAAAATTGAGATATTTGTTGGAGACCCTTGTGAAGGGCTGAAATGATTTATTGATGAATTTAATTAGGTTTATGTGGTGAAAAGGGAGTGATTGGAAATAGGATGTTAAACCACCATTAGACGGGTTGAATAAATTGCAAAGACTAAGAATATGTGTAAATAAACCTGACGTGTGTATCTTAGGGTTGATGTGTAGTCCATGTCCCTATAATAACCTAATATTATAATTATGTTGAATGTATGAAACGTAATGTAATATGCCATGCTTGCTATCATTGTGAAATTGTGGTCATAATGTAATTATGATAAGTATATTGCCCATAAAATTATGAATATTATCCCTTTTGTATTACTCACTGATGTATGCCTAGGAGGTTATTTAAGATGTGAATAAGTGATGTTGAGTTAATGGGCCTGATGAGATTGAGAATTACTGGGGTTGGATTAGGCCCAAAGTGTATATAGGACTTGGTGATGTGCCTTTCCCTTGTTTGGGCCTCACTAGTAGTAGTCCCTACTCCCATGAGGAGTTGGTGTGGCAGGGCGATTATTTGATTAAGGAACCCTATTAGAACTAAATGTTCCCTTTTGGGAGCTAGAACATGATTGACCTTAGAGGGAGGGGGGTGAATAGGTCAATCTAACAATCGTTGGTCATTTAATAAATTTACTTGATTGATTAGTTTAAGCGCTGCGGATACAACAATTAAGCAAGTGTGTGTTAGCGAATGTAGTTAAACAATCAGCACACGAAAATAACTCTAACACCATAAGCACAAGAACACAAGATATATAGTGGTCCGATTAGGCAACCTACATCCACTGTTACGACTCGTTCAACCTTGAGCTATCTCCAAATTCACTAAGTGGGGACTTACACCCTCACAATTAGAGTAAGAATTCCACCTCACTCAATCGGCTGGGAATTCCACCAACCAATGTGCTAGAGACGGCACTTTAGAGAGTTTTATAGTGGTTTCGGAGCCGATCCTTCTTATTCCACTTTTGGGATAAAGGTTTAAAAAAAAAAATTAAAACCAAGAAACATTTGGCTTGAAGCTCTTTCTTGAAGATGTGTGCTTCTCAAAGATCCCCCAATGTGTGTCGACGCTCCTCCTTGTAGCCCTCGTAAAGAAATCATAATCTCAGGGTGATAAGGAAACTAGTTTTACCAAAGCTTTCCTAGTTTATATCTTTTCTTTCCTCATCTCTTTCTCTCTTTCAAACTCAATTAATAGATTTATTGTTTATGATTCTCAGGTGTAACCACAAGAGAGTTGATTGTTCCTTAGAGTGTGTCCCTTCTCAGTTCAAAAAAGATAATAACACGATCACACGACACTCATATTTATAGAGGAGTCTTCACAGTTTTTCAAACTGTCTAGTACCGACAGGTCAGTGGCAACGATGGGTCGATGTTCATATTTATTACCGTTCAACCACCCGATTGTTGCACATTAAATGTACTCCCAACGACATTATTACTTCCCGATCAACAGGTCAGTGTCACCGATGGGTCGACAGTTATGGCACCGAAATGTCGGTCCATACGAGAGGCTCGATCTGGGGCAACACCATGCAGACAGAGTTTCATGTCCCGAAACTTGTCCTATCCAGAACGACCTGTCGCTCTTTACCAAGGGGTCGGTCCTGGTACTCTTGAGAGTCCACTTGAGTTCTAAGTTCCAGAACTCTTAAGTTATCATCGACAAGTCGCTGACCACGAGGGGTTGTTTCAATCTTTCACCAAGGGGTTGGTGCATACGAGACTCTCGATCAGAGGCATACCCAGAATGACGGTTCTATGTTCCAGAACCTTTGTCAATCTGGCCAGCCAGTCTTTTGACCACGATGGGTCGATCCTGTCACCACCGAGGGGTCGGTGCGAACGAATGGTTGAGCTGACTTTGAACTTAATTCATATTTCCAAGTTCACTTCTAGTTCATTGTCCAGCTTCCTCTCTTAGGCTTCTTATGGTTCTACCATTTGTTCAACTAAGCCTAGAGATAGTCCTCCTAAGGTATGGGTACCACCTAAAGTAATTTATGGCCAAATGCCTTACGATGAGCTTCAATCCGGTCGAGCATGACCTTCACTCTTGATCACTTTGAGTCTTCACCTTTGCCAATTTCATGACAAAACTTAGAAGCTAACTTAGTTACAAGCCCACCCTTATTACATCACATTTGAATACAAAATATTACATCAATTACATGTACAAATTCAAATGGAAAAACAAGACTATGATCTTTATATATCCTTGTTCAGTTTGTTTCAAATCATGATTTTCTATTTCAGCACAAAAGCAAGCAACACTAGAAAAATCATTAGAGGGATTAGTCCAAAACATAAATACGCATCAATGGACTAAACAAGATTTGTATTCATTCTCCCCCATACACTAATGATTTCCTAGCAACCAACACTTCCTATAGCTTATCCAAGCCATCAATATTGAGAAGATTTTATCCCTCAATCTTCTTTAGTTTGATCTCCCAAACTCCAAGCATAGACATTCTTCCATATCCATTGGATTCTTCATATTGCTCCCTTCATGGCTCTCTCCTTCCAGAGGCCCAAGCACATAGGCTTCACCAATTAATCCCCATAATTGGTTTTGATGTCTTATAGCTTCTACTAATTTCTCCCCCATTTTGTCATACAATTAACAAATGTTTAGTTGATAGACATCGATTGAATTTTTAAGCACACCACCATACTTCTTGCATTTAGTGCTTCCATACGTTCATATCCAAACTTATTAAATCTTACACATTCAGTCATTGATCTTCCCCCTCAGTACAATGCAAATTTCCAATGCATTACTACTTTTCTTCTTCCTTCCCTTTAGGATCTCTGCTCTCTCAAAGGTGTTCTCCAATTGGAGTCAAGCAACCTTACCTAGCTTCCTTTGAATCTTCCTCCCCCATACTCAAAGCTATCTTCTCTAGCTTTTTCGATTATCTCCCATATAAACATAGCTTCCTCTAAGTTTATTTTTCTCCAAGTTTCTTTTCAAGCTTGCCTCCACCTTCCTCCATAAATTGTCATGACCAGTGACAACAACTAATCAACACATATTTTGTGCTCCTCCATTCTCCAAGGATGTGAGTAGCATCACATCCCGATCCCTATCTCCTTAACATGCCAATACAAAACCAACTCATCCAAACCTGCATGTTAGTATATTTAACAAAAACTATGTTAACCATAAACAAGAGATTGATGACATACAAACATAGCAATACACATATCAAACCATAGCAAACTATATCATATCATTGATAATCAACATGTGCAGTACATATGATTTCGGAGGGGTCATCATGGATGCTTAGTCAAAATATCAAAAGTATAGTTTTTCAAAAACTATGAAAAACTATCCTAAGCAGGGTCATCCTGAGGAGGTGCTGGAGGAGGAGGGGATTGCGAATCTGGAACTATGGCAGAGGAGGAGACAGCATAAACTAGTTCCTGGATAGACAACTTGATGTCATTTAGACTTCTTTCAAGGTGGTCCATTCTCCTTACAAGTCTGAATACCATTCTGCCCAGATTAACATTTTCTCGAGAGGGATACTAGTATTCTTCTTCTTCCTCAGAGTCCTCCAAAAGTCCTCAGAACTGTGACTTTCCTTCTCACTAGTGTCATCAGGAATAACGACATGGTCTTCATTTCCAGTTCTAAGACCATTCTCCTCTTCTACATCTACTCTCCTTTCGTCACGTCGTTTTTCAACGAGGATAACTTCCTTGTCAATGATATGGTCTTCTTCGACCTCTGGTTGGGTTCTCTAGTAAGAAATGGGTTCTAGGTCCAGAAGCAAGATTTCCAGATCTAGAGCCAGGACAAGATCTAGAGACTGATCTTTTGGTTCTTCTGGTCCATCGAGTGGTTTCACCTCGTTCTTTAGAGGTCTGAAGGCGTGATCGGGTTGCCATCTTTCTGGGTATGGTTTTTCCAAGAGAAAATCCTCAAACACTGGCTTGGAGGTGGATGAGGTGAGACTGAGCCTCGACATGATCTTCATAAATCACAAAAACAATGATTTTCAGGCTTCTAGAGATGAGAGAAACAAAAACCATATGGTTTTCAGACGAGAAATCTCTTTGAAAGGTCCTATCGACTGATCTAGGGCACGAGAGGCGAAAGAGGGACCACCAGACCTTCGCGGGAGAGGAGACAACAAATTCAAATGAATTGTTGCTTTCGCAGAAAGAGTACCTTTTAATTTAAACTTTCTGTTTCACCGACATGTCGTTTCCATCAACAGGTCGAGCCATTCAACAATTTTCTCCCTTTTTAACAGTGCTCGATTTAGCACAGTACCGATATGTCTATCACACCGACTAGTCTATTCACCGACATGTCGACTACACCGAAGGGTTCAGATTGTAGAGCAATCATCCTTGATTTATGCAACTTGATGAAATCTTATTCTAAGCACGGCATACATAGATTTATTCCAACGCATAGATATGCCAAACATAATTCATCAAATTATTAAATATGCACATAATCAAAATTCACATTCCAAGACACATAAAGTTAAAAATACTTTGAATGGAATGTACGGCTTTCCAAGTAGAATATGTACTATAGCCAGGAAGAGTACATTCTCTACTTGTGGTTAGCCAATTTCTCTCTCCTCATGTCACAACATTTTTCTGCTATGTGAACTCACATGGTCTCTTGTGATTCCATTTGTAGTGGTCTAAGATATGGAAGTGAATCCTAAACCAAAACAAAACATGAATGTTGGTCTATTTCCTAGGTACAAAGATTGTGGCATTTGGTGTTGCATACACACCCTTATGATCGTACATTTGATGACCAACCTTGGGATTCTCAAACTCTTTTAAGACATAATTCAACTATCTTTACTAAGAGTCTTGCCTTATGTCCACCTTCCTTGGCTTTCTTTTAAGGTTAGGTGTTTGTGGGTGTCTTTTAAGCATAGGTTTTACTGGATTGTGCCTTTGTGCTTTCCTTTCCAAGTATCTCTTCCAATGATAGCAATTTCTTTTGAAATGTCCATCCTTGTGACAGGAATAGCACTTGCCCGTTAAAGGATGAGAGATACTTGTATTTCTTAACACTCCCTGATGTATAGGTTATTTTGAGGCTGAGGCACCAAGACCAGACCTATCAGCATGTTGTTTACCCACCCCTAGGAGTCTTTTAAGTCTTTCTTGTCCATAGTAAACTTATCATGGAATTTTCCTTTATGAAATTTTAATTCCCTAACTTCCAAAGATAGTTTTTTAATATCTTCTTCAAGAAGGTTATTGTGATGCCATAGATTTTCGACATCCTTATAGTGAATAATTATTTCTTCTTGAAGTCTTTTATTATTCTCTTTAAGCTTAATGTTTTCAACATCTGAGAGTTCAAGCTTAGAGATTAGAAGAGATTTTTTTTTTTTTCAAACTTCCACTTGATTATAGGGGTTTAGTTTTTCATTTTTAACCTTATTTAGTTTCTTAGCCAGCCTCTCACTCTCAATGAACAGTGTACTGTAAGAGGCTTGAAGACTTTCATGGTCTTCACTTTCATCCTCCATTACAATTGTGGGGTGTTCTTGATCACATATTATCGAGGCTATGAGACCTTTTGATATATCAACTTTTCGTTGGGTCTCTTCATCTGAATCACTCTCTGATTCAGAGGTTTCCACATGGGACACACCAACATTCATAGCTTTCTTTATTTTATCTGAGGGACATTCATTCATGAAGTGTCCTCTCCCCCCATAATTGAAACATGTTTGCTCCTTGGTAACTTCTCTCTCCATTCCTTTTCCTTTGTTTTCTTCTTTCATTCTTGGGTATTTTTTACTCGTTTCTCCCTTACCCATTTTTCTCAAGTTGTTTCTTTTTACAAATTTTTTGTAAAATCTTTTAGCAAACATTGCCATTTCATCACTTGAGAATTCATCTTCCGAAGATTATTCTTTTCTTTCCTTTTGTTTTAGGGAAGATCTCAAGGCAATAGGTTTATCTTTTGGTTGTTCAAAATGTAGTTCATAGGTTTGTAATGAACCAACCAAATCATCAATATTCATTAAGGACACATCTCTGTTGTCCTCCATAACCACAACCTAGGGCTTGAATCTTTCAGCAAGATTCAAGGACAATTTGGGTACATACCTTGTCCTTGGGTATCCCTTCACCTAGAGCGAACATTTGATTCACAATGTCGTTTATCTTTGCATAGAAATCCATAAAGACTTCATCCTCCCTCATTTTAAGAGTATCAAACAAATTTGGAGAATCTCAAGTTTGGACCTCTTGACTATTGAGGTGCCTTCATGGGTTCTCTCGAGAACTTCCTATGCATCCTTTGCAGTTTTACAGGTCATGATCCGCCTGTATTCATTGTCAGAGACTGCACAATTAAGGGCATTCATGGCTTTGCCATCAGCTGTCTGAGCAGATTTCTCAGTAAGGGTCTAAGAGGCAAAAGGTTTAGCTGTCATCAACATGGTTGTGGTGGATGCTACCATTTTCTCTTCCATGGGTTCCTATCATCCAGTCTTTACAATATCCCATACCAATGAGTCTATGGAAACAAAGAAACTTCACATTTTAGCCTTCCATGAGGCATAGTTTGTTCCATCGAAGTAGGGGGGTTTGGATATTGCATGACTGTCTCCCATGGTGTTCTAACTTGGATCGACTCGGATGGTTAAATCCTTATAGAGAGCACTAGGCTCTGATACCAAATGAATGTTCCCTTTTGGGAGCTAGAACACGATTGACCCTGGGGGGGGAGGGGAATAGGTCAATCTAACAATCGTTGGTCTTTTTAAAAATTTACTTGATTAATTAGTTTAAGCGCTGCAGATACAACAGTCAAGTGAGTGTGTGTTAACGAATGTGGTTAAACAATCAATATAAGAAAATAGCTCTAACACTACAAGCACATGGACACAAGATATATAGTGATTCGGTTAGCCAACCTACATCTACTGTTACGACTCGTTCAATCTTGAGCTATCCCCAAATTCACTAAGTGGGGACTTAAACCCTCACAATTAGAGTAAGAATTCCACCTCACTCAATCAGTTGGGAATTCCACCCACCACTGTGCTAGAGACGATGTTCTAGAGTTTTTTATTGTGGTTCCGGAGCCAATTCTCCTTATTCCACTTTCGAGACAAAGGTTTTAAAAACAAAATTAAAACCAAGAATCACTTGTCTTGAAGCTCTTTATTGAAGATGTGTGCTTCTCAAAGATCCATCCAATGTGTGACAACGCTCCTCCTTCTAGCCGTCGTAAAGCAATCACAATCTCAGGGTGACAAGAAAACTGGTTTTACCAAAGCTTTCCTAGTTTATGTCTTTTCTTTCCTCTTTTTTTTTCTCTCATTCAAACTCAATTAATAGATTGGTTGTTTATGATTATCAGGTATAGGCACAAGAGAGTTGATCATTCCTTAGAGTGTGTGACTCTTCACAGTTCAAGGAAGATAATAAAACGATCACACAACACTCATATTTATAGAGGAGTCTTCATAATTTTTCAAATTGTCCAGTACCGACAGGTCAGTGGCACTGATGGGTCGGTGTTCATTTTTATTACCGTTCAACCACCCGACCGTTCCACATTAAATGCACTCCCAATGGCATTATTACTTCTCGGTCGACAGGTTGGTGTCATCGATAGATCAACAGTCATGGCATTGAGAGGTCGGTCCATACGAGAGGCTCGATTGGGGATACACCATGCAGACAAAGTTTCATATCCCAAAACTTGTCCTACCCAGAACGACCTGTCGCCATTGACCGAGATGTCTATTTCTTCGAGACGCCACTTGAGTTCTAAGTTCCAGAACTCATAAGTTATCATCGACGAGTCGTTGACCACGAGGGGTCGTTTTAACCTTTCACCAAGTGGTCGGTGCATACGAGACTCTCGATCAGAGGCATACCCAGAATGACAGTTCTATGTTTCAGAACCTTTGTCAATCTGGCCGACCAGTCTTTTGACTACGATGGGTCGATCCTGTCTCCACCGGGGGGTCGGTAAGAACTACTGGTCTAGCTAACAGTGAATTTAATTCATATTCCCAAGTTCACTTCAAGTTGATTGTCTTGCTTCCTCTCTTAGGCTTCTTATGGTTTTACCATTTGTTCAACTAAGCCTAGAGATAGTCCTCCTAAGGTGTGTGTACCACCTAAAGTCATCTGTGGCCAAATACCTGTTTTGTGAATAGACCACTTTCTATTCACCTATTTCTGAACACATTTATTGATGAAAACATTTAAAGTTTTTCATTTCATTTTTCATCACAAATGGAGGTTTGGAAATATCATGGTTTTCTCTCACAGCCATTGTTCTAGCATGGATCAACTCGGATGGTTAGATCCTTTATGTAGAGCACGAGGCTTTGATATCAATTGAAAGTCCCCTTTCACGTAGCTAGAACAACACGATTTGCCCTAGAAGGAGGGGGGGGGGGGGGGTGGCGAATAGGTCAATCCCAATTTCCATGGTGTTTACAAATTTCTTGATTATTTTAATTGCAGCGGAACATTAATCAAGATATTTGTTTAGTGTGATAGATTGTTTCTAATTTCTTTAAACGATCACACTAAGATTATAACCCTTTACATTTTACTTGGTTATCGATGCTTGTGCACAATGTGTAAAATAAGATAATCAACATGCAAAATGATGTGTGTTGAGAACAGTACTTAAATACTATATACAAAAACACAAAGATCAAACACCATAAGACTAATTTAAAGTGGATCAGTTAGCCAACTTACATCCACTGTTAGGACTAACTCAACCTAGAGTTATTCCCAAATCCACTAAGTGGGGACTTAAACCCTCACAATTAGAGTAGGAATTCCACCTCACTCAATTGGCTGAGAATTTCACCCACCAATGTAGAATAGGAATTTCACCTATCCATTTGGCTGGGAATTCCACTCACCATTGTGCCAGAGACGACGCTCAAGAGTTTTTTATAGTGGTTCCAGATCCAATCCTTCTTAATCCACTTTCAGGACAAATGTTTTAAAATAAAATTAAAACCAAGAAGCACTTGCCTTTATAGTTCTATTTCTTGATGTGTGCCTCTTCAAGATTCATCCAATGTGTGCCGACGCTCCGTGTTCTAGCCGTTATAAAGCAATCACAATCCAGGGTGATAAGGAAACTAGTTTTAACAAAGGTTTCCTAGTTTATTACCCTTTCATCTCTCTCACACAAACTCAATCCATATGATTGGTTGTATTTGATTCCCATGTGTAAGCATGAGAGAGAGAGTGATCATTCTATTGGCCTTTATTTAAGCTCACTGATAATGATGAGGATCCAACTGATTTGCCAAAGGATACCAACTGGTTGCATAAAGATCGGTATTTATAGAGCAGGTAACCAGTTGTATCAACTGTAATGTACCAACAGGTCGTCGCACCGAGGGGTCGGTGACTAGAAATGTTATTGTTGAAACCCGACTGTTGTGCATTAAATACACTCCCAATGGTAATAATATTTCTTAGTCGATATTTTAGTTTCTCCGATGGGTCGACAGTTATGGCACCGAGAGGCTGGTCCATATGAGAGACTCAATTTGGGGCAACACCATGCTGACGGAGTTTCAAGTCCATAAACTAGTCTTACCCAGAACGACATGTCACCCTTTACCGAGGGGTCAGTCCTTGTACTCTCGATCGGTCCTCATATACTGATATGTCTGTTTCTTCGAGAGTCCACTTGAGTTCACAGTCCAGAACTCACAAGTCCTTTACCGATGAGTCTTCGACCACGAGGGGTTGTTGAAGTTCATCACCAAGGGGTCGGTGCATACGAGACTCTCGGTCAGAGGCATTCCCAGAATGATAGTTCTATGATCTAGAACCTATGTTAATCTGGTCGACTAGTCTTTGACCAAGATGAGTCGATCCTATATCCACAGAGGGGTCGGTGAGAACAACTGGTCGAGCTGACAGTGAAACCAAATACATATTTCCAAGTTGTGTTCCAATACACTGTCCAGTTTCCTCTCTGGGCTTTTAATGATTTTATCATTTGTTCAACTAAGCTTAGGAATGATCTTCTCTAAGGTGTGGGTACCACCTAAAGTCGTCTATGGCCAAATAGTTGTTTTGTGATTTCCATAATGATGAGCTTCAATCCGGTGGAGCGTGATCTTCATTCTTGATCATCTTGGGTATTCAAGCTTCTAGCAAGTGTTTCTTCCCAAGTCATGGAATTGACAAACTTAGGGACTCAGCCAAGCCGGGGTACTAACAATCTGCCCATTTGTCAATTTCATGACAAAAACCTGGAAGCTAAACCAATTACAATCCCACCCTTATTATATCACATCTGAATAAAAATATTACATCAATTACATGTACATATTCAAATGGAAAACAAGACTATGATCTTCGTATATTCTTATTCAGCTTGCTTCATTTCACGTTTACTCGTTCAAGCGCATAAGCAAACAAACACTAGGAAATCATTAGAGAAGTTAGTCCCAAAACATAAATATGCAATCATGGACTAAACTAGATTTGTATTCATGCTCCCCCATACACCCTGATTTCCTAATGAACAACACTACCCATAGTATAAGCTCATCACCAAGCTTATGCAAGCCATCATTATTGAGAAGATCCCCCAATCTTCTTTGAGTTTGATCTCACAAACTCCAAGTATAGACATTCACCCTATGTCCATTGAATTCTTCCCTTTTTATAGCTCTCTCTTCCAAGAGGCATAAGTACTTCGGCTTCACCAATTACTTCTCATAATTGGTTTTGATGTCTTATACCTTCTACTAATTTCTCTCCCATTTTGTCATATAATTGACAAAGATTAGTAGGTAGACATCGATTTTCAAGCACTCCCCCATGCTTCTTGCATTTAGAGCTTAACTAAGTTCTGCTCTAACTCAAGGTTCTCCCCTATGGTTCAATCCACACTTCTAGTGCATCAAGGTTTGTTTGCCCCTGCACAAGCTAAGTTCCAGCTTAGCTGATTTCTTTCATGAGTCAGGCTAATGTCCTAGCTTCCCTAGAGTCTTTTCCCCCATTCTCCAAGCTATCTTTTGTAGCTTCTGTGACTCATCTCCCCCCTGGAGTAAGCTATATTTTCTAGCTTCTCCAGATTATCTCCCCCATAAACTTAGCTGCCTCTAAGTTCATTTTTCTCCAAGTTTGCATCAGTCGTCCTCCTTATACTGTCATGACCAGTGACAACAGCTAATCAACATATATTTTGTGCTCCTCCAAACTCCAAGGTGTGTGTAATATCATAGCTAGATCCAAATCTCCCTTTCATGCCAATATGAAACCAACTCATCAGATCCTGCATGTTAGTCTATTTAACACAATCCATGTTAACAATAGACATGAGATAGAAGGCATTCCATCAAATTAGTACACACATTAAACCAAACCATATCATTTCATTGGAACACAAATCAGTACATATGGTATAGGAGAGGGCCAACATGAATGCTTAGTTTTAATACTGAAACTATAATTTTTCCAAAATATAAAGCATAAGCATGAAAAACTATCCTAAGTAGAGCCATCCGGAGGAGGTGATGCTGAAGTGGAAGGAGATTATCGTCGGGAAAGGTTGACGATTGATTGTCGTAATGCAGAGATTTCTTTGTGGACACCTGAGCGAATCCTTGTACAAAGTCATCTTGCCCATCTAAATGCACCTCGATTTGAGAGACTTGATTTCAATTTTGCAGATAAATCATATTAGGGGTTGTAACACAGGGGTGTCTGTATTTTCGACATCCACTTATCCTTCTTCATCAGAACTGTCTAGCAATGAGATCATTTCTGCATCGGTTCCCAGGTTTTGTCTAGATTGAAACCTGAGAGAATACCGACGGTTGGATCCTGTCCCAAGGACAGGGATTTTTCTGTGAGGAGTACTCTTATGAGAAGAACTCGATTCTGGAGTATCCTGCACGAATTTAGGTGATCTCCTGAGGAAATTGGAGTTGGACTCAGGGATTTTTCTGGTGGTCGAAGAACAAGATTTAGTTGTCTCCTTTTTTGACATGGTTGCTTAGGATGAGCTAACCAAGGCTTACCCGAACACTATATCTCACAAACACCATGACACCCTTGCTTGTTAAAGTGAGAGAAGCAACAACCCTATGACTTTTCGTCGAGATTTATCTCCAGGAGATCTTATAGACTAATCTAGGGCACGGGAGGCAAAAGGGTAATCGCTAGAGCCCAGCGGGAGGAAAAACGACTATTTTTTAATTGATCTGTCGTTTTCACAAAAAGAGTCCTTTTAACTTAATCTTTCTGATTCACCGACAGGTCGTGACCAAAGACCGATCTGTGTGGATAGGTTGATTTGTATGATCTGTCTTCCTTTTCGATTTTTCCCCCTTTCAGACAGTGTTCTGATTTGCATCACTACTGACCTATCCAATCCTCTGACTAGTCTATCCTTCGTCCTAAGTTTTAATTGAAGGATGACTGGGTGTTTGTGTGTGTGTGTGCTTGAGATGTTCATAGTTCATCGAGCTTTTCTTATACACCTTTCAATGCCAGTGTAGATACATACATTCACACCACTTCTATGCCATTTGAAGATTCAACTCACCTTTCTGAAGGTAGGCACAAACCATAGATTAAGGATCTCTCCTGGATCCAAACCAATCCAAGTACCTTGGGCATATTTATTTTACCAATTCAAACATATTGCCCAAGTGTGTGATGTCATGTGGTATGACATTTCCAAGCTTTAGCAAAGGCAAGGTGTCTATGAACATAAGTCATTCCACATAATGTATAAACTAACAAATATTGGAATGAGACACAAAGCACACTAATCATACATTCATTTCCCGTTTTGGATACGCTTACTATACATATGGAAATGAAGTATGATGCTACACACACAACTCTCATGCCTGTTATCATGTTATTATCCAAAACATGATAAACACTTTTACCATTCTTTCAAGTATACTCCAATTCCTTGAAAGAGCTAGTACATAAATGGATTACAGTTAAGCATATTTGATCATTTTGATCAACATTTTTGGTAGGTCACTCCAAACAAAAAGAAATCCATTTAACGACATAGAGCAATGCTTCATTCCACACAGGATTCACAAGTTTAGGAACTTGGAATGAAATGATACTGTGTATGTGTACCATACACACCCTATACAAGAGGTAATGCATATACTGCATTCATTTTCTAAAGATGCACAAATCACATGGCATATGAAATGAAATATGATAAGTATATTCCAATACTAGAGTGCAAACCTACATGTATAACGAATATCTTACATTAGATCAACCCAACAATCAAACAAGATCATGGATTGAATGTAAGTGTTAGTGCCTCGGCTTGACCGAGTCCCTGTTTGTCAATTTTATGACTCAGGTAGAAGCACTTGCCAAGAAGCTCGAAGACTCAAAATGATCAAGGAAGAAGATCATGCTCCACCAAACTCAGAGCTCATCGTCATGGTAATCACAAAAAACAGGTATATGGCCATAGATAACCTTAGGTGGAAACCACACCTGATAAATGACTAATCCTAGGCTTAGTTGCATATGTTGGTAATAAACATAACATGCTTAGAGAGGATGCTGAAAAGTGAATTGGAAGTAAACTTGGAAACATGATTTATGTTCACTGTCAGCACGACCAGTCTATCTCACAAACCTCTTGTTATAGTCAAGAACGACCCATCGTGGTCAAAGATAAGTTGGCCAGTTTGACATAAGTTCTGGAACTACAAACTATCATTCTGTATGCACCGACCCTTCCGTGATGAACTTGAACGACCCCTCGTGGTCAACAACTCGTTGGTATAAAACTTATGAGTTTTGGACTGTGAACTCATAAGGGCTATCGATAAAATAGACATCTCGGTATATTACGACCGATCGAGAATAACAGGACCGACCCTTCGCAAAGGGCGATAGGTTGTTCTGGATAACAGGTTTCCAAAATGGAAACTGCTATCAAACTTGTTTTGCACCAGAACGAGCCGCTCGTATGGATCGACCCATCGGTGCCATAACTATCGACCCATCAGCGACACCGACATGTTGGCCAGGAAGTAATTATGCTGTTGGGGGGTGCATTTAATGCGCAAAGGTAGGATGGTTGAACGGTAATATATATGAACATCGACCCAACGGTGCCACTGACCTGTCAGTCCTAGATAGTCTAAATGACCGTTAAAACTCCTCTATAAATATGAGTGTTGTGTGATCGTTTTACCATCTTCCTTGAGCTGAAAAGAGTTATACACTCTAAAGAACGATCAACACTCTTGAGGGGAAGATCATAAACAACTAATATATTGATTGTGTTTGCAAGTGATTAAGAGAGGAGAGAAATATCATAAACAACCAATCTTCGGATTGAGTTTGCAAGTGAGAAAGCCAAAAACTAGGAAAGCTTTGGTTAAGCGATGTTTCCTTATCACCCTGAGTTTGTGATTGCATTACGATGGCTACAAAGAGGAGCATAGACACAGCTTGGGTGGGATCTTCAAGAAACACACATCAACGAGAAAGAGCTTTAAGGCAAGTGGTTCTTGGTTTTAATTTGTTTTTAAACCTGTTACCCGAAAGTGGATTAAGGGGGATTTGCTCCGAAACCACTATAAAAAACTCTAGAGCTTCGTCTCTGACACAGTGTGTAACACCCCACCCTTTTTCACTCGTCGAAAATCAGAGTATAATTTTTTTTTTTTAAATAAAGGGTGAGAGAGAGCAGAAACGTCACGACGTGAACTAAGTCCGAGTTTCCAAACTCGACCCTTAACTGGCCGACGATACGTGTGCATGGACCAAGTCCACTAAAACAGTTCACACACTTTATAAATTAACTGTAGAATTAATATATGAATAGAATACTATCTATATACATGATATAACTAAGCAAGGAAGCCAATCACTATTGATTTAACTAAAACAATCATCCAACCATGGCAAAATAAACTAAGTTATTACAATCCCAAAATGCTAATTATCTCAAATAAATTGTTCCAAAATTAATCAAGTAACATAAACATAATCTGCCCAAGCTCCTAAGCTTGGCTTCCTTCACGTCCCATATCCTTTCCATTTCCTATTTCAACATCTAAAGGGTAGAAGTAGGACATTAGTTAACACGCCCAGTGGGAATTTCAAATAGGGTTATACACATAGAATCAATATACAAATCAGAATAAGGACATCATATTATAAAACTGTAAACATATCATAGTACCAAAAACAGCGCATGATAATCATATCCAAATCATGCAAATGTATGTGTCATGTCATGGGTGTCATAACCAATGATCCCTCACCCAATCTCCATATCAAACACCATACAAATCATAACAACATTTTCCTTGATATAATGAAACCATATCAAGGTGTTCCCTCGGCCATTTACGTCTGCAGTGTTTTGTGACGGCACCACCAGGTCACTGTTATACCTCCCCACGTGTGTTAATCTGAATTACAGATGGAGTGTGGACTCCTCCCTCTGCGCAGGGTTTTTGGACTGGTTACTCCTATCTAGCAATCCTGGACAAGGCCAACATATCAATGGTTCACATAGCTTCTTACAAGCTAGTCCCTCAAGTCATGTCTAGACAGCTCATAACTCGGTTTGCTGTCCCATATACTCCCTCCCATGTCATGCATGAGATCATGAATGCAAAAATGCCATTTCATATTAAATCATATTGAAATTCAATTCATAAAACTTATACCATTTGATTTACCAAAATAAACATTGTATTGAAATAAAAACTAGTAACATATAAGATCCATATGCATCTCAACAAGGTAGGAATCCTACCAAAGTCCAGTATAGTATCCTTGCTGTTTTTGTGAATACCACATTCAACGATCACGACGAAATGAATCGCAACCCCCTTTGCGAATCTCCTTTCCTTATTAAATTCAATCGTATATAATAATCAATTTTAATTATCCATTTCATTTAAATCATCCCTTACATCCTTCTAGATAGACTGAGGTGTCTGGAATCATCAAATAAAAATCAATTTTTCATTTCAGTTGACTGAATCACGCTCAGCTACAGTGTTTTGCCTTACCGCCGACTTTCAGTCGGCTGAAACCCAACTCAGTACTGTTATTCCTTGACTCGCTAACCTTTCAGTCGACTGAATCACAGATTCAGACGGCTGACTCTGAGTCAAACTATAACGCCCCACCCTTTTTCACTATACTTTCCGTAAATCAGAGTCTTTTTTTTTTTTTTTAAAGAGTGATAAAGAGCGGGACGTCACGACGCGAGCGAAGTCCGAATTTCTAAAGTCCGACCCTTAACTGGCCAACCCTATGTGAGCATGGACTAAGTCCATGAAAAAGGTTCACACATTACAATATAAACATGCGGATTAAAATCATAACTGCGGAATTATAATAGAACTCAATTCTATTCCATTTCATATAGCAAAGTACGTCAAGTCTTTAATCGTAATTAACATAACGTAATTATCCACATAGACATCCAACCATAGCAAACCATCTAAATTATTACATGTCCAAAGTCTAGTTACTCAAATACAAGTCCATAAGTAACTTAATCAAAATAAAAACTAAAAGCATCCAAGCTCCTATGCTTGGCCCTTTTCGCTTTCATCGTTCCCCTTGTTTCTTATATCATCCACTAAGGTAGAAGTAGGGCGTTAGAACAACTCGCCCAGTAGGTATTCCAATTAGGGCTAACACATGGTTAGTATAAACATGTATAATAATATCATAATGTCAAAAACCATATAAACCATGCCATGTCATGATGTCAAATGCAATGAGTCCCACCCATCACAAGTACATATAAGTACCCCCACATAGGTCTTTCGGACACCCCGATGGAGTGTGGCCCCTCCAGTTTCTTCTTGATGGAAAAGCACATCAAGGTATCCCACATAGGTTTTTCGGACGCCCCAACGGAGTGTGGCCCCTCCGGTTACATATCCTTCACACCATGCCATGCATGAGATGCTAATGAATCACATGCTATTTTATCATATAAACATAGCATTAAAACTCACAATTTGAAACACATCTTTTACATCATAAAATTCATCAAAATAAGATAAAAACATTGTACATAAAACCCATGGTTTCAAAGAGGTGGAATCCTACCAAAGACCACTAACGTGTCCTTGCGCTTTCGTCCGGTAACTACTCAAGATCGTACACACCTTGTGAGGTCCCGTTACCTTATAATATATCAATCAATTAAAACCATGTCTCATTTGATTTACAATAATGTCTAAGTCCATAAACCAAACCCCATGGGGTTTGGCCATACACCATGGCCGAACCTATGATCCATCACTTTCACCCTTTATTACATCCATGCCATTGCTTGATTCATAAAACCAAACACTTATAGATTAATCATCTAACCTTATCAAGTCCAATAAAATCCATAAATCATTCCCCATGGGGTTCGGCCACACACCATGGCCGAACCCATGGTCTATCATTTCCACTTATTTACAACTTTGCCATTATACCTATCCATAACCAATAACATAAACGATGAACATAGGTTTATATATAATTAAATTCCTCATTTCCTTAATCATGCATAACCACTCTAAGTGTCCCTTAAAATATTCCAACATATGGTTCATTAAATGGTTCATGGGGTTTGGCCATACACCATGGCCGAACCCTATGTCCATCATTTTCACCTATTTACAACTTTGTCATTGGTCTAATCCTTAGTTAACATTTCATTCATTTTAATCTACCATACATAGACCCTAAGTCCACCAAATAATTCCCATGGGGTTCGGCCATACACCATGGCCGAACCCATGGTCCCTTATTTCCATTTAAATTACAATATTGCCATTTCCTCCATCACTTTATGTTTAGGTTCCAAAACATAAGTCCATTCATTTATTTACTTATATTAGATCCATAATATTGGTTCATGGGGTTCGGCCATACACCATGGCTGAACCCATGATATCATTGATCCATCCTCCTTCTTAATTTATTTACAATAATAAATCCATAATTGAACCATAGAATTGATTTATGGGGTTCGGCTAAACACCATGGTCGAACCCTATGATATATAACTTTCCAATTATATCAATTTCCATACTTGAATCCATAAATCAAGGTTCCTTCCTTTTTTATCCAAAAAAACTCCATCATTAGATCCTTTCTAAATTGATATCCACCTTCCATGGGGTTCGGCCATACACCATGGCCGAACCCTATGGTTCATAATTTTCTCTTTAAAAATCATTAATCCTTGATCTAGCATCTTAGCCATAATAAAATTAGGTTTCGGCCATACAATGGCCGAACCATGTCCTTAACCATATATCCAATTTAAATCCTTTTTAAACCTTTTAAAATCATAAGCATACATCTATAATTTCATGCTTTGAAACCCAATAAAATTATTAACCACTTCCATCGTTTTCATCCCTCAAAAACCCATAAATTAAACCATGTCTTTCCATGGGGTTCGGCCATGCACCATGGCCGAACCCTATGGTCCATCTTTTTCATTAAAATTATCATAATCATCTCCCAATTTTCTTGCATGGGGTTCGGCCATACACCATGGCCAAACCCTATGGTTCCTTATTTTAAACAAAATTATCAAACTACTTACCGGTTCCGCGACTCCTCCGGTTTTCTTCACTCCGACTTGTTCTTCCAATCTTCTCCTCCTTTATCTTTCACAAAGCCAAGAACACTACTTGCTAGAGCACACCAGCGTCAAGACCTTGCTGATTTGGATGTGCCGTGCGCCCCTCTTCCTTTTGCACCTTTCTTTTGTAATATCTCCACTTGGTTCTATAATTAGAAGGTGCCTTGCGCCCCTACTTAGCAATTCCCTTAGTGCTGTTTTTAATCAAGGGAAAGGACCCCTTTTAGAGATCTTATGCGCATCACCTTGGATATGGATATCTAATGTTCGGCCAAGTCAATTTATTTTTAATCTTAGACATCTTCTTTATTTAGCAATCCCTTAGTTTCACTCTTAACCAAGGAAAGACCCCTTTTAAAATGATCTTATGCGTATCCTCATGGATGTGGAAATCCCACACACATGGCCAAAACTAAAGGACCCCCTTTTTAAAGGATCTTATGCGCATCCACTTAATTCATATCCCTTAATTAGAGATATTGTATTACCATTTTAATTAAGCCCCATTTAATTCTATTAAAACCATTTCCACAATCCGTTGGGTCTTAATTGGGCAATGACCCAACACTTTACCCATCTAAGGTCCATATCAATAATTCACAAATTAAATGGTTAAATTTCATATATATTAATAACTTGAAAATCCGGGGTGTTACACAAACCCCTTTGCATTCTCGGTCATCCTTCTTTCAGTCGGCTGAATCATAGATTCAGTCGGCTGACTTTGGATCAAATTGACTGTATGTTCGGCCAGTATACATTCAATCGACTAAATCCATGATTCAGTAGGCTAAATCCTCAACCAACGATTTCTGTGTTTGATAAGTAATCATTCAGTCGACTGAATCATAGATTCAGTCAGCTGAAACACGTCAGATCATTTTACTTCTTCGATACGTCTATGTTTAGTTGGCTGAATCCTCTATTCAGTCGACTGAACACCATTAAATCCCTTATATTTTATTCCAGACCTGTTTTAGTCGACTGAATCACAAGATTCAGTCGGCTGGAACTCCCAGAAATGGTTTTCTGTTTTCAACCAGACCAGTTCAGTCGACTGAATCAGTCTACTTTCTTTGTATATTTGGCTTGACCCTTCCTTTTGGAATTTATTCCTTATTCTTTTACAACATTTTTTAACATCATCCATATAACTCATAAATGGGTTTTACTCTATTCACTAGCCAAGGTTAAGATTCATTCAATCTTGTATTCTTACAACATGGTTTTGCATTCAATCCTTTGGTTGTTTGTTTCCAACATACATCTATACCTTGAATGGATATATAACTCAATGGTCTTAACAACATTCAACTCTCTATTCCAACCAAATAGAGAACCCATGGGTTCGGCCAAACCATGGCCAAAACCATGATTTCTCCTAGTCTTAATCATACATTGTTCTTAAATTTAGAACATACATTTTCCTATCTCCTTCTTTTCTCTAAGGTTTGAATTCCTTCCTTAGTCCTTCTCCTTCTTTGGTTCTTTAATAAATCTTCAAGTATCGATGGTGTGGGTTGGAGAGAGAGAGAAGAGGAGAGAAGAACACTTGTGTGCTAAGATGGATTCGACCAAGGGGTGTGGTGTGCCCCTTGGTTGGTCTCTTTGTAACAGCCCATGCCTTTCCATCTTCCCCGCTTTATTTCTTTGTCCATTCAAGGTGTCCTTTGGCTTAACCAAGAGGACACTTGGCTTAAGCTCAAGGAGCCTTTCCATCTCCCAACGTGGGCATGGGTTTCCTCTCTCATGAGATGGAAACCCTCCATCTTCCCATTCAACTCACTTGAGATGGAAGTCTCCTCAACTTCCATCTTAACTCATACTCAACTCAAGTCCTATTTATTCACTTGGACTCATTCATTTGGACTCACTTAACTCAAGTAACTTAATTCTTTTATACTCAACTTTTGGACTCAATTCAGTGTGAACTCAATCTAATTGGAACTCAATTGAGCTCACCCATTCATGGTTGACCAAGTCAACCATGACTTAGCCGACCATGCATGTGGTGACACATGGCACGTGGGTCCTATCCTTGCCATGTCATTTAAGATGTGGCAACTCACATGCATGCCACCTCACTTGATGAGGTGGATTTATGCATTGGGTCTCAATTGGGTAGCTGACCCAATTAAATTAACCCTACCCATTTGCCTTCAAATCAGCTCATCATTGGGTCCCAATTGGGTAATTAACCCATTTAATTACATTTACCCAATTACTTTCAAATCAAATCCTATCCATGATCCATTAGATCTTAATTGGGTTATTGACCCAATTCCTTTACCCATCTAAGATCCATTTCATCCATAAATCTTAAATTCAACCAATTTAACAATTTAAATAGACCAAATCCTAGATATTTATGCAACGAAAAATCCAGGTGTTACACAGTGGTGGTGGAATTCCAACCTAATTGAGTGAGGTGGAATTCCTACTATAATTGTGTGGGTGTAAGTCCCCACATAGTGAGTTTGGGGATAGCTTAAGGCTGGACGAGTCCTAACAGTGGATGTAGGTTGGCGAACCGAACCACTAAACATCTTGTGTCCTTGTGTTTGTGGTGTTAGAGCTATTTTCTTGCATTAATTGTTTAATCATATTTGCTAACACACACACTCTTGATTGTTTTATCCGCTGCATTTAATTAATCAATCAAGTAAATTCAAAAAGGACCAACGAAATTAGATTGACCTATTCACCCCACCTCTAGGGTCAATCGTATTGTTCTAGCACCCTTGTTAATGGGAACTTTCAATTGGTATCAGAACCTAGTGCTCGTTAGAAGGATTTAACCATCCGAGTAGATCCAAGCTAGAACATTATGGAAGATAGTCATGCAATATCCAAACCTCCCTATTTCGATGGAACAAACTATGCCTCATGGGAGGCCAAAATGAGGAGTTTCTTTGTTTCCATCGACTTATCAGTATAGGGTATTGTAAAGACTGGATGGGAGGAACCCATGGAAGAAAAAACCGGAACAACCTTCATATCCAAGGGACCCAAGTCTTTTACCACTTGGACCCCTATTGAGAAAGCTGCTCAGACAGCAGATGGGAAAACCATGAATGCACTAAATTGTATAGTTTCTGACAGTGAATACAGGAGATCATGACCTTTAAAACTGTAAAGGATGCATGGGAAGTTCTGGAGAGAACCCATGAAAGTACCTCAATAGTCAAGAGGTCGAAACTTCAGATCCTCCAAAATCAGTTTGACACTGTTAAGATGAGGGAGGATGAAGTCTTTATGGACTTTTATTCCAAAGTTAGCGACATTGTTGATCAAATGTACGTTTTAGGGGAAGGGATACCCCAGGAAATATTCAAACCCAAGGTTGTGGATATGGAGGACAACAGAGATGTGTCCTTAATGAATATAGACGATTTGGTTGGTTCATTACAAACCTATGAACTTCACTTTGAACAACTAAGGGATAAATCCATTGCCTTGAAATCTTCCCTAAAACAAAAGAAAACTAAGAATAAAGAAAAAAATCCAGAAGATGAAATCTCAAGTGATGAATTGGCAATGTTTGCCAAAAGGTTTTATAAAAACTTTGTGAAAAGAAATAACTTGAAAAGAATGGGTAAGGGTGAACTAAGTAAAAATTACCCAAGAAGGCAAGATGAAATTAAAGGGAAAGGGTTGGAGAGAGAGATGACCAAGGAGCAGACTTGTTTCAATTGTGGGGGGAGAGGACACTACATGAATAAATGTCCCACAACAAGATAAAGAAGGCTATGAATGTGGGTGTAACCCATGTGGAAACTTCTGAATCAAAAAGTGATTCAGATGATGAGACCCAATGAAAAGTTGTTGTGTCAAAAGCTCTCATAGCTTCGATCATTGGTAATCATGAAAATTCCACAATTGTAACAAAGGAAGATGAGAGTGAAGATGATGAAAATCTTCAAACTTCCTGCAGTGCCCTGTTCCTTGAGAGTGAGAGGCTGACTAAAAAACTCAACAAGGTTAAAAATGAAAACCTTAACCTCTCCAATCAAGTGGAAGAGTTGAAAATGAAAAATCACTTCTAATCTCTAAGCTTAATCTCTCAGATGTGGAAAATTCTAAGCTTAAAGAAGAAAATAAAACTCTTCAAGAAGAAATAAGTATACATTGCAAGCATCACAATAATATTTTTGAAGAGGATATTAAGAACCTGTCTTTGGAAGTGAGGGAATAAAAAAATCACAAAGAAAAATTCCAAGATAAGTTTACCCAAGGAGGTGAAAGATGTAAAAGACTCCTTGGTTCGGGTAGACAGTATGGTGATAGGTCTGGACTTCGTGCCTCATCCACCAAAATACCTATGAATCATGGGATGTTTAGTAAAACAAGTATCTTTCACCCTTCAAAGGGTAAGTGCAATTTCTGCCACACGGATTGACATTTTAAAAGAAATTTCTGTCATTTGAAAAGATACTTGGAAAGGAAAGCACAAAGGCACAATCAAATAAAGTCTATGCTTAAAAGACATCCACCAATAACTGGCCTTAAAAGAAACCTAAGGAAGGTGGATACAAGGCAAGGCTCTTTGTTAAGACAGATGAATCATGTCTTGCAAGAATTGATGGATCCCAAGGTTGGTCATCAAAGGTAAGATCGTAGAGGTGTGTATGCAACACCAAATGCCACAATCTTCGTACTAAGAGATAGACCATTGATCATGTTTCGTTGTGGTTTAAGATTCAATTCCATATCTTAGACCACTTCAAATTGACTCACAAGAGACCATGTGAGTTCACATAGCAAAACAATGTTGTGACATGAGGAGAGGAACTGGCTTACTATAAGTCTAGAATGTACTCTTCCTGGCTATAGTACATATTTTACTTGGAAAGCTATACATTCCATTCAAAGTATTTTGAAATGTATATATTTTTTAATGAGAATTTGTGATTATATACATGATTTGATGAAATTATGTTTGGCGTATCTATGCATGCCATGCTTAGAATAGGACTCCATCAAGTTGAACATATCAAGGATAATTGCTCTGCAATCTATACCTCTTGGTGTTGTCGATATGTCGATAAATAGACTGTCGATGTGACAGACATGTCGATACTGTGCTAAAACAAGCACTGTTGAAAAAGGAGGAAAATGTCGAAAGAACGACCTGTCGGTGGAACCGACATATCGGTGAGACAGAAAGTTTAAAATAAAAAGGGGTCCCTATCTGCGAAAGCGACAACACTTTCTAATTTGTTGTCTCTCCTCCCGCGAAGGCATGTGATACCTCTTTCTCCTCTCGTGCCCTAGACCAGTCGATAGGACCTCTTGGGGTGATTTCCAGTCGGAAAACCATGGGGCTTTCGTTCCTCAAGTCTCTAGAAGCCTGAAAATCACAGTGTTTGTGATTTTCATAGATTTGGTAAGGGTTAGTTTCAATCTCATCCTTCTTTGAGCCATTGTTTGAGGATTTTCTCTAGGAAAAACCATGCCTAGAAATATGGCAACTCTGTCACTTCCCAAGACCACTATAGAGCGTGGTGAATCCAGTCGTGACAGTCAATGGGCCAAAAGAACCGCCTCTTGGTCGTACCCTAGGTCGAGCTCTGAAAATTCTATGTATGTTCAAGATCAATAGGAAACCCAACCAGATGAGAAAGAAGAGCCCATCGTTGCCAAATGTGTCATCTTAAGCGAAGAGTGACGTGAAGTAAGGAGAGAAGGTGCTGAAGAAAGGAATGGTCGTCAAACTAGTAATGAAGACCGATATCCCCAATGGAAGTAGTGAAGAAGATAATTCCAGATCAGATGATTTTTGGAGAGACTCTGAGGATGAAGAAGAATATGAATACCCTTCTCAAGAAAATGTCAATCTGGGAAGAGAGGTCTAAAGATTAAAAAGAAGAATGGACTATCTTGAAAATAGTGTGGAGAGTATCCGGCTGGCTGTCCGGGATCTAGTTGCAGTTACCTCCTTCTCTGACCAAGTTCCAGATACTCCATCTCCTCCTCATCCAGCACCCCCTCAGGATGGTTCTGCTTATGATAGTTTTTCGTATTCTCTATTTTTGAAAAACTATACTTTTGATATTTTTGACTAAGCATCCATATTACTCCCCTCAGCAAAAATCATATGTACTCAATGCACATTTTTTCCAATGCAATGATATGGTTTGATTAAGTGTGATGTGTGTATTGTTGTGTATATATGTCATTTATCCCTTTTATGTGATATACTAACATGTAGGTTTGATTAAGTTGGTTTTGTATTGGCATGTTAGGGAGATAAGGGATCGGGCTATAATGTTAGACATCCTTGAAGTATGGGGGAAGGTGAATACAAGCTTAGAATGAAGCTTAAACTTAGGGGCATCTAAGTTTATGGGGGATCTGAGGAGAAAAAGCTAAGAAGATAGCTTAGAGAATGGGGAAGGAAACTCGAACAAGCTAAGGACATTAACTTACCCCATAATTAGATGGAAATCAGCTTGATCAAGGGCAAACAAACCTTGTTGCATGAAAAGTGTGCACTGAACCATGGGGGAGAACCATGAGTTAGAATAGATCTCAGTTAAGCACTAATACAAGAAGCATGGGGGAGTGCTTAATCTTGATGCCTGCCTACTAATTCTTTGTCAATTGTATGACAAAATGGGGGAGAAATTAGTAGAAGTCATAAGGCATAAAAATCAATTAGGAGAATAATTGGTGGAAGAACCAACTCAAGGAGATTGGGGGAGGCCAGTAAATCATTGGTGTATGTCGGAGATTGAGTGCCAATCCTGTTTAGTGCATGGATGTTTATGGTTTAGACTGACCCATCTAATGATTGTCTACTGTTGCTTGCTTTTGTACTTGAACATGAAAGTAAAAATGAAGCAAGCTGAGCAAGAATATGAAGACCATAATCTTGTTATCCATTTGAGTATACATGTATTTGGTGTAATATTTTGTATTCAAATGTGTTGTAATAAAGGGTGGGCTTGTAATTGGGTTAGCTTTTAGGTTTTGTAATGAATTTGACAAAGGGGGAGATTATCAGTGCCCCGGCTTGGCCGAGTCCCTGTTTGTCAATTTTATGACTCGGGTAGAAGCACTTGTCAAGAAGCTTGAAGACTCAAGATGATCAAGGAAGAAGATCATGCTCCACCAAGCTCAAAGCTCATCGTCATGGTAATCACAAAAAACAGGTATATATGGCCATAGATGACCTTAGGTAGAACCCACACCTGAGAAATGACTAATCCTAGGATTAGTTGCATATGTTGGAAATAAACATAACATGCCTAGAGAGGATATTGAACAGAGAATTGGAAGTGAAATTGGAAACATAAATAATGTTCACTGTCAGCACGACCAGTCTATCTCACCGACCTCTTGTTGTAGTCAGGAACGACCCATTGTGGTCAAATACTGGTCGGCCAATTTGACATAAGTTCTGAAACATCGAACTGTCATTCTAGATATGCCTCTGATCGAGAGTCTCGTATGCATTGACCCCTCGGTGATGAACTTGAATGACCCCTCATGGTCAACGATTTGTAGATATAAAACTTATGAGTTATGGACTGTGAACTCATAAAGGCTCTCGATAAAACAGACATCTTGGTATATCACGGCCGATCGAGAATAACAGGACCGACCCCTCAGCAAAGGGCTACATGTCGTTCTGGGTAACAAGTTTCCAAAGTGGAACTACTGTCAAGCATGTTTTACAGCAAAACGAGCCTCTCGTATGGACCGACCCATTGGTGCCATAACTGTCGACCCATCGACGACACCGGCTTGTCGGTCGAGAAGTAATTATGTCGTTGGGTGAGCATTTAATGCGCAACGGTCGGGTGATTGAACGGTAATAAATATGAACACCGATCCATCAGTGCGACCGACCTGTCGGTCCTGGACAGTCTAAATGACCGTTAAAAGTCCTTTATAAATATGAGTTTTGTGTGATCGTTTTACCATATTCCTTGAGATAAAAAGAGTTATACACTCTAAGAGATGATCAACACTCTTGAGGGGAAGATCATAAACAACTAATATTTTGATTGTGTTTGCAAGTGAGAAGAGAGGAGAGAAATATCATAAACAACCAATCTTCGGACTGAGTTTGCAAGTGAGAAGAGATGAGAGAAATATCATAAACAACCAATCTTCGGACTGAGTTTGCAAGTGAGAAAGCCATGAACTAGGAAAACTTTGGTTAAGCCAAGTTTCCTTGTCACCCAGAGTTTGTGATTGCATTGCGACGGCTACAAAGAGGAGCGTGGACACAGCTTGGATGGGATCTTCAAGAAGCACACATCAATGAGAAAAAGATTTAAGGCAAGTGCTTCTTGGTTTTAATTTTGTTTTTAAAACCTGTTACTCGAAAGTGGATTAAGAGGGTTTTGCTCCGGAATCACTATAAAAAACTCTAGAGCGTCGTCTCTAGCACAGTGGTGGGTGGAATTCCTAGACAATTGATTGAGGTGGAATTCATACTCTAATTGTGAGGGTGTAAGTCCCCACATAGTGAATTTGGGGATAGCTCAAGGTTGGGTGAGTCCTAACAGTGGATGTAGGTTGGTGAACCGAACCACTATACATCTTGTATACTTGTGTTTGTGGTGTTAGAGCTATTTTCATGTGTTGATTGTTTAATCACATTTGCTAACACACGCACACACTTGATTGTTGTATCCGCTGTATTTAACTAATCAATCAAGTAAATTCAAAAAGGACCAACAAAATTAGATTGACCTATTACCACACCCCCCCCCCCCCCCCCCCCCCCCTCCCTCCCTTCTAGGGTCAATCGTATTGTTAAAGGGAACTTTCAGTAAGATATACAAGTGATTCCAAAAACATGTTTCAATTGTGATACCAACAATGGTAGCCCTTTACACATTTGAACATAACATTGTGAGAGTTGGAATTTAAGTCTATAATCTAGTGATGGCCTTTTATCAAACCTGGTCTTAATCTTGGGTGCCTTCCCGTTTGATCTTATGAATAAAAAACTCTATATGTTGTAACACAATGTTTGACCTAAACATGAGAGGCAAATATTTTGGTACATGGCCACAAAAGATACTTAAAGGTCACTACCTTCATTAAGTTCCTTTTCTCTATCATCTTCTTCTTTTAGAGGATTTAGCTTGGACTTTTTCAATGGATGAACTATTCACCTATATTCTCAGTAAACCAGAATGGTCATGATAGGTTGTGTCATCCATTGGGCTAGAAGAGGCAATTTTTCCGTGGATTCTTTCAGCCTCTTTTGCTCTTTCATATATTTTTAAATATCTCAAAAAAAAATGTATACTAAGAAACAACACTGATGAATGCTACTAGATTTTGATTAAAGTGCATAATCATTTCATCACTATTCCAAGCTCTTTAGTTTTTGGGTTGAGTGGTCATAGAAGTTGAAGATTTATCCAATACATTTCCATAGGCATATACCACTTTCTATTCACCTATTTCCAAACACATTTATTGATGAAAACATTTAAAGTTTTTCATTTTATTTTTAATCACAAATGGAGGTTTGGAAATATCATGGCTTTCTCTCACAGCCATTGTTCTAGCACAGATCAAATCGGATGGTTAGATCCTTTATGTAGAGCACGAGGCTTTGATACAAATTGAAAGTCCCCTTTCACACAGCTAGAACAACACGATTTACCCTATAGGGGGGGTGAATAAGTCAATCCCAGTTTCTATGTTGTTTATAAATTTCTTGATTATTTTAATTGCAGCAGAACATTAATCAAGATATTTATTTAGTGTGATAGATCAGTTTCTAATTTCTTTAAACGATCACACTAAGATTATAACCCTTTATATTTTACTTGATTATCGATGCTTGTGCACAATGTGTAAAATAAGATAATCAACATGCAAAGTGATGTGTGCTAAGAACAGTACTTAAATACTAAATACAAACACACAAAGATCAAACACTATAAGACCAATTTAAAGTGGTTCGGTTAGTCAACTTACATCCACTGTTAGGACTAACTCAACCTAGAGTTATCCTCAAATCCACTAAGTGGGGACTTACACCCTCACAATTAGAGTAGGAATTCCACCTCACTCAATCGGTTGGGAATTTCATCCACCACTGTAGAATAGGAATTCCACCTATCCATTTGGCTAGGAATTCCACCCATCATTGTGCCAGAGACGACGCTCTAGAGTTTTTTATAGTGGTTCTGGAGCCAATCATTCCTTAATCCACTTTCGGGACAAATGCTTAAAAATAAAATTAAAACCAAGAAGCACTTGCCTTTTTAGCTCTATCTCTTGATGTGTGCTTCTTCAAGATTCACCCAATGTGTTCCGACGCTCCGCCTTCTATCCGTCGTAAAACAATCACAATCTAGGGCGACAAAGAAACTGGTTTTACAAAAAGTTTCCTATTTTCTTATCATTTCCTCTCTCTCACAAACTCAATGCATATGATTGGTTGTATTGATTCCCAAGTGTAAGCACGATAGAGAGTGATCCTTCTGTTGGCCCTTTTTTAAGCTCACTGATAATGATGAGGGTCCAATTGATTTGCCAAAGGATACCAACTAGTTGCATAAAGATCGGTATTAATAGAAAAGGCAACAAGTTTTATCAACGGTTATGTACCGACAAGTCGGTCGCACCGAGGGGTCGGTGACTATAAATGTTACCTTAAAAACCTGACCATTGTGCATTAAATGCACTCCCAATGGTAATAATCTTTCCCAGTCAACATATCGGTGTCGCCGATGGGTCGACAGTTATGGCACCGATGAACTTCAACGACCCCTCCTACAACAACAGTTACCAGACAAGTCTTAATACCTATCATTTGCCACTGGTTGAGGTCTCGTACAACAACAGTTACCAGGCAAGTCTTAAGATGGATCCTTTGGAGGCGTTGTATGGTAGGCCGTGTAGATCACCAGTGTGTTGGACAGAGGCCGGTGAGCCTACTCTTATTTCACCTGATCTGGTTGCAAAAACCACGGAACAGATCAAGGTGACACGACAACATCTTCTCATGGGATAGAGTCGTCAGAAGAGTTACGTTGACAAGAGAAGGAGATTCCTTGAGTTTGAGGTGGGAGACTTAGTGTTCTTGAAAGTCTCGCCACGAAAGGGGCACATGCGATTTGGAAAGAAAGGGAAACTGTCACCTAGATTTGTGGGACCCTTTCCAATCCAAAAGACGGTGGGGGAAGTGGCTTATCAATTGGAACTTCCTCCGCAATTATCATCACCGTACAATGTATTCCATGTGTCCATGTTGAGGAAGTACAATCCTGATCCCTCACATGTGCTGAACGTACAAGACATAGAAGTGCAAAGCGATGTGACCTACATCGAAAGGCCTATCAGAATGGATGAGACAGAACAAAGGGTGTTACGGAACCGAGCAATTCAATTCGTCAAGGTGGTATGGGACCGACATGGTAATGAGGAAGCCACTTGGGAACTTGAATCGGAAATGAGAGCAGCTCATCCTGATCTATTTATGTAACTTGTTTGAAATCCTATTTCGCTCAATTTTCGAGACGAAAATTTCCAAAGAGGGTAATATTGTAACACCCAGAATTTTCAATGCATAAATATACTGGATTTTGTCTTTTTAAATTGTTAAATTGATTGAATTTAAATTTATGGATGAAATGGACCTTAGATGGGCAAAGGAGTTGGGTCAATAACCCAATTTAAGATCCAATGGATCAAGGATAGAATTTGATTTGGAAATAGATGGGGTAAGTGTGATTAAATAGGTCAATTACCCAATTGGGACCCAATGGGTCATAGATAAGTTGGTTTGAAGTAAATGGGTAAGGATTAATTTAATTGGGTCAGCTACCCAATTAAGACCCAAATCCACATCATCAAGTGAAATGGCAAGGATGGGACCCACGTGCCACATGCCACCAAATGCATGATCGGCTAGGTCATGGTTGGCTTGGTCAACCATGAGTGAACTCAATGGAGTTCAAGACTAATGTGATTTAAATATTCAATCGAGTTCAAGATTAAAGCAAATTAAATATTCAATTGAGTTAAGTAGCTTGAGTTGAAAGTGAGTTCAAAACAAATTACTTGAGCTGAGTTGCATGGGAGTGGAGTAGACTTCTTAGTGAGTGGAGAGGGAAGATGGAGAGTTTCCATCTCAATGGATGGAACTCGATGGAAGTCAAAGAGACTCATTGAGCTTAAGCTAAGTGTCCTCTTGGTTAGACCAAGGGACACCTTGGTTCAACAAATAGTTAAGAGGGGAAGGGGAAAAGCCTTGGGCTGTAACAAAGGGGTACAACCAAGGGGCACTTCACACCCCTTGGCCGAATTTCATCTCTTGCAACCAAGAGAATTCCTTCTCTTCTTCTCTTCTTCTCTATCCCTTTTCTATCTACACCATTGACACTTGAAGAAGTTGGTTGAAGAACAAGAAAGGAAGGAGAAGGACTGAGGAGAAAAGGCAGAGAGAAAGAAAGAAGGAGACGGGTAAAGGTATGTCCCATATATATTTAGATAGGAATGAGATTAACGAAGTCATGGACTTGGCCATGGGTGGCCGAATCCATGGGCTCCAAGAGTGGTTAGAATAAATAGTCAAAATGTTATATGATCATGGAATTGGTATCTATTTAAGGAATGGATATGTATTTGAAAGCAAACAATTGCGGGATTGAGTACACAATCACATGATAAGGGTACAAAAGTTGGAATGGTTATGAAAGACCCTAGTTTTGATTAGGAACGGGTGTAGTAAGTATATCAAAACTATATGAACAAATAATAGGTATGTTTAAAAAAGGTAAGAGGTGAACTGCATGAGGGAAAGTCTAGCCAAAGGATCAAATGAAAGAGACTGGCAAATAAGTCAGTCGACTGAATCAGGAATTCAGCCAACTGAATTGGGGTGGGTGAAGACAGAAAACCAATTCTGAGAGTTTCAGCCGACTGAATCTTTGGATTCAATCGACTGAACCATGTATGGATTAAAATATAAGGGGTATAATGATGTTTCAGCCGACTGAATATGGGATTCAATCGACTGAAAGGAGATGTAACAAATAAGTAAAAGGATTAGATGTGTTTCAGCCGACTGAATCTTTATTTCAGTCGACTGAATGATTACTTAAAAAACACGTAACTATGTTGTTAGTCATTCAGCCGACTGAATCCTTGATTCAGTCGATTGAATGCACACTGGCAGATCACACAGTCTATATGGTCCAAAGTCAACCGATTGAATCTCTAATTCAGTCGACTGAAAGAGGATTGACCAGGGATATGAAGGGTTTGACTCAAAGTCAGCTGACTGAAAGGTAGCGAGTCAAGGAAAGAACAGTTCCGAGTTGGAGTTCAACAGACTGAAAATATATTTCAGTGGACTCAAAGTATGCAGGTAAGGCAGAGAACAATAATCGGGCAGGTTTCAGCCGACTGAATCATTGATTCAGTCGGCTGAAATATAATGTTATATATTTGGGTAAATTTCTAGAAACCTCTAATTATCTGGTATGATGTAATATTGATGGAAATAAAAATAAACAATCAAATTAATATATATGGTTGGATTTGATAAGGTACCGAGGTTCTATTCGCGAAACCATTGGCATTATTCCTACGAAACAAGGAAAGGACAGTAAATCAGACGTTGGTAAGATTCTTATCTTGTTGACATGCATATGGTTCTTATATGTTACAGGTTTTTATTTCAGTACAATGTTTATTTTGGTAAATCCAATGGAATATGTTTTATGAACTGTTTTCAATGTTATTATGTATTTTGATACGAAATGACATTTGTGCATCCATAATCTCATACATGGCATGGGAGGGAGTATATGGGGCAGCAAGCCAAGTTATGAGCTGTCCGGACATGACTTGGGGCTTCAAACTAACTTACGTAAGCTATGTGAACAATTGATTATTGGCCTTGTCCGGGATTGCTAGATAGGGGCACCGCGTAATTTTGGGCCAAAGGGCTCTGGGGTAACCAGTCCAAAAACCCTGCGCAGAGGAGTCCACGCTCCATCGGTAATTTCGATTAACACACGTTGGGAGGTATAACCGTGACCTGGTAGTGCCGTCACAAAACATTGTGGACGTAAATGGCCAAGGGAACACCTTGATATGGTTTCATTATATATCAAGGAAAATGTTGTTATGATTTGTATGATGTTTCATATGGAGATTGGATGGGGGATCATTGGCATATGACACCCATGTCATTAACATATACATGAGCATGATTTGGATATGGTTATCATGTGCTGATTTTGATACTATGATATGTTTATAGTTTCCAATATGATACTCTTATTCTGACTTTTATATTGATCCTATATGTGTATAACCCTATTTGGAATTCCTACTGGGCGCATTAACTAATGCACTAGTTCTACCATTTAGGTGATGGAATAGGAAATGGAAAAGACAATGGACGTGAAGAGAGCCAAGCTTAGGAACTTCGACAGATGATGTTTACTTTATTTAATATTGGTTTTGGAACAATGTATTTGAGAAAATTAGTATTTTGGGATTGTAATAACTTAGTTTATTTTGCTATGGTTGATTAATGATTTTGGATATTTGACATTAAATTATTTTATATGTGATTGACTTCCTTTCTTACTTTTAATATAATGGTTATGAATAGTTTTCTATTCATAAGTTATTTCCGCAGTTAATTTATATAACGTGTGAAATTGTTTTAGTGGACTTGGTCCACGCACACGTATCATTGGCCAGTTAAGTGTCGGGTTTGGAGACCCAGACTTAACTCACTTCGTGACGTTCCCGCTCTCTTTCACTCTTTCATTTAAAAAAAAAAAATATACTCTGATTTTCGGCTAGTGAAAAATGGCGAGGTGTTACAGTTGGTATCAGAGCGAAACCGGAATTATGAATGTTTCAGAGTAAGTTTAATACAGTATCATATCTCACTGCCAAGGTAAGAATCCCAACTGACCGACTCTTCGGAGTTTCTTGCACAGGGGCCGGATTTATTTGCTTTGTTGAGAATCAGACTGAAGCATTCAATTAGAGAGCAACACTTGATGGAAAAGGAATAACAGCGAGGGAAGGACAATAACTATATTCATGGACTTATCAAACATAGAAAAGTAGGATATATTTCCCCGAAACAAGAAACATCAGGATTTCTCCAAATTGAGAAACAATATGTGATACATAGGAAAATTTCCCCAAAACAAGAAATACAAGATGTTGATTTGGCAATTCCCCAAAATATGTAAACACAAAAGTTTATGAGAAAACTAAGTCAAACAATGTTTCAATGACTTAGGAAAATGGCTCCGAGAAGAAGAAGAACCCGACAAAATCCGCATCAGGAGGAAGAGGTACAGCACCCACACCAAGAAGAGGGACAAAATAGTGTTAATATTCCTGAAGTACCTCCTGAGTTCCAGAGCCTAGTATAGGTTGTGGTCACTTCCGTTCTACAGCAACATCAGAACGGCAATGGAAGCGCAACCTCCAATGAAGCACTGGACCGAAATATGATCAGGGACTTCCAACAGCAGCATCCCTCTTATTTCAAAGGGAAAGGACCTGCAGAAGCAGAAAACTGGGTTGAGAACATCACCAAAATCTTGAAGCTGCTCAAGATCACAGGCAATGAGGATCGGATATTGCTGGCTACCTCACAATTGGTAGATGATGCCAGCAAATGGTGGAGCGTTATAGAACGTCAACATGCATAGATTCCAGCAGAGGAAAGGACCGAGATGATGTGGGGCTAGTTCGTTGGAATGTTTCTGGATCATTATTTTTCAAAGGAAGAAAAGGAGCGCCAGACACAAGCGTTCATATCTTTGGTCCAGGGCACCATGACAGATGCGGACTACAATCAGGAGTTTCTCCATTTATCATGTTATGCCTTGTACATGGTAGACACAGAATACAGGAAGGCTCGGAAGTTTGAACCAGACCTACGACCTACCCTAAGAGCCAAGGTCACAATATTCAAATCAACGACTTTGGCAGAAGTGGTCAGCCGAGCTAGTATAGCTGAGCAAGAGCTGATGGAAACAGTCAAGTTTGTGGACAGTCACCGAGATCAAAGCGGGCGAAAGCAAAATAAAAGATTCAGACCCAACATTAGGAGACCCTCACCTTCTACTGGGTCAACTGAAAGTTTTCGTCCCAATCAGCCCTCCACTTCAGGATCCGTCTCTCAGGTTCCTCAAGGTGTTAGTAATTGTTTCCAGTGTAGCTAGCAGGGCCATTTCAAGAGGGAGTGCCCATAGATTAGTAGACCTCCTCACTTTAGGGGTACCTTCCGTCCTCCAGCTCGACCAACTCATTCTCAAGCATCCAGAGCATATAACCAGACAAGACGGGCACCTATTCCAACAGGATTTGGACAACTGTATACTTTGGCTCCTCCTCCACAACCGGTGGATCACTCGGTGATTCAACGTATGGCAGTAGTTGTAGTTCTTATGCCTTTGCATTATTTGATTCAGGAGCATCCCACTCCTTTGTATCTGCTGCCTTCATAACTGCTACTGGCACTTTAGTACAACAACTGTCCACCGCACTTACTATTTTATCCCCCATTAGAGACACGTCCCTTGGTCTGATTTGCACTTCAGTAGACACTGAACTTCCTGGGTTCAAGTTTAAGTTCAATTATCTGGTACTCAAGATGGCAGAGTACGACATCATATTTGGCATGGATTGGTTGGCTAACTTCTAGGCCAGCATTGATTGCCATCTCCGCAGGGTGATATTTTGGTCACCCGAGGGAAAACGATATGTGGTACATGCCGACAGATAGAGCATTCCAATAACCGGAAGATTGCATGAGGAAATGAACCGCCTAGTACTGAACAACATCAGACTAGACAAGGCGCCAATGACAGAACTACCTGCGGTAGTGAGAGAGTACGCAGAGGTATTTCCGACAGAACTCCCTGATTTGCCTCCAAAGAGGGAGATTGATTTCGAGATCAAGTTGTATCCTGGCACTGCTCCAGTATCATTGCCGCATTACCGGATGGCCCCAGCAGAGATGTTGGAGCTTAAGAAGCAAATTGATGAATTGCTCAGACTAGGATGTATCCGGAACAACACTTCATCTTAGGAAGCACCCATGTTATTTGTGAAGAAAAAGGATGGTACAGTTCGGATGTGTGTCGATTACAGGAAATTGAACCAGTTGACAGTCAGAAACAAGTACCCTCTACCCAGAATTGATGATCTATTTGATCAATACTCAGAGGTTCCAGTCATTTCTCCAAGATTGATCTAATGTCAGGCTACCACCAAATCCGTGCCAGGGATGAGGACGTAGAGAAGACGGCTTTCAGAACTTGGAATGGACTATATGAGTATGTGGTCATGCCGTTTGGACTCACTAATGCACTAGCTGTGTTCATGGATCTAATGAACATAATCTTTCGTCCGTATTTGGACAAGTTTGTAATTGTCTTCATAGATGATATTTTGATCTACTCTACCAGTCAGGAGAAACATGCTAAATATTTACGGATAGTCCTAGACACCCTAAAAAAGAATCAATTGTATGCCAAAGCAAGCAAGTGCTAGTTTTAGCTCTCTGAGGTCAAATTCTTAGGGCATGTCATATTAGCGGAAGGAATAGCCATGGACCCGGCTAAGGTAGCAACAGTTAGAAACTGGAAAGCTCTGAAGAATGTGATTGAAATCCGCAGCTTTCTGGAATTGGCCGGTTATTATCGAAAGTTTATTATAGACTTCTCCAAGATTGCAGCTCCACTCACCAGACTCACTCAGAAGGGAATCAAATTTGAATGGTCTAATGTGTGCAACCGAAGGTTCGAAGACCTGAAGGAGAGGCTTACAATTGCTCCTGTTCTGATTTTACCAGAAAGAGGCAAGGGCTATGAAGTATATTGTGATGCTTCACGAGAAGGACTTGGGTGTTCTCTTACTCAAAGTCAACACATAGTGGCTTATAGTTCAAGGCAGTTGAAAATTCATGAACGCCACTATCCCACACATGATCTGGAATTAACCGCAGTGGTCTTCGATCTCAAAAGCTGGAGACACTATCTCTATGGCGAGAAATTTGAGGTATTTTTGGACCACAAGAGCTTGAAGTATCTATTCGATTAGAAGGAACTCAACATGAGGCAACGCAGATGGATGGAGTATCTGCAAAATTATGAGTTCGCACATCGATATCATCTTGGCAAGGCAACAAAGTGGCGGATGCCCTCAGTTGCATGATACATGCAACAGTAGCCAGTTTGATTATGAAGGAATGGGAGATGCTGACAACTATCCAGGAGTTTAAAATGTATATCAAGGACCGTGGGAGTATGTACAATCTGATGGTACGGTCCAGTATGGTCACCAAGATTGAGCAAGAACAGCGGGCAGATCCGGAAATGGAAGAAACATGGGCTAAGATGTCTAGTGAGGTTGTACCAGAATGGGATTTACGACCAGGACAAT
Organism: Chimonanthus salicifolius; assembly: GCA_013350335.1. NCBI lineage: Eukaryota > Viridiplantae > Streptophyta > Magnoliopsida > Laurales > Calycanthaceae > Chimonanthus > Chimonanthus salicifolius. Next base: position 24,266,082 of record CM023542.1, read on the forward strand.
GTCTTTTATTCTGAGGCAGGACATATGCGCCTCAAAGCTGCAAAAGAGAGCTATTGATCGAGGCACACCAAACAAAACTCTCTATTCATCCAGGTAGAACCAAGATGTATCATGATCTGAAGAGACACTATTGGGCATGGACTTAAGAGAGAGATGTTGCTAATTTTGTTGCGCATTGCCTGACTTGTCAGCAAGTCAAGACTGAACATCATAAACCACCAGGATTACTCAAACCCTTACCAGTACTAGAGTGGAAATGGGAACATATTTCCATAGATTTTGTGACAGGGTTGCCAACGTCATCAAAGGGCAACAATGCAATATGGGTTGTGGTAGATCGATTGACCAAGTCTACACACTTTCTCCCAATCAAGATGACAGATTCATCTGAGACTTTGGGACGACAATACAATAAGGATATCATCAGACTACATGGTATTCTCAGGACTATTGTATCCGATCGAGATAGCCGATTCACTGGCAAGGTGTGGCAGAGCATGCACTCGGCTATGGGGACCAATTTGTTGATCAGCACAGCTTTCCATCCACAGACTAACGGTCAGTCAGAGAGAACAATACAGACGTTGGAAGATATGCTAAAAGCTTGCATGCTAGATTTCAAAGGTGGTTGGGAAGATTATTTGCCATTAGTTGAGTTCTCGTACAACAACAGTTACCAGGAAAATCTTAAGATGGATCTTTGGAGGCGTTGTATGGTAGACCGTGTAGATCACCAGTGTATTGGACAGAGGCCGGTGAGCCTGCTCTTATTGGACCTGATCTGGTTACAGAAACTACGGAACAGATCAAGGTGATACGACAACATCTGCTCACAGCGCAGAGTCGTCAGAGGAGTTACGCTGACAAGAGAAGGAGATTCCTTGAGTTTGAGGTGGGAGAATTAGTGTTCTTGAAAGTCTCGCCATGAAAGGGGCACATGAGATTTGGAAAGAAAGGGAAACTGTCACCTAGATTTGTGAGACCCTTTCCAATCCAAAAGACGATGGGGGAAGTAGCTTATCAATTGGAACTTCCTCCGCAGTTATCATCACTACACGATGTATTCCATGTATCGATATTGAGGAAGTACAATCCTGATCCCTCACATGTGCTAAACGTACAGGATATAGAAGTGCAAAGCGACTTGACCTACATCGAAAAGCCTGTCAGAGTGGTGGAGACAGAATAAAGGGTGTTACGGAACCGAGCAATTCAGTTCGTCAAGGTGGTATGGGACCGACATGGTAATGAAGAAGCCACTTGGGAACTTGAATCAGAAATGAGAGCACTCATCCTGAGCTATTTATGTAACCTGTTTGAAATCCTACTTAGCTCGATTTTCAAGATGAAAATTTCCAAAGAGGGTAATATTGTAACACCCAGAATTTTCAATGCATAAATATATTGGATTTTGTCTATTTAAATTGTTAAATTGATTGAATTTAAAATTTATGGATGAAATGGACCTTAGATGGGTAAAGGAGTTGCGTCAATAACCCAATTTAAGATCCAATGGATTAAGGATAGAATTTGATTTGGAAATAAATGGGGTAAGTGTGATTAAATGGGTCAATTACCTAATGGGTCATAGATGAGTTGATTTGAAGTAAATGGGTAAGGATTAATTTAATTGGGTCAGCTACCCAATTAAGACCCAAATCCACATCATAAAGTGAAATGGCAAGGATGGGACCCACGTGCCACATGCCACCACATGCATGATCGGCTAGGTCATGGTTGACTTGGTCAACCATGAGTGAACTCAATGGAGTTCAAGACTAAAGTAAATTAAATATTCAATTGAGTTAAGTAGCTTGAGTTGAAAGTGAATTCAAAACAAATTACTTGAGCTGAGTTGCATGGGAGTGGAGTAGACTTCTTAGTGAGTGGAGAGGGAAGATGGAGAGTTTCCATCTCAATGGATGGAACTCGATGGAAGTCAGAGAGACTCATTGAGCTTGAGCAAAGTGTCCTCTTGGTTAGACCAAGGGACACCTTGGTTCAACAAATAGTTAAGGGGGGAAGGGGAAAAGCCTTGGGTTGTTACAAAGGGGTACAACCAAGGGGCACTTCACACCCCTTGGCCGAATTTCATCTCTTGCAACCAAGAGAATTCCTTCTCTTCTTCTCTATCTCTTTTCTATCTACACCATCGACACTTGAAGAAGTTGGTTGAAGAACAAGAAAGGAAGGAGGACTGAGGAGAAAAGGCAGAGCGAAAGAAAGAAGGAGACAGGTAAAGGTATGACCCATATATATTTAGATAGGAATGAGATTAACGAAGTCATGGACTTGGCCATGGGTGGCCGAATCCATGGGCTCCAAGAGTGGTTAGAATAAATGGTCAAAATGTTATATAATCATGGAATTGGTATCTATTTAAGGAATGGATATGTATTTGAAAACAAACAATCGAGGGATTGAGTACACAACCACATGATAAGGGTACAAAAGTTGGAATGGTAATGAAAAACCCTAGTTTTGATTAGGGAAGGGTGTAGTAAGTATATCAAAACTATATGAACAATAATAGGTATGTTTAAAAAGGAAAAGGGGTGAACTCCATGTAGAAAAGTCTAGCCAAAGGATCAAACGAAAGAGACTGGCAAATAAGTCAGTCGACTGAATCAGGAATTCAGCCGACTGAACTAGGGTGGCTGAAGACAGAAAACCAATTCTGAGAGTTTCAGCCGACTGAATCTTTGGATTCAGTAGACTGAACCATATCTAGATTAAAATATAAGGGGTATAATGATGTTTCAGCAGACTGAATATGGGATTCAGTCGACTGAAAGGAGATGTAACAAATAAGTAAATGGATTAGACGTGTTTCAGCCGACTGAATCTTTGTTTGAGTCGACTAAATGATTACCTAACAAACACGTAACCAGGTTGTTAGTGATTCAGCCGACTGAATCCTTGATTCAGTTGACTGAATGCACACTGGCCGATCACACAGTCTATCTGGTCCAAAGTCAGCCGACTAAATCTTTGATTCAGTCGACTGAAAAAGGATTAACCAGGGATATGAAGGGTTTGACTCAAAGTCAGCTGACTAAAAGGTAGCGAGTCAAGGAAAGAACAGTTCCGAGTTGGAGTTCAGCCGATTGAAAATATATTTCAGTGGTCTCAAAGTATGCGGGTAAGGCAGAGAACAGTAATCAGGCAGGTTTCAGCCGACTGAATCCTTGATTCAGTCGACTGAAATATAATGTTATATATTTGGGTAAATTTCCAGAAACCTCTGATTATCTGGTATGATGTAATATTGATGGAAATAAAAATAAACAATCAAATTAATATATATGGTTGGATTTGATAAGGTAACGAGGTTCGATTGGCACAACCATTGGCATTATTCCAACGAAACAAGGAAAGGACAGTAAATCAGACATTGGTAAGATTCCTACCTTATTGAGATGCATATGGATCTTATATGTTACTGGTTTTTGTTTCACTGCAATGTTTATTTTGGTAAATCCAATGGAATATGTTTTATGAACTGTTTTCAATGTTATTATGTATTTTGATACGAAATGACATTTGTGCATCCATAATCTCATGCATGGCATGGGAGGGAGTATATGGGGCAGCAAGCCAAATTATGAGTTGTCCGGACATGACTTGGGGCTTCAGACTAGCTTATGTAAGCTATGTGAACCATTGATTATTGGCCTTGTCTGGGATTGCTAGATAGGGGCACGACGTAATTTTGGGCCAAAGGGCTCTAGGGTAACCAGTCCAAAAACCCTGCATAGAGGGAGGAGTCCACGCTCCATCGGTAATTCCGATTAACACACGTGGGGAGGTATAACAGTGACCTGGTGTTGCTGTCACAAAACACTGCAGACGTAAATGGCTAAGGGAACACCTTGATATGGTTTCATTATATATCAAGGAAAATGTTGTTATGATTTGTATGATGTTTGATACGGAGATTGGGTGGGGGATCATTGGCATATGACACCCATGGCATTAACATATACATGAGCATGATTTGGATATGGTTATCATGCGCTGATTTTGATATTATGATATGTTTATAGTTTCCAATATGATACTCTTATTCTGATTTTTATATTGATCCTATATGTGTATAACCATATTTGGAATTCCTACTGGGCGCGTTGACTAACGCCTTACTTCTACCTTTTAGATGATGGAACAGGAAATGGAAAGGACAATGGACGTGAAGAGAGCCAAGCTTAAGAACTTGGACAGATGATGTTTACTTTATTTAATATTGATTTTGGAACAATGTATTTGAGATAATTAGTATTTTGGGATTGTAATAACTTAGTTTATTTTGCTATGGTTGATTGATGATTTTGGATATTTGACATTAAATTATTTTATATGTGATTGACTTCCTTGTTTACATTTAATATCATGGTTATGAATAGTTTTCTATTCATAAGTTATTTCCGCAGTTAATTTATATAACGTGTAAAACTGTTTTAATGGACTTGGTCCACGCACACGTATCGTTGGCCAGTTAAGGGTCGGGTTTGGAAACCCGGACTTAACTCGCGTCATGACGTTCCCGCTCTCTCTCACTCTTTCATTTAAAAAATATATATATACTCTGATTTTCGATGAGTGAAAAAGGGCGGGGCTTTACAGGTTTGGGGCAACACCATGCTAACAGAGTTTCAAGTTCAGAAACTAGTCTTACCTAGAACGACCTGTCACCCTTTACTGAGGGGTAGGTCCTGGTACTCTCGATCGGTCTTGATATACCGAGATGTCTATTTCTTCAAGAACCCACTTGAGTTCACAAGTCCTTTACCAATGAGTCATCGACCATGAGGGGTCGTTTAAGTTTATCACCGAGGGGTCAGTGCATACAAGAGTCTCGGTCAAAGGTTTTCCCAGAATGACAGTTCTATGATCTAGAACGTATATCAATCTGGTAGACCAGTCTTTGACCACGATGGGTCGATCCTGTCTCCACCGAGGGGTCGGTGAGAACGACTGGTCGAGCTGACAATGAAACCAAATACATATTTCCAAGTTGTGCTCCAATTCACTGTCCAGCTTCCTCTCTAGGCTTTTAATAATTTTATCATTTGTTCAACTAAGCGTAGGAATGGTCCTCTCTAAGGTGTGGGTACCACCTAAAGTCATATATGGCCAAATACCTATTTTGTAATTGCCATAACGATGAGCTCAATCTGGTGGAGCGTGATCTTCATTCTTGATCATCTTGGGTCTTCAAGTTTCTAGCAAGTGCTCCTTCCCAAGTCATGAAATTGACAAACTTAAAGACTCAGCTAAACCAGGGCACGAACAAAGAGTATAGCTCCTCACATGTTTCGCGTTGTAGGTCACTCTTACGGCTGTTGTGGTTGTCATTAAGGAGTATAGCCCCTCACATGCTTGTGGTTGTAGGTCGCTCTCACTACTATTTTGTAAACTTGGTGTACAGTATTGCGCAGGGTTAGATACTTGTGAGCCCTACGAGGGCTGGTACTAGCTTACTAAGACGTATTGCGCATGGTTAGATACTTGTGAGCCCTACTAAGGCGGTACTAACTTGGTAAGTCGTATATTGATCATTTTAGAGCTAACTTAATCACCAGAGTGGTGAAGGGACCCGAGGTGAGGTAGATTATCTATGTTTTATGGAAATATCCCACTTTGTAAGTCGTAGCATATGTCCCTCAAGGGATCATGAAGATTTGACAGCCTGTTCCATAGAGGTGTCCTTGGGTGGACATTGTGTTCACATTGATGAGATTGAAAGCAGGAAAGTGTTGAATAACATGATTTATATTCCATTTCATATAATTATTATGTGGGTGCGTAAGTGTGTAGCATACATATTTCCTCACTGAGTATTATTTATACTCAAGTCCTTGCAATTTCAGGCAATATTGCACCGGATGGGTCCGAGGGACCCCAGGAAGAGCTTAGTTATTATGCTGCTTTAGACGGACCACATATTGAGTTGTTTATTTCATTTCTTTGATTTGAGTTGGTGATGTTGATTTTTACTATTTTATTCATTGAGGATTTGTTGTAATAAATTCTAGAAAGTTAATAACTTTTATGATAGAGAATTTATATCCCTTTTGAGATGTTGATGGTAATTGATGATTATTTATTGATTTTGAGTTTGAGTTGCGAGCACACGTGTGATATTCAAAAAAGAGATATTATTTCATGTCACGTGCCTTTGCATGACAACCTCTATCACTTTGAAATTCCTTAATGGAAGTAAAGAAATGATTTTCTACAAATGCAAGAAAATGAGAAAAATGAGAAAATACTTCTAATTTATGGGGCATAGGAAAAATCCAAGAGTATCTAATGTAATCATCAATAAACAAGACCTAGTAACAAAAGCCAGAAACAAAAAAAATAGGAGACATCCACACATCAGAATGAACTAAATGAAATGGGGCGTCAGCGTGATTATCATGAGAATAAAAATGAAGTCGAATAGATTTTCCTAATGCACAATGGTGACAAAAAGTAGAGGGAGAAAAAGAAAAGGAAGAGCCAAGATTCTTATCCGAGGCAAGAACTTGTAGAACTTATCCGTTAATAGGGCCATTACTCTAAAAGTAATAGGAAAAAGAGGAGGGAGGAGAACTAATTGTCAGACAAATTGCATCTAAAAGGAGAAATCCAGGAGATTTGATTGGTCGATTTATCCTAGACTTTGCATACCTTCACATCTTGTCAGCTATTACCGATCAGAGCAAGGAAAAAGTCTTTTTCAGAGTGGAATTCTTGACCCTTAAATTGTTGGAGTGCAAACAAAAGTCCCACTTCGATTTTGAAGGGGGGGGGGCAGGGGCGGAACCTAAGAACTTATAAGGGACTAGGTCACTCCACCTATTAGGCTAGTCTTTTGGGTTGGAAGCTCAGTCCTAACAGTGGTATCATAGTTAGATCCCCAAGTCACAGCATGTGGACTCAAGGATCCCCTAGCCGAACGAGATGGTTTGCGATGTTCTATCTGTGGAGAGCCTCGTTCGAGGGAAGATTGTTGAGGTGCGAACGAGAGTCCCACATTGGTTGTAAAGGGGGAAATCTAACAATTTATAACAGACTAGGTCACTCCACCTATTACGCTAGTGTTTTGGGCTAGAAACCCAATCCCAACATAAATATGACTGACCTGACTCTCTCCCAAGCCTATTATGAAACAAATGCTATTGAGAAAATTGAAAAGATATTGGTAACAACTTTCCAAAATGCAGAATCACTATCATCCGTTGGTTGGACGCCCCACCCTCCCCTGTCTATCATTGTACTTTTAAAAGAGATCCTCTGTCTAGAGACCTATGGAGCCATCCCATAAATGCCAAAATCATTCACCTAGAGAGCGATTTTGGTCTACTGAATTGGCTGAATTCCTATCCTCCAAAAGTCGATTCGCAAACCAACTCCCAGTTTACTAAGTGAAATTTCTTGTTCTTGTCTAAACCTTGCCATAGTAACTCACTTTCCAACTTCTCTACCCTCTTCGAGTTTCCGAAAGGACACCTGAAAATCGAGAGAAAATAAATGGGTTGATTAGAAAGAACAAAATTAAAGTGACTCTTCCTCCAATGGGAAGATAATTACTTTTCTAGGTGGATAAATGAGATTCAATCCTATCGATAATTGGAGACCAAAGAGCTTATCTGGTTCTCCCTGAATAGAGAGGGAGCCTGAGGTATGTAATAGCACCACTCCCAATTTGCAGTCGAAGACCCAGCTAGCCTAGCAGCTAAATCTGATTCTTTGCCAATACCATGAATCTCCGATTTAAGGAAATTTATTTTTAGACCAGATACTGATTTAAAACACCAGATGATTACTTGCAAATTATGGACTTGCTTGAGCTCTAGCTTGAAGAAAATTATGGTGTCATTTGCATACTGAAGATGAGAGATGCACATATCCCTTCTAGAGATCAGAGAGGCTCCCACTAAGCCTTCTCTCAGAGCATTGAAGAGGATCCTGCAAAAAGCTTCTCCAATGAGTATAAAGAGGAAAACAGAAAGGGGATGCCCTTGACAGGAAGCCCCAAGAAGCTTGGAAAAAGCATTGATAGAATATCTGGCCGAAGAAACACACTCTTTGATCTAGGATTCCCATTTTATTCCAAGTCCAATTTACATATAACACCTTTCAATCCATACTTTTTGCTTGACTGGAGACTTTCTTGGGCCACTATGAAGTCGTCCAAAAATTTCTTCCTGAGATGAAAGTAGACTGAGAAGGAGAGATGATACCATCCAGAACCTTGCAGAGCATGGAAGCTTCCAAAATATTTCCCAAAGGAGACATGCCCAAGCTTGGAGATTCATTCTATTTTTAATGTTTCCAAATCTTACTTATGGTCCAATCTTGCTCTATGCGCCCACACCTTACTTATCAACAAAATTCTATCCTATTGGCATACTGGGTGGCATCCAACAATGCAATGACATGTATTTCGTATGTCCAGCTTGTATGCAGCAAATGGACTTCAAAACATACTTTGGGGCCTAAAACACCTTATAGCAGGCCTTGATCTATATCTCATTCATAGGGGCTCCAAATTGGATTAAACTAGGCCCATTAGAAAGCTTATAAGGCCATCTCTTCCCTCCCAGTTCTTGCATAAATTTGGGTTGCAAATTCTTCAATTAATCTCACATTGGCCCCCACTATCTTCTAATGGGTCTTCATGATTTGCAATTGGATCCTTTGAGCTTTTGATGGCCGCATCATTTTTTCAACCATGAACAATATCATTTTTCGACCATGAACCTCTATAGATTGGTGCAGGGGTTAAAAAATCTTTATCGGCCGATATATCGGTGTTATCGACCGATATATCGGCCGATATTTTTCTCTCTCCTCCTTTTTTTTTAAAAAAAGGGCCTATATCGGCCGATATGATACGGCCGATATAGTGCTCTTCAAAACCGACACATATCGGCTGATACGATATCATATCGGCCGATATTTCGACCCCTGGATTGGAGACATAAATGACCATTGTTGTACACATCTAGTTGAGTTTAAATTTAGTGAAAGCAAGAGTGCTTTGGATCTCTTCAAGTGTGGTGAGCCTTGCTTATTTTCCTTATATGGAATTCCAATTCAGTTTTAAGTTGAACTAATTTCGTTTTGTTTTGGTTTTTTTAAGTAAACGCACTTGAATTTATAATATCAATTCCAGTTTAGATCTTGGTTTATTTGATATTGATGTCAACCATTTAAATATGTTGAAAAAAATATCAACCTTTCAAATTTCTGCGATTTCCATTTCGATTTAGACAATTCCAGGTTAAAACAATTTTTAATTTGCTAAAATATTTATGATCGAATATTTGTAAAACAAGTACTAAACTGAGTAAAACACTAAACATTATTTTAGATTAAAGGCTCTGAAATACAAAGATTAATCTATCCAATTTCAACAATTATGAACCGATTAGCATATTCAATCTCAGCTGATTAGAAACACATAGAAATTTTCAAAATTGTCTTTTTTTTATAATTTTCTACAGTTGGCCAAAAAAAAATTATTTTATTTAGATATGAGATAATTTATTTCAATTTTCTACACAAAATTAATTCAAGAAACCAAGGTGGTTTTCATTGAATTTTCACTTTTCGTAGAATTTCATAACTTGACTAGTGTTTGCCGTTATTCCTTTTTTCCGGTGGGAAATTGGAGTACTGGTTTATCCAATTGATATTCCATTTTCTCGTAACTGGGGATAATTATCGATAATTATCAATTAGTGATTCAAGTCATAAAAAATCCAATGAACTTCTTAGACTTACGGAATTCTTCTACTTCAAGTTTTTTTAGTTCATATTGGATTTGAGTCAAATTTGCAAAATTCTAATTTTCCTTAGCATTGAAGCATAGGTAATTATTATAAAACCGATCTTATTCTTAATCAATGTAGCACCTACTTAACTAGATTACATCTCAACCAGTGATACAAAAGAACATAAAATAGCATCTTGCCTCTCTTGGACTTGACTCTCTTGGTTGCTTTTTTTTTTTTTTAACTACCTTCCTTACATTGACCTTTGGAGCCATGTCAAGTAAAGAAATTTGTATAGAACCCTTATTCCTCAAGTTTGGGTCTCTAAATGGGTCAACTGAGCATTAAAAAGTTGATTTAGACAATTGGACTCTACACTATCTTCTTGAGCTGATTTTCCATCAATTCAATTGGCTTTCGAGTGTAAAATTGTGGGTCTTTGGCTACATCAAATTGATCATAATAATTGAATGTTTGCTTATTTCATTTTTTTTATAACTAAGGGAAACCTCAAGCTAACACCTTTGGCATAAGCTCTTCTAAACTCCTCATGGGACACCCCACACTCGCACAGGAAACCCCAATTTACGCCACTAATACTCAAACTAGCGACCTCTCTAATGTCTCCAATCTCCATTTTTTCCTCGATTGTAGACCTTATATGTTTGAAAACAAGAGCCATACAGACACCCGAAAAATCTGCCTCTACACACCCGTTTTCGAATTTTTTGGTGAAGTTACTATTCTATCACCGCATATAAATTCATTCGAACGAATTTTCAGTTTATTCTCAATTCGTTCGAATGAATATACTTATCTAAATGGACACCTTAGTCAATTTTCATTCCTTCGAATGAGTGTTCATTTGAAAGAATGGACATATATATGTCAATCATTAACAAAATTCGACTCATTCATTCGAATGAATCAAATGTTAATTAAAACGAATGAACACTCATCTGAACGAATTGAAAATTAACTGACAGTTCATTCGGATGAATAGAACACAGAAGGATAGAATGGTAATTTCATCTAATTTTTTTTAAACCGAGTGTATAGAAGTAGAAAAATCGGGTGTCTATATAGGGCGCCATTATATCTTCATCTTCACTTTTCCAATTTTCTTCATTTCTTTCTAATTTATACTCATTCAAAGATTTAGATTAAAAGGAGACACCAATGAAACGATTCCTGGACCAAAGGGTAATTTCAATCCATCGATGGACACGACAAAACAACACGCGTACGGACGGGTGATCGCATGGACGGATTCAATCTATAGTCGACGGATGGAAAACAGAAAAAACGTTTTGGACAGTTGTTTCCCTTATTCCCTCCGAAACCAAAAGAAAGATTCTGGTAAAACAGACATCCGTACGTCTCTCTCCTCTCTCTCTTCACCATGACCGAACCTAGGAGATCTTGCCATCAGCTGCACTTGCACACCTGCCTTTCTTCTTCAGGTAAATTACAGAAATGCCATCCACCACCACCAGCTGCACAATTCCCTCCATTAACTGAAAGATGAAAGGAATTCCCCTTAAACACAAGCCGTAGAAACGTTAGAAAACTCTCTCTCCTTCCCCAAATTGCCCAACATCTTCGCCCAAACTACGAATGGCGAGAAAATGCTGCTGCATATGTTGCATAATTGTAATTATAGTTGCAGCTTTGGTGGCCATCGTCGGCATAGTAGCAGTTCGGAAAAGAATCCATCATTTCGGAGCTTCTCCTGTCCCGGGTCCACCGGGTGCCATTGTCGGGAAATATGAGGAAGCTCTGGATATTGCCCTGCAATTCTTCGACGTACAGAAATGTAATCTGGCTTCCTCTCTGTTCCCCTGTTTTTTTCTCCTCTGTTTACTTTGCTGAATTTTCTTCGCTTCAACTTTTGTTGAATCCTGAGTTTTTCTTTTCATCATTTTTTAATTAGCATGAACCGAGTCTGGGAGCATTTGGAAAATTTCTGGGAATTATGATAAATAAGAAAATTCAAATGATGAAACCTTTCGAAGTTTGCTTTGTTGAAGGCATATGAGTCCTATGTAGGATTGAAATGTCTGTATATGGTCATTTTAGTTTCTCATACATTTGATTTAAAAAATGCTAACAAGAAAAATCTACTAGCATCAAATGCAATTGACTTTCCTTTATTGGCTATCTTTGGTCTGAAATATTAAGATGTCGTTTATCTATTTCCTTGAGGAAAGCAATGCTGCAAAAAATTTATTGTTAGGTTCAATTCATGTCATCTATGAGGTGCTGTGAAATCGAGCCTCATGTTGGATTTTGAAAATTGAACCAGGAGAAATCTCAGACCCTCTCCAAATTACGCCTTATCCATAGCTCTCCTAAAACTCCTGAGGAGAGCAACATAGACCCTACACTCCCAAGTAAAGATCACCGGGGTTCGAACATGCCTCTCACTTCCCAAGGGGAGAGGCCACCAGCTGAGCTACCCAACAGTGGGTTATAAAAATCTTTATTTTTTTTTAAATGAACAAAGTGGTTTTGGCGAGAAAAACCTCTTTCTTTTTTTCTTTTTAAATTCTCCTGTCCCCTCATATTTGAACTGGATTCCTTAGAACAAGTGGAAAATGTCTCATTTTTTTTCTAGTTAAAGAGCCCTTATTCTAAGGGTCTCCTTTTCCATGCTCTTCGGTTTTCATTAATAAAAAATAACAAACAACCCCTAAATACGTGTGAGAGGACACCATCCTCTTCTTTTCCTCCATTTAGATAGTGGCAATTGTATAAATGTTTAGGGATGGTCCCTTGTAGCAAAAATATTGTATCCAAAGTGCTAGCGACTTCAATTTGTCATCTTAGTCAAGACATTACTACTTGATGAAGAAAGTACATTTTTCTAAATTTTCAGTCTTGGAGAACTGATTTTCAGACTGTACCCATCCAAATGTAATATGCAATGGATTCCTAGAAATCTACTTTGTTGACTTATGTTCCTGATTGTCCAAACAAGCACTTAATTTAATGCTTTCTCATGCCTTTCTTGGATTTTCTTTGTTTTACCTTTCTTCATTACAGTGTAAGAGGTATATAATTTCCATCTATTATTCATAATTAGTTGGTTCTATCCATAAATTATTCATGTCATCTTGTGTAAAGTAAGATAAATTTGTAACTAAGAACAGAAAGATGACTTAAAACAACAAAGAATGAGAAGAATACAATCTACAAAGAACACTAAATACAATGACTGACATCCCCAAAGTGTTCCATTTTCCAATGCTATCACAAACCACAAACAATGCCCTTGTGTTAAATTCTTCAATTTATTCAATACTAGTGAGAAGCATGCACTCTGCACAATTGAAATTTGTTATATACATAAATAAATACATATCAAATTTGTTATATATATATATATATATATATATATATATATATATATATATATATATATATATATATATATATATAACAATTTTTTGGACTAGTTTTTATTTTTATATATTAAGTTATTAACATAGAAAATGTGGGTTAAATCTTTTCAACTCACCAAAATTAATCATATTTCCTTTTTCTAGTTTTAGTCATTTTTTTGCATGAATTTCCTCTATTTTAAATAATAATATTTTAAAGGCTGGATGAAATGCTTTCAACTTATCAAATCCAGTCCTTAAAATCTTTCCTTCTTTATAGTCTCTTTTACATGAATTCCCTTTTTATATAATACTAACATGATTAGGTCAAATCAATGAAAATCACCAAATCAAATTTTAAAACTCTTTCTCAGATTATTTTTCACACAATTTTTTTCTATTTTTTTCAACATAAAACAAATCACAACCATTTAATGAACGAACATTCAAGATTCATTTCATAGTCATCTTTAATTGTCTCTTTTTTGACATATAGATAGATAGAGTAACTTTATATAGATGTAAATGTTTTACCTACCTTTAGAACAAAATAAAGTTGAACAACCATTTGGATTTTTCCTTTTCAATTATTTCTTCTTTTCCAAGAAGGAACTATTGTTTTAGTCATTAATTTTAGGCTATAGTGACACCTCTTGGAGTGTTATATTGGAGTGATGGCAATTCTAGAATCTTTCTGATAAACTTGCATATTAGGGGAAAAGAAAGGTTCTTAAAGAACTACAGAGCATCATTCTTGATCATATAACATTAGAGTTTGCATTTTAGAATTATTAGTTTATTAACATCAGTTTTGTTAAGATAGTAACAGGGACACATTTCATCTTTTGATACAGTGGTTACCATTTGAATAAAAAGGTAGGAGGGCGTCCCTTTTGTCAAAGAAAAAGGTTGCCTCAGTCATCGTCATCATCATTTTTTAAGTAATTCTTACAACGCCCACGCCCTTTACTACAGGCACAACCTTTGCCTTCATAACACCCATTGTTTCTACATATATACACCTTGCCTATGATTTAAACCATGAAATGTTACCCAAGAAAATAATTAAATTGTTAATGTATGAATTTGTTTTAAAGTTTTAAAACAGTTGTTGCTTTTTCCCTCTACCTATAGCTGGTAAATTGGTAAATAACAAAATCTCTTGGAGAGGAGACTCGGCTCTACAAGATGGAAGTGAGGCAGATTTGGATTTGTCAAAAGGGTTGTATGATGCAGGAGATCATATTAAGTTCGGTTTTCCAATGGCTTTCACAGCAACAATGCTTTCATGGGCTATTCTTGAATATGGAGATCAAATGGATGCAGTGGGAAAACTTTCACCTGCACAAGATTCACTTAAATGGATTACAGATTATCTCATCAATTGTCATCCTTCGAAGAATGTGTTGTATGTTCAGGTAATTATCTCTATCTATCTCGTGTCTGATCTTCAAGTATTTTCTTTACCTTTTCTTAACAATTTCTTTTCACAAAAGGATATGCCAGACTACAAAGTTTGTGGTTTCCCTGTCAACATTTTATTGGAACAAAATTGGTGTTTTCTTTTGCATTTGGAATCCTTAAAATAGGACCGTTTCGGTATAAAGAAAGTTACAGTGATTTTGGAAGGCCTTAAGAAGCTCAAAACTTCTTTTGGAAATCCAACTCATGTATACAAGTATATAAAATTGAAAGCAATTATGGACCATATTGTGTTGTAACAATTGCCTTTTTTTTTTTACCAAGGTGTCCAGGCATCTTACCTATATTGGGACAGTGGACATTTTTTAACCTGAATAAACCTTGGGGCAAGTGAAGTCCTCACAATACCACACACATTGGGTCTGCAACTATAGAGAGTGACCCTTGGGGTTGAGCGTGAATCGAACTTAAGACTTAGTTTCTTAAGTCGGGCACCTTGACTGTCAGGCCAACCCGTTGGAGTTGTAACAATTTCCTCCTTTAGACTGTCAAATTTGTTAGTACATAATTGATAGATATTTCTCTCTTCCTTGTTGTCGCAACCTATAGAAGGCCCCTTAGGTGCTTCCGTATCCCTCCTCCTTCCCTTCTCCATCGCAAGCCTTCCGCCCCAAATAAAACCACATTTCTTTTAAGCCTATATGTCTATTTCATTTAAAACCTTACCCTTGTATCCTCCATCAGATTCCAAGGATTTTGTGTGGTTATTTGTAATAAATTTATATTATTAAATTGTTAATATTAATTGATTGTTTAATTTCAGCTATATTAGACTTAGAGTGCGCATTATTTTCATCCCGAACCACACTCCCACAAAGAAATCTCTCAATCCACATGTAAGAGATTTCTCAAAAGGGCAGAAAAGGACTCTCTCTCTCTCTCTTGCATACACAGAACGAAACCAACGTGTGAAAGGGTCTTAAAACACAATATCAAATCTCATGGGATTATATTGTTTCTCTATATGAAAATAAAATCCAAGTCCTCTGGACTCAAATGTAGCGAACTTAGATGGGTAAACATTTGTTAGCTATGTCCGAGATTTTGGTAAACATCAAGACTGACGTTTTCAGTTTTTTGAACAAGCCAGCCATCTTTCTAATTTTAACAGTGTGTAGTATATATAGACCTATCTATCCAATTCTATTAATGAGAAAGAAACAGAGTTTGTTAGTACCAAAACAGAAGTTGCTTATTACTTAGCTTCTGTATTTATCTTGTTTTCTTCTTCTTCTTCTTTTTGCCAACAAATATATCTACTGTTAAAGAAAAAGGGAAAAAAGATGCATTACATCAGAATTTTTTTTATTCTTTTTATACTCGGGTCAAACAATTCCTTTTTACAAGTACTTAAAATATGATTAGACCTTCTTTTCCTCACTTGTTTTAGTAATTTCAACACACAAATTGCACATCTGAACCATTCTGTTTGCGGGTCTTCATTTTGAAATTCAGTTAATTCCTATTGGATTTTCTTAGGATGACAATTTAAAATTTGTTCTGGTTGTTAGGTGGGTGATCCCAAAGTAGACCATAGCTGTTGGGAGAGGCCAGAATCTATGTCACAGAGAAGGCCTCTCACGCAAGTGAACACATCTTCTCCTGGAACAGAGGTAGCAGCAGAAACTGCAGCAGCTTTAGCAGCAGCTTCCTTGGTTTTTGATCCCATCAACTCCACATATTCAGACTTACTTCTTGAGCATTCCGAGCAGCTGTTCACTTTTGCAGATACTCACCGAGGTTCATACAGTGAAAGCATTTCCCAAGTCCAGACATACTATAATTCCACAGGATATAATGATGAGCTCTTGTGGGCAGCTTCCTGGCTTTATCATGCAACTGGTGATGATACGTACCTTAGCTATGTCACTTTAGACAATGGACACAACTTCGCAGGCTGGGGACATACGTCGTGGTTTAGTTGGGACAACAAGCTTGCTGGAACACACGTATGTATCTACCTTCGTCAATAAACCTTTTCACACTTCTACATGGGTCCATATCTTTTCCTCAAGTCTCAACTTCATGGAGCATGATGTAGATTAGCTCTCGTGTGTCCAAATCTTCTAGGATGTGTGCCTTTTCTGGGACTTGTGTTTGGGATTTTGAATTTTTGTTCACCATTATGCAGGTTCTTTTGTCCAGGTTAACTTTCTTCGGCATGGAGAAACTTTCAAGTACTCAGTCAATTGGCCTCCAGATGTACAGGAGAACTGCTGAGCAGCTCATGTGTAGCCTACTCCCATCTTCACCATCAGCCACATCCAGTAGAACTCGCAGTAAATTTCGCTCCTATCTTTCACTGATAGTGTTCTCTTTTTCCATCATCCACAGTGTTCTCTTTTTTCCAATAAGCTTGATGTGGTAAAAAAGTTTGTTCAAGTGTCTGCGTTCCATAAATGTGCTATTTTCTACTTCAATCTGCTGTGGTAGAGTATCTTGCAATTTTAGTTGACTGAATTGCTGTTAAATTTCATCAATAGACCCTGCATCTAGATGTGGCAAACCAATAGATCACTGTCCACATATTAGAACAAGTGCTATGCTTTATATAATTAGAACATTTCATGAATTTCGAAGAATATCTCTTGATATCTGCAGATGTTAACATGCTTTCAAATTTAATGTCATCCTGTCAAGCTGGCTCATGAAGTCTTCAGTCGCAGCCAACAAGTTCAATTAGGGCCTATGATGTAGGACACGGAAGATGCAGCACACAGATTTCACTTCTATTTATTTTTATTTATTTATTTCTTAATTAGCAAGTAGGATTTGTTATTTTCGTTTGGGATCTTAGCAGTCCAACTTTAGTTAGTTTCCTATTTGATTTAGGAGTCCTTTTCCTATTTGATTTAGCCTTTTCTATTTTGATTTAGGAGTCATTTTCTATTTTGATTTCTGATTCTTTTCTTATAAATATAGATGGATGTAAGAGAGAAAAGATACAATGGATTATTAATAAAATTATTCAAAGGCATAGCCTTTTTCTTATCTTCTTTGTTTCGTCTTATCCCTGCCTAGTTGCAGGCTGTTCTACATTAATTGGTTCAGAGCCGAGTTTCTCTGTATCTCTGTTATACAGAGACGTTCCTGTTCCGAGACAGGTTCTTGCGTTATCAGGGACGATAGTGGTCTCGATCCCCGCCATCTTCGCCAAATCCGGGCATTATCCCAGGTACGAATCTACCATCCCAATCCCCATCCTCCACCCCTTTTCCCACAGACAACAAAAACACAACCAAAAGAAAAAAAAACCAAATGACCAGTTGACCAAGTTTGACTATTTGACAAGCTATGTGTCCACCTCACCCATCCATTAAACCTTTTCCCCACTCCAACCGTCATGTCTTGGATTATGTGACACCCCGATCTCATTCCCAGCATCATGTAGCCCCGTTAGCATCCAACAAACATGGTGCTCAATTTCTCCTCCAATCTGAGTTCAATGACTTTAAATCCGAGTTTATCTCTGAGTTGCGCTCTGACTTTCACGACTTTTTCCAAGAATTTAGAGAACTTTTGTTCGGCCGAAAATACAGAGCCCCGATGAAGGTGAACAAAACTTCGAAATACGTGCCCGCTTCCTCGAGATGTGTGCCGACCACTCCAAAGACATTATCAACGTTCGTGCATGCTGCCCCAGAGTCAGACTCAGAATTCATGCATCCTCCTCATGCAGTCGTGACCCCACAATGCCCGTGTTGGAGACAAAGAGAGTTGTGTTGCCGGCACCACCGTTGATACAACCGACGAGTGTCGATCAACCGCCACCACCTCTACCTACACCTCCACCACCACCGCAAATTTCTCACCCATCTCCATCACCCAAACCTGATCCCATTACGGATACCAGGACTTCATCTATGGTTCTTCTTCCCTTATCATGTCCACCTCCCGTCCTCCATCCGAAAGACCATCAGGACCGTGTGATCACTCCAGTGCCATCTGACGACCCCTTCGCCATCAGCTTGGTTCGTCCATGCTTGCACCCGTTTGCGGTCCTTCAATTTTTCGCCCCACAGAAAGAATGTTCTCATCGTCTGTGCTTTGAAGATTGTGCAGTTCAAAGCTTCATCATTCACATCTTCGGACTTGGTCTTCATCTTTGTTTGGTGCCGTGTGCTTTTGCTGATTTCCTCTCGAGGACGAGTTCTTTTCAAGACCGGGGGACTGATGTAGGACACGAAAGATGCAGCACACAGATTTCACTTCTATTTATTTTTATTTATTTATTTCTTAATTAGCAAGTAGGATTTGTTATTTTCGTTTGGAATCTTAACAGTCCAATTTTAGTTAGTTTCCTATTTGATTTTGAAGTCATTTTCCTATTTGATTTAGCCTTTTCTATTTTGATTTAAGAGTCCTTTTCTATTTTGATTTAGGAGTCATTTTCTATTTTGATTTCTGATTCTTTTCTTATAAATATAAATGGATGTAAGAAAGGAAAGATACAATGGATTATTAATAAAATTATTCAAAGGCATAGCCTTTTTCTTATCTTCTTTGTTTCTTCTTATCCCTGCCTAGTTGCAGGCTGTTCTACATTATTCAAAGGCTAGCTGTCTTGTTTAGGATTGATTGCTAAATAAGATAATTCAAATCAATGTTCTTGGTGTCATAATGGCATTCTCACCTCCAATGCAGAGTGGAGATACCCATGTTATATAAAAATATATATACTTAATATCGTTGTATAGGATATGAACATAGAAAACTGAGTTAAGAAAATTTGGCCTATCTAGGATGATCTCATGTATTGGATTCGATTGCGCTTCTGCTGGCCCTTTGACTATGAAAATGCATTAGATTGCTGACTTTCATCACAACGTACATTTAACTTATATGACTTATGGAAATGTACACAAACAAAAGCCTATCTGCAGTCTAGAGATTGATGCATTTAATATTTTTAACATGTATTGTTACACAGGTGGCCTGATATGGATAAGTGAATGGAATTCTCTGCTACACCCCGTAGCATCTGCATTCTTGGCGCTGGTTTTTAGTGACTACATGCTTACTTCTCAGACATCAGCCATTGGTTGCAGCGGGGATACCTTTTCACCCGATGATATTCGTGATTTTGCCATATCACAGGTGATTTCTCTCTCTCTCTCTGTTTTTTTTTTAACCCCCACAACATACAGCAAAAACATGCCACGAAATAAATTAAGGAAAGAAAGAAGACGACATAATTCTTGTTTTCACATGGAGACGTGTGCCATATACAAAACTCTCATAAGCATTCTGGATTGCGAAGGCCTGCAAATCAAAATAGTTTCATTGCATATGTAAGACTTGTTTACGTCTCTTTGCAGGGCCAACCCTGGGCATAGGCGGCGTAGGCCGTCGCCTAGGGCCCCTATGCACTTAAACTCCTTATAATATCTATCACAAAGGGCCCCTGAGATTTTAGGGGATCTCAAGGCCGGCCCTGTCTCTTTGTCATCCTTTATGTTCTCAAGAATTCATGGTTTGTCTGCAGGCTGATTATATCTTGGGAAACAATCCAATGAAGATGAGCTACCTTGTTGGATATGGGAGCAAGTACCCACTTGAGGTGCACCACAGAGGAGCTTCAATACCGAAGAACGAAAAAACAAGCTGTAAGGGTGGCTTCAAATGGCTTGACTCAACCAAACCAAATCCGAATGTCGCCGTTGGAGCGCTGGTTGGAGGACCATTCTTGAATGAAACCTACATAGATTCTCGAAACAATTCCATGCAAGGGGAACCCACCACTTACAACAATGCCCTCATCGTTGGCCTACTCTCTGGCTTGCTCACTACATCCTCGGTCGTCAACTCACTCACTTGAGTTTGTATATATTCGTCAACTCATTAATCCCTAACAACATCATCACAATATTGCAGTGGATGAGATGGAGTTGAGAAATATCATGTTCATCTCCAACCCTCTTTTTGTGTCCATTAAAGTTGTAAAGCTCATGGCCTTGTCACTACCTTGTATCTTTCTCCAAACCATTACATGCAGCCATTGATTGGTGTTGTTCTGTGACAAAAACTTAAATGATAAAAATAGAGAAAATGCAAGAAAAGAAAGAAACCGTACATCCAAATTCAGCTCATGATCGCAATTTGCAGAGAAACTAAATATTTTCACTAAAGCTGATTTTAGAGGAAATAATCACATTCCGTTATTCAATTTAACTCATATATGTAGATTTGAGTTACAACTAAAATGAACAAAACTAAAAACATTCAACAAATTTAATCTCGCATTAAGTATTTGTGAAGTGACAAAAAGTTGGACTGGGCTTCCAGCTCAAAACACTAGCCTGATATGCCCTTATAAGTCTTTAGTTCCCCTCCCTGTTATGCACCATGCAAGACAAGTGATTTTTACGTGGTTCATCCGAAGGCTACGGTCACGCAGCCTTTCGCTCAATTCACTATGAAGAAGATACACAGGGTGCTACACCTTCATAGTCTCACCTTCTCTTTGAGAAAAAACCCCAACATAAGAAAACCCTAGAGAGAAAATAACCTTTATAAGTTTGGACTTACAAGAAAACTTGGGCCTATTGGGCCCAACTTAATGTTGGCCTTTTGAGCCAAACCCAACAATCTCCAACTTGGCGAAAAAGGCCGACCTTTGAAGAATGTTGAAATAGTTGTAGCACCTCCACTTGGTGGAAGCTCACTCCCATCAATGCTGCACCTTAAAGGTGCAGGTCCAATCTTTGGCATGATGAGAGATTGAGTAAGTCCAAGCAATGCCTGAACTTCTCTATTGTAACCAGCTTGGTAAGCATGTCCGCTCCATTTTCATCTGTGTGAATCTTCTTAATGAAGATTTCACCAGCTGCAACCCAATCTCGAACCTTGTGATACATCACTGCTATGTGTTTTGTCCTAGCATGATATACCTGATTCTTTGACAAATAAATAGCACTCTGACTATTACAATATAGCGAGATTGTTTTATGTTTAATGCCCAATTCATTCGCCAAACCTCTCAACTACACTACTTCCTTAGAAGCTCTTATCACTGCCATATACTGTGCCTCTGTAGTGGATAGAGTTGTAGTAGACTGAAGTACTGACTGCCAACTAATGGGTCCACTGGCAAGTGTGTAGACATAACCTGTAGTAGATCTTCTCTTGTCTAAGTCACCTGCATAATCAACATCTACATATCCGAACACGGTTTCTGACCCTGTTTTCTTTCAAACATTATACCCAAGTCTTTGGTGCCCTTTAAATACCTGAGTATTCACTTGACTACATTCCAATGCTCTTTTCCTGGATTCGCCATATATTTGCTGACTACACCGACTGCTTGAACGATATCTTGCCAAGTACAAATCATAGCATACATGAGACATCCTACTGCATTAGCATACGACTTTCTGGACATTTTTGCAACTTCATCATCTGTACTAAGACACTGTCTAGCACTCAAGCTGAAATGAGTTGCAAGTGGAGTAAACACTGGCTTTGCTTTCTGCATACTGAATTTCTCAATTACCTTTGAGATGTAATTCTTTTGTGATAACCACAGCTTGTCAGCCTTTCTGTCTCTCCTAATTTCCATTCCTAACATTTTTTTGGCTGCCTCAAGGTCCTTCATGTCAAACTCCTTATTTAACTAGGATTTGAGTTAAACTACCTTTGATATGTCCTTACATGTAATAAGTATGTCATCCACATAAAGCAATAGCAAAATGAGAATATCTAACACCCTATAGTATACACAACTATCATAATGGTAGTCAATCTGCAACATATAAGAGTCAAAACGCTTGTACCATTGTCTTGGAGATTGCTTAAGCCCATACAGTGACTTCTTCAATCTGCACACATGGCCTTCCTTGCTTGCTTCTTTGAACCCTTCAAATTGCTCCATGTAAATTGTTTCCTCCAAATCACCGTGAAGGAAAGAAGTCTTTACATCTAACTGTTCAAGCTCTATGTCGAACTATGCTACTATAGCCAACAACACCCTGATAGATGTATGCTTGACAACTGGAGAGAATATCTCATCATAGTCAACCCCCTCCTTCTGTGAGTAACCTTTTGCTACAAATCGTGCTTTGAATTTTGGCTTCCCATTTTCCTGCATTGCTTCCTTTTTCCTGAACACCCATTTGCAGCTTACTAGTTTTCTGTCTTTAGGTTTTGGAACCAACTCCCAAACTAAGTTGTTAGGTAGAGATTTCATCTCATCAATCATGGCACCCGTCCAACCTTCTCTTTAACTGCTCTCAATAGCCTCCTGGAAAGTGGTTGGATCACCGCTACTGGTGATAAGAGCAAAGTGTACATCATTGTCATCCCATCCAAACCTTTGACATGGCTTGATGGTTCTCTTTGTTCTTCCCTATGCCAAATTGGTAGGCTCCTTCTAAGCCTCTGTTTGTTCCTCACCTCCTGACATGCTGGTCTCATCTTGACCCTATGTTTGATTATGTACTGTGGTTTCTGTGCTAGGTGGAACCAACTATGCAATTACATTTTCTTTGCTGTTTTCTTGAACTTCATTCTTATGTTCTCTCTTCAGCATAAAGGCTTCATCAAACATTACATCTCTGCTGTAAATTGTTTTTCTGTTTATTGGATCTCATAATTTGTGCCCCTTCACTCATAGGAAGGAGTAACAGCATGATAGGAAACAAATTGTGCAAGAGGATGAAGAGTACATGATTAAATAGAAACTTGGCTCTGATACCATGTTGAATAATAGAATAAAAATAAGGAAAAGGAAGAGAATTGATGGAGAAAATATTGAAGGAGAAGAATTTTTCTCTACACTTAATGATTTTACCCTTTAGCTTTGTGCATGATTAAATAGAAAAAAGGGAGCTACTCATGTTTGGCAAAAAAGGAAAACATTAATTACAAGTTGACTATATAAATACATTGAACTTGGACACTGTCCAGAGATGTAAATACATTGAACTTGGGCACTATCCAGAGATGGGTCCCGAGTTAAATCAGGTCCCACAACACTGAATACTCTCAACATTGAGTAGTCCACCTCTTTACCTGACCACACCTCTTTTGGAGCTTTTAGATTGATGAATGTATTTGGTGACATATTGACCAAGTAGCACGCATGATTAACTGACTCTGCCCAAACACCTTTGGATAGGCCTGCATGAATTCTCATGCTCCTCGCTCTTTCTAGAAGAGTCATGTTCATCCTTTCCGCAAATCCATTCTGGTGAGAAATCTTTGGAACGGTGAAATTCCTTGTGATACCCTGATCTCTGCAAAATTGTAGAAAACCTCCATGTCTGTATTCACCATCATTGTCTGTTCTCAAATACTTGATTTTTTTGCCTGTTTGGTTTTCTACCTCTACCTTCCACTCTTGAATTTAGTGAAGACTTCTGATTTTTCCCTCATGAAGTAGATCCAAGTCTTTCTTAAAAAATCATCAATAAAAGTCAAAAAGTAGGATGCTCCACCATTTGACTTAAATGGGAAAGGTCCCCATACATCTGAGTGAATGTAGTACAGAGTACCCTTAGTTCTACGATATTTATCTGCATCTTTAATTGACACCTTTCTCTGTATGCCAAACAAACAAAACTCGCAAAATTCTAACTTGCATGTTTTAATCCCCTTCAGCAGTTGTCTTTTGTGGAGTTCTAACATGCCTCTCTCACTCATGCCCTAGCTGCATATGCCATAGCTGAGATTCATCTGCACTGTGGTCTTCTTCTGTGGAGACTGTCCCTCCACCTGAAACTGTATCTCCCTTCAATTTGTAGAGGTTGTTGGTCAATCTCGTGCCTTTCATTAACACCATTGCACCCTTTGACACTTTGAGTATGCCATCCTTTCCAGTGACTGTGCACCCATTTGCTTGAAGTATGACTAAGGAAATCAATTTTTTCCCAAGTGCTGCCACCTGTCTCATTTCTCCCAATGTTCTAACAATTCCATCAAACATTTTGATTTTGATGGTGCCCATTCTTATGGCTTTACATGGTGCATCATTACCCATGAGAACACTACCACCATTATAAGACTTATATGAATCAAACAAATTACGGTTATGGCACATATGATAAGAACAACCGGAATCTAAAATCCAAGCATTGGATAGAGACGTACCTGGAGAGATAGATAGGGCTCCCGCTTCGCTTGCTGAAGCAACACCGGCTGTGTCATTCTTCTCAGCCTCCTTCCCATCTGTGTTCTTCACCTTGAGTTTCTAACAATCCTTTTTCCAGTGTCTCTTCTTGCCACAGTAGAAACACCTTCCTAAGTCCTTGCTTCTTGACTTTGACCTGGAGTTGTTTCTTCGTATCTTACTCTTATCCTGAGTCCTGCCACAATCACTGGATCTTCTTTTCATTAGAAGGCCCTCTGCATGTGAGTCATTTCTGGTGGACTTCTTTCTTGTCGCATTAGAGATGATTGCCTGAGTCACTTCATCAAATTTGAGTGTCTCCTTTCCATACAGCAGAGTAGTCACAAAATGATCATATGAATCTGGGAGCGAACTTTGCAACAACAATGATTTATCTTCATCATCGTATTTTACATTGAGCCTCAGTAGATCACTGATTATCTGGTTGAAAGCGTTTATGCGGTCCAACACATCATATGCTTCATCCATCTTCAACCCGTATAGTTCCTTCTTCAAGTGGAGTTTGTTGGACAATAACTTGCCCATGTAGAGCTTCTCAAGCTTTCCCATAGGCTCTTTGCAGTTGTCTCCTCCATGACATTATACAGCACTTCGTCAGAGAGGTAGAGTTGAATGAGGCTGACTATCTTCACATCAACCTTTGTCCACTATGCATCATTCATCTCCTCTGGTTTCTTGTATTTACCTGACAATGCCACTTTGATGTCCTGGTGAATAAGAGTAGTCTTCATTCTTAACTGCCATAATCCGAAGTTACCTCTCCTGTCGAACTTGTCAACTTCGAATTTGTGTCTCCTGCTAATCCAGATGATGCCATTGTCTAGATTGAGGGGAGTTTTGTGCTTCAAGTCTAAAACAGTAAATCTACTCTGGTCACCGCGTAGAACTCGTCACTGCGAATTCACTTGCGAAGAAAGATTTGAATTTCGAGTCTGTATGGCTCCGGAAACTGCGAAACAATGTGGATCGTAGATTTTCTCCGTCGATTCTGACCATTCTAAGCACTTTCTGCAACTGGCCTACAGATTCCCAACAAGGAAACCCTCTTTTTTGAAACAATTGATCAAATACTTGGTGTGGAGTGTCTTTTTCTCAGAGGCAATTTGTCGAACTCTTGCTGGCTGAAGTGTAGCATTGTTGTTTGCTTACTGCAAACCTTGGGATGGTGTTGTGTTGTTTCTTAAAATCCTTCTTCATTTAGGCAAATTACCAAACACTTGGTGGGTAACCCTTCCCTCTGCAGTTTCTTACTGGCCTCCACCTATGGTGGGTTTGTGTGCTATCGATCTTCCAAGAAACTCTGAAGGACAGAGAAGACCTCTTCCTGTTGCTGGCTTGGTAATGTGAACAGTGCTCTTATGCACGACTAGGAGAGAAAGGAACTGCTCTTGGGATGAAACTAGCGTGAGAGGGGCTTGATCTCGGCTGGTGAATAGAGTTGGAACGTTTCCTATTGATTTGTGCGTTGCTGCACGGAGTCTGGCAAATCTGCAGCCTTGCTGCTATGCGCCTACCCACCTTGGTTGAACCACAATCTAAATTGCTGCCTGTCTGTTTTCTCACAAATCTGCAGCCTTGCTGCTATCCGATCGAACTGTCCTCTGAAAAACCCCCTTGCCTAGCTACTCTCAGATCTGATCAATTAGGAAGGGAACATACTGCCCTGATCTGCAGTTTTTCAAACTGAAAAAAAACTCTTGATGCCGATCTGCTCTGGCGGTGCTCTGTTCTTATTGATCATGGAAAACCCCTTCTGAAAGTTGAGTTCTTGCTGGACCGAGAAAATCCCTTGAACCCGACGATATGCTTGTGTTTCTGAAAAACCCCAAAACACGATCTGAACTTCTGCACCGATGGAGGTTTTCTTAAGACTGAGACGCTACTGATCTGTCGTGCCCCTCTTTCTTCTTCTCGCTAGTTCCAACTTGTTCCGCCTGCGTGTGATTATCTGGTTGCTAGAACTGGAACCCCTTCGACAGTGGTTCCTCTTATAGAGCCCGACGGTGAAATCTGGATCCAATCCTTCAAATCGACGATCTCTGACCTGATTGCCTTCCTACGGGAGCTTAACTTCTATACCAATTGTTGATTTTCACGTGGTTCCGTTGAAGACTACGTTTATAGTTTACGGACAGTTTCCTCAATTTACTATGAAGAAAAAAAAATAAGGTGCTACATTTTCATAGTCTCACCTTCTTTCTGAAAAAAAAACTCTAATACTGGAAAATCTTAGAGAAAAAACTAACCCTTACAAATTTGGATTTAGAAGAAGACTTGAGCCTATTTGGCCCAACTTAATATTGATCTTTTGAGCCCACCCCAACAACTTTCACACAGTCAATGTGGGACAATCGTTCGTACCTCAACAATCCTCTTCTTGAACGAGGCTCTTCTGTTGATAGAATGTCATCAATCATCCCATTTTGCTAGAGGATTCTTGAGTCTATGTATTGTGACTTGGAGATTTAGCTCTAATATCACTATTAGAACTGAGCTTTCAGTCCAAAAGACTAGTCTGATAGGTGGAGAGACTTAATCTCTTAGAGTGTTTAGTTTCACTCTCACAAGTCACAACCGATGTGAGACTCTCATTCGCACCGTAATATGTATAACACTTAAGGCATTCTTCTCTTAATGATTAATTTTTTAGAATGAGTTTAAATCCAAAAATGATATCAAATTATAATTTTTTAATATGTTTTAAAATAGATTTCGTGTGCAACAGCAGGACGGATCTATACGTGAGAGTGAAGGGTTGAAGTTTACATATAGGACGGCTATATGCAGGGTACAATTCCCGTATTGTTAGCATCACGGGTTGAAATATCGGCCGATACGTATCGTATCGGCCGATATATATCGGTTTTGGATATGTGAATATCGGCCGATATGTATCGTATCGGCCGATATTCACAATATCGGCCTTGATATCGGCCGTATTATATCGGCCGATATTTAAAAAAATAAGGAAGAAAGGGAAAAATATCGGCCGATATATCGGCCGATAACGATATATCAGGTCGACATATCGTATCGGCCGATATTTTAAACCCAGGTTAGCATGACAGACCTCTTATCAAACAAGGAAACCTTCCAATGATAATACCCGACGTGTTGATATACTCTGGAACAGGTTTCAGTGAGAGAAACCGTGATGGCATGTGAGATATCAGGTGTCTATGAGCAATGATGAATGTTGATTTTTTAAATTGGTTTGTATTAAAATGATGAATTTATTAAAATTCTACTTCAAACAGAAATAAGGTTTTTATTACAACCAATTCTTAAAAAAATATTAAAAATAATAAATTTGGAAATTTGAAATATATAACTTCAATTATTATTTTTTCAGAACATCACATTTATGCACAACTTTTTCCAACTCCAACCCATAATTATGTAGATCTCAATTTGTTTATTTCGCACTTCAATGTGTATCATAATTTGTCAATGCATTGAAATAGATCTATGTGGTTCCTTTTTCAATTTGTCAAATTTGTAGTTTAAATTCACTACTAAAACTAGATGCTTTAATTGAAACAATTTATTTGTTTACGATTCGTTAACGTAATGTACATTAATTATTGATAAATTAATAGTATGCTCAATAACATCACATTTCGAACCTAAACCTAATATCATGATATAATGGTCCATTTCAAAAGAATGTATATTTATATGATAGCCAAAAGATTATAAATTTAATCATACAATTATATAAAATTTACTTATAAACTTTCTAAAAATAAGTTCCTTTCAATATAAAGATATTCCCAACAGTAAAAGAAATATAGAATTTTAAAAAAATTCAAAAAATAAATAAATTTGGAATTAGAATATTTTAAATAAATTTGGAATTGGAATATTTAAATGAAATTGAACAAGATTAATCTAATTCACAAACTAAACTAAATTAGCACTGAACTATTATTCGATGAGTTGAATCACAAATTATTTGAATGAATTATTTTATCTTCACTAGTTAGAAAGAACAAGGTAACTATCTTTCAATTTACTCATAAGATGAGACAACAATAGACTCCCACGTATAATACAAAAGTTAAAGAAAAAAATTGATGTTATCATAATTTATATAGTTTTAAAAATAGTTTCATTAATAAATTTAATGTATTTTCTTAGAGCCTTGGATTTATGCATATACCTTTTCAACGATAGAACATATGAGGCTAAAGTTTAGCAATTAAAAATGATTTATTGTTACCAAAAGTTAAAGTGCTTAAAGATCACGAGTATATTGGTCTAATTAAGATAATCTTTTAGATCTCTTATTCATATATTAATCTTTCAACTAGATCCATAGTAGGTGGTCAATCTACGGAGCAAATAAGTAGTGAAATTTTAGTTATTAAAAGTAATTGAAAATCATAAAATTTTACGAAGCTAAGAAATTATAGTTTAATTGACAAAATCGAGTTTTTTCCCTTCAAGTTATTTATGAACCTTGTACTTTATTAAGCCAATCAAGGAGCTTTTTTCCTTTATTTTGCCTTTTGCATCCATGTGCAGATTATATGGGGTGGAAAGATAATTGAAAGTCATCTAGTTTTGAAGACCTTAAAAAGAATATTTCGTTGATCTAATTATGTTTTATAACAGCCAATCCGTGAATATGGCTTAGGGTCCAACTCAGTATAAAATTGTCCACTCTGAGTCCAAAATCATGGCCCTCACGGCTTTGCCTTTAAGCTTATCCCAACCCGATAGGTCCAAAACGCGTCACACTTGAGTGAAGGGAGATACCATTTATAAACCCCATCAGAAAGTTCTTCACTTTCGATGTGGGACTCTGCAAAGCTCCCATACGCCCAACCACTGCTGGGTTGTCGGATTCGACCGGCCCACACTACTAGTCCAATCGACAGGGCCCAATTTCACTTGGATCAGCCCCTCTAGGGCCTAGCCTCTGGCTCGTGGGTCAGAATATCACATGTTTTTTTGTCCTTCATATTACTAATGGACTCATCATATGTGGTTAAAGTGGACCCTACATATGTAAACTTCAAAGGTTAAAAAATAAATTGAAGCCATAAAAAATTAATTAAGGATTTCAAAAAATGGCGTCATTGATTTGATCAAGGTTGGAATCATATTTCTTATTCTAAGTCAAGTCATTTAATCAAAGAAAATTAATAAAGCTCAGAAAATTAGATGATTTATTTTTATCGATGATCTTAATTAATTTATTTTCCTTGTGTGATAAAAATTTGATTTTCAATTATTTAAATTAATTAATTTTAAAATAATTAGATTTCCTAGACAAAATGAAAATACACAGTCTATTGTCCCTATTTAATCAAACTGTTTGGAAAATCCTAATTCTTAAAATAAGCAGTTAATTAATAGAATTATTAATTTAAAATAAATAAAGATATCAATAATTAATTAATCAAAGAAGAATAAAATGGAAGCAATTAAATAAATAAAACAAAATAAATGAAAAAAACCTAAACCCACTCTTAGTCCTCAAACCTTGGCCCGATTGCCCGAATACTCACCCTCTCAAATCATCTCTTGGTCTCACCAACACTTGAACCTGACCCTCTCCCTAAGGGCAACTGGTATGGGCTCGCTAAATATGGTTGGCTATGCCACATAATAACAAGTCATATAATTAAATAATATTTTTTTATGACATGGCTGGCTATAATTTTTAGTTAGCCTCGTCATACGGTATAGTGTTAACTAGAATGGCTACTTTTTAATATTTTTTTTTATGTACATTTTTTAACAAATTTAAAATAAAATAAATATAAAGATATTACATATTTTTTCACAAGTAACAAAACATACATATTTTTTTTCTCATATATTTTGTTTACAAATGTAAAGGAAAAAAAATTGAACAGTAATTTTTTTTAAAATTTTAAAGTTATTTTTTAAGCACTGTATATTTTCAAAATTTCTCAAATTAAATATCCGAAGTAATTACGATAGCCTGATAAAAATACTTTAAGAATTCAAGGTCTTTTGACACTCCCAAATGCTTAAAACACAGTGTTTTACAAATAAGGGTATCCCTTGGTTGTGTGGAAAATATATTTGGAAGTGTCAAAAGACCTTAAAGTCTTAAAGTATTTTTATCAGGCTATCGTAATTAATCCGGATATTCAATTTGATAAATTTTGGAAATACACAGTGCTTAAAAAATAACTGTTTATGTTGTCGATATCTCCTTTAAAACTTTAAAATTATTTTTTAAGCACTGTGTATTTCCAAAATTTATCAAATTGAATATCCGGACTAATTATCATAACCTAATAAAAATTCTTTAAGACTTTAAGGTCTTTTGACGCTCCCAAATATATTTTCCACACATCTAAGGGATACCCTTATTTGTAAAACATTGTGTTTTAAGCATTTGGAAGTGTCAAAAGATTATGAATTCTTAAAGTATTTTTATCAGGCTATCATAATTACTCCGAATATTTAATTTGAAAAATTTTGAAAATACACAGTGCTTAAAAAATAACTTTAAAATTTAATTTTTATTTCTCAATAGCTATAATTTTAATTTTTTGTACAGAATAATTTTAATTTTTTGTTTCTCATATATTTTATTTACAAATGTAAAGGAAAAAAAATCAAAAGGTAAAGAGTTATTTTTTATTTTTTGTATAAAAAATAAAATAATAAAGTAAAGAAAAAATAATTATTTGCCCTAATATACAAATTATACCAAAAAACAAAACAAAAAATCCAAAATAATCAAATAAATAAATAAAAAGAGAAAATCAAAAAATCAAAAACTATATACAAGTTATATATATATATATAAAGGAGAGAGAAAGAAATGGCTGGTAGCCAGCCATTTAAAAAAATTCATGTGGGCCCCACAAATAACTAGCCCCATACGGTCCAACCACGGTAGCCATAGGGCCAGCTAGCTGGCCGTATGGCCACTATACCGGTTGCCCTAAGCCTCCTAGTTGACCCACGCGACCTGAGGTACCAATCCCTCATTCCCATTGTAATGACATGACTGTGATCACACCTTTCGAAGAGTTTATGAATTGCAAATTTCGGTGCACGATGTTTGATTTCATAGTTCAGTAAGTGGGTTTTCCAACGTGACCAAGTTTTCCCAAATCCAAGCTCTCTAACCTAAGTTATGACTTTTAAATATAGAGATACAGAGTGATCGGTCGAACCAATTATTGGATAGAACCATCGGACGATTCGATGGATCGCCGGACGATTTTTCAGAAACTGGAAATTTATAGTTTGTTTATCTGTTTTTGTGGGACGATCCAATAGAATTTATCAATGGATCCAATGACCCATTGGTCTGGTCGACAGTATTTATCGGTCTGACCGAAGGGCCACCGACAGTTTCAATTATAAAAAGGGATTTGTAACGACTTGACCCTTAAATTCGGATTTTTATTTGAAAAAATGATTAAGCGAACATGTGGGAATGTGCTTGACTTGTGTGGGAGAGTGTTGGAAACCTCCTAGTGAGACCTAGGGGACTTTGCAGAATTCTAGAAATTTCTGCTATCATTTTCGAGCACTCGAGAGAAGTCTTGAGCAATTTTTAAAAACCGATCCATCTCATGACCCATCAAAATAGAAGGGTGGGTTAAATAAGTCTCAACTGGGTTAACCATGGTCAAACTCGGTCAAACCCATGCCATTAATATAGATATTATAAATAATATTAAATTATTTATTCAAGTTAATTTATGATTAAAATAAAATTTTAAACAAAAAATAGAGTTCTCTATCAAATATCAACTTCTATTCTTTAAATCAATAAAATAAAAATATGTAAACAAAATTAATTTATTGTATTATGTATATGGACAAATAAGCTGCATAAAATAAATAATATGATGTGAATGGTTATTTATAAACACAAATAATTTTTCGTACAAAATTGACCTTTAGCCAATATGGCCAAGGGATTTTTAGAATTTTAATCAAAACTTAACTTTTTTTAAATTATAGAAAACATAGAATTTTTTTTAAATAAATTCAAAAGATAGGAGTGTTTTAAAAAAAAAAATCCAAATAAAAGTCAATTCTTTATTCCTTTAAAATAAACAATATCACATTGCACACATATAAAATTACAATCATGATTCGTAAATAAAAGAAAATTCATGTAGGGAAAATAAAATGTGAAGAGAGAGAGAATACATTATTTCAAAGTGAGATAACATTGGAAACATTAAAGCCATTAAAACCGCATTAAATTCAAGATTTAGAAACTGAGAGTTGAGAGGTGAGAAACATTGCAAGCACTTAAATTTGGAATGTGGAGAAAGGAGTGGGAGTCCCACATCGACAAAAAACAAAAATTCTACTCTAAGGTGAGGGTTATAAATCAAAAAGTTGAGTATTT
The DNA here is from genome assembly GCA_013350335.1 of Chimonanthus salicifolius. Classification (NCBI taxonomy): domain Eukaryota; kingdom Viridiplantae; phylum Streptophyta; class Magnoliopsida; order Laurales; family Calycanthaceae; genus Chimonanthus; species Chimonanthus salicifolius. The sequence goes on from CM023542.1 coordinate 24,299,205, forward strand.
ATCATTCCACGGCCAATGTTCGGCTTATATTGGGTTGGGCAGAATGTGGCCCATTGGGTTACATAAAATAAAAAATATTTTTTAATGGTTGTTTGGATTTTTTTTTTTTTTGAAAAATTATATTCAAATTTTTTTAAACGGTTACAAGTCGCGGGTTGTTTATCAAAATCCGGTTTAACGATGGGGGTTTATAAGAAGTCGGCCTGTAAAGTGGGTAGTCACGGTTGAACTGACAGTTTATTAGATTGCAAGATGTTTACAGAAGCCCATAATCCCCTCTCGGGGTGAAGGTGTCCTCGAGGGCCAGAACTTGAAGGCTTATCTGAGAATGTAGAAAACTTGCAGGTAGAAAATTTGGTAATTGAACCTCGAATTCGAGAACTTGAGTAGGAGCCTGGGGTTCGAGAACTTGAGTGGGGGCTTGAGGGCTCGAGACAGTGTCTCGAGGGCCTGAGCTCAAGGACTTGAGGGATCTTTCGAGTCTTCGAATCGCTGTAGAAATGACTTAGTTAAGATACCCAATTCTGTTTTCGAGGGGATATGATTCATACCTCTCTCCCCTTTTTGGGGAGAAACCCCTCCCAGCTGATCAGGGCTTTTTGCCTCCCTTTTTCCCTTGGACTTACCATGTGCATGAGAGGGCATTGGATTAGGAACCTTCTTGGGCCTCCATTTCGCTAGGGATTCTGTGGTTGAGTTAATTTCTCCCTTGTCATTCAGATTTCTCTTTTCTAAATTTAAATGCATAGGATAGCAAAAGGGTGAGTGAAACTAAGAGAGGAGATGAGGGATCCATTGTAGAGAAATTGGGTCTCAAGTTGGGGAAAAATTGGAGATGATTTGGGAGGTGGAAGAGGGGATTTGTTGGGAATGGGGAAAATGGGGAAAAATGTAGATATTCTCATTATTTGTATGGGTTGGAGTTCAACCCTCCTAAACCTTTAGGGTTTGGTTCTATTTGAGGTATATGACGTTAGATAGGGTTGGACTTGAGGAAAATTGGGGGTTTCCTTCTCATTATGAAATTAAGCTTGGGAATAACTGAATGGTGATCTATTCATGTCGTATGATGGTTTATTTTGTGTATCGTTGCTTAAGGGCGTAGTTCTTCCGGCCTTGATGTTTGACAAATCGAGGAGAGCCCGAAGGCACTTTAGAACCCCTAGGTGAGGGAGTTATATACTTAAGTTGTTGAAACTAATGTTTATATGCAATATTGGAATTCATGGTTGATGAACTATGTATGTTGAAACCCTATTTGATTGATTAAATTCTAAGTATGATGAATTGTGTATGAAAACCTATGCTTGAGTGTTGGGATGAGATACATGTACACGCGTTGAATGAATTCCTTATGCAGTTGAATGATTGAGGGGTCTGATTGCATGTATATGTGGTACGTAGGCAGCTGAGAGAATTGTGCCTCAGTCCCAAATTGTTCGTATTGGTGATGTGTTTGGGTTAGGCATCCCTACCTCAAGTGGGAGAAAGAAGCGATGATGGACAAATGTGAGGTTAGGCCACCTCTTAACTAATTTTATATGAGTGTGAATTATGGATTGGTTAACATTGTATGAACAATATGTTTGCCTTGTATTATCGGTTCGTTGAATTGTGAAATGCATGCCCACATACATACATATGCTTGTTGTAGTGCATCTTACCCACTCATGTAGACTTGGGATATGTCAACGTGGGAGACATATAGGCATCATGTAAAGGTCGGGACATGACATCATGGGTGCACTAGCACATTTGGTATATGCATGAGGGTTAGAGGAGACTGATGGGAGTGTGTGTTCTTGGTGTAGACCCACCAACGCTAGGTGATGGACCCTATATAAAGACCGAGAGTGGCTATGATGACATGGGAGCCTAGAGATGACACATAGAGATTGTGGCATTGATGTGGACGTTGCTCGATAACATAGACACCATGGAAGAGTAAGACCCTCACGTGTATATTTCGTGGATGGGTAATTCTCTCACGTCTGCACGAGCATGGTATGTCATAGTAGTTGAGGATGAGCGTTCCCTCATGCTAGTGCTGTCATTGGGCATGCAAGGGGAGATAAGTCGTGCTAGGCTCGCCGGGTAAGTCGTGGTCTGACCCACAGAGGGGAAACACATTTACCACCATACACGAGTAAGACCGTCACGTGTTTATATTGTGGATGGGTAAGTCTGTCACGGATGTATGAGCATAGTATGGGCTGGATACACAAGCCGAGACGTCTCACACATGGGAGTCGTGCTAAATGTGCCGGGTAAGTTGGGGTCCTACATGTACCAGGGGTCACTGTGATTATGTTTGCACAGGCACATGATGGTCTCTTCTAGACGTATTGGACCCACGGTTTGGGTATTGGATCCAAGGTTGGTATTGGACCCACGGTTTGGGTATTGAATCTAGGGCTAGTATTGGACCCACGGTTTGGGTGTTGGACCCAGGGTTGGTATTGGGCCCATGGTTTGAATGTTGGACCCAGGGTTAGTATTGGGCCGATGGTTTGAATGTTGGACCCAGGGTTAGTATTGGACCCATGTTTTGGGTGTTGGACCCATGGTTTGTGTAACGCCCCGCCCTTTTTTCACTTGCCACAAATCAGAGTATTTTTTTTTTTAAAGAGTGAGAGAGAGCGGGGACGTCACGACATGAGCTAAGTCCGAGTTTCCAAAACCCGACCCTTAACTGGCAACCTTTACGTGTGCATGGACTAAGTCCACTTAAACATTTCACACGTTTTCTGAATACTTGCGGAAAAGAAACATGTCATTATTAAGCAAGGAAACCAATCACCATACACTTAACTGAAACTTAAATATCATCAAACCATAGCAAAATAATTCTAAGTTATTACAGTCCAAAACATCAGTCCTCCCAATACATCTTTCAAAATCAAACTAGGTAATATAAACATCAAACTGTCCAAGCTTCTATGCTTGACTCCCTTCTTGTCCCATGTCTTTGTCCTTCCCTATTCCATCATCTATAGGGTAGAAGTAGGGCATTAGTCAACATGCCCAGTAGGAATTCCAAGTAGGGTTATGGTACACATAGGATCAATCTAAAAATTAAGATAGAAACATGTTATCATATTTGAAAATACATCTCATAAGAGTAAATACAACGCATGATATCCAAATCATAATCATGCTTACTTATGCATCATGTCATGGTGTCAATGTCAAATGATCACTCACCCAATTCCATATCCCATCACATCATATGTAAATAGTTTCCTTGATAAATCACCATAACAAGGTGTTCCCTTGGCCAATTACGTCCGCAGTGTTTTGTGACGGCACCACCAGGCCACTGTTATACCTCCCCACATATATTAATCGGAATTACCGATGGAGTTGGACTCCTCCCTCTGCGCAGGGTTTCGAGACTGTTTACCCAGGAGCTCTTTGGTCCAGACTACGCCGTACCCATTCTTAACAATCACGGACAAGGACAAAATATCAATAGTTCACATAGCTTCATACAAGCTAGTCTCAAGCCCCAAGTTATGTCCGGACAGCTCATAACTTAGCTTGTTGTCCCATGTATTCCCTCCCATGCCATGCATGAGATAATGAATGTAAGAATGCCATTTTATATCGAATTATATAATATCATTGGAAACAAGTTCATAGCATAGACCATTTGTTAAACCAAAGTAAAACATCAAATTTGGAAATAAAACCAGTGTCATATATATAATCCATAGTGTCTCAATAAGGTAGTGAAATTCCGTTACTAGAAGTATGCAAGACCTAGAGGGGGGTGAATAGGTCTGATCTGATTTTATTTTCCTTTTTAATAATTTATCAATTTAACAACATGTGCAGCGGAATAAACGTGTGTGCAAGTGATAAACAAATGAATCAAACCATTAAAGCAAACCACACATGCACAACGATATATAGTGGTCCAGTTCACCTGAAGCTATATCCACTGTTGGACTCACCCTCTCTAGGGCTATCCCAAATCCAATATGTATGTGAGCCACACCCAAACATTACAACCTAGTTTTGAAAGGTTCGACTGCCCTGGTCTAATCGTTGACACCTATTTTTTAAGGTGGTTCAATCACACTGATCTAATCCACCGTACAATGATAAATAAAGAACACTTGCCTTGGGCCTTAACAATTCTTCAAAATGTGTTCTTCTTGTGCTCGATGTTTCTGCGCCTCTTCCTTTAGATTAGGTTCACTATAGTTGAGTATTGGCACAGCAGGACAAGGGTATTAGGACAAAGGTATAACTGATTTTTGGTCCTAGATAAAACACCCTTAACTTCATCAAACTTAAGGTATTGATTACCCAAACATATCCTTGTTAGAGGATGATGAAGAAGGTGTGAGAAGGGACTGAAAATCTCTCTGGTCTCAGTTGTTATTTTTCCAAAAAGGATCTGTGTGTTTATTTCATTCAGCCCACAGATATAAATAAGACAGTGTCTGGTTTTGTGGCCAGTCACGTCCACAAGGCCTCAAGGATTCCTATGAGGCCTCTTGGCGGTATATAGTAAGACAACACAGATTCTGTATAAATTATTCTATTTGTCAAACAGTTAATGACCAGCCAATTAGGATGCCACCTGTACATGATTGACCATCAATTTATTTCAGTCATCAATTAAGGATTTACATAGAGAGATAAAGCTTGATGATTATATTCATACTCAAGACAGATTGAGGAGCCTTTCCATATTAATACAAGATAGCTGCTAGGCTCCCAACAACTTATTCAAACTATGAGGTGGCAAATGGAGTTTTTCAAAAAAAGGTTTTTCCTTATTACCATAATAAACTCCCAATTAAAGATTACAGATTTATTTATCTAAATCAGTAAGAGACTTGGTCAAAAGACACAAGGTCATGCTGAGTTACAGCTGTCCCAAATACGACTCAGCAAAAGACTGGCTGCGAGGCCTCGACAAACTGCACGAGGCCTCGAGGCTGAAAGTCAATTATATTCTAATTTTCCAGTTTATAAACAATTGACTTCTAAGGTTTTTGGCTTAGCTTAAGGTCTCCTAAGGTTCACTTACATGTATGCCAATAACATATTCGGTGTAGATTCTTCCATGCATAGTAGATCTTCACATTCTTCCAAAGCAAGGTCTAACTGAGTCACGTAATTAACAATATGAGTGACTCGGACGAGCCGGGGCACTTACAGGTAGGAATCCTACCCACGTTCGATTTACTGTCCTTGTTGTTTTGTGATAATAACGATAACGGTCACGTCGAAACGAATCGCAAACCCTTTGCGAATCTCTTTACCTTATTAAATTTAATCGCATATAAAAATCAATCTGACTATCCATTTAATTTTCATTACTCCTCACGTCCTACCATATAAACAGATACATTTGAAAAATATTCAAAAATCAAACTTTTCAATTCAGTGAACTGAATCATGCCCAAATACTATTTTCTGCCTTTACCCGCAAACTTTTAGTCGGCTGAATACAATATGCAGTCGGCTGCAACACAACTAAGTACTATATATATTGACCTGCAACCTTTCAGTCGGCTGACTTTGGGTCAAACCTTTTGTATTCTCGGTCAATCCTTGGATCAGATCTTTGTGTGTTCGGCCAGCATACATTCAGTCGACTGAATCAAATATTCAGTCGGTTGAATCATCAATCAACCGATTACGTGTTTGGTAAGTATACTTTCAGTCGACTGAATCTATGATTCAGTCGGCTGAAACACACCAGATCACTTTATTTGTTTGGCATGTCTATATTCAGTTGACTGAGACACCAATAGATCCCATATATTTTAATCCATGTCGACTGAATCATGAGATTCAGTCAGTTGAAACTCCCAGATAACCTTGTCTGCTTCGGCCAGTAACAGTTCAGTCAACTGAATCCTAGATTCAGTCGACTGACTCTTTGTCAGTCCTATTTGTTTGCATGTATGGCTAGGCTCTTCCTCATGAAATCCATCCTCATTCATATCTAAATGTGGATTTCATATTCAACCCTTCGTTTACTAAGTTTATCTAACCCATTAGTCAAGGTTGGAGTCTTTTTCATAATCCTTCATTCGTAGCATGAATTCAGTTTTAAATCTTATTTTGTTCGAACCCATCTCCATTCCTCAAATGGATTTCCAATTCCATGATCATATAACAGTTTGACCATTTATTTCAACCACTCATGGAGCCCATGGGTTCAGCCACACCATGGTCAAACCTATGGCTTCCTTAATCTCATTCCCATCTTGTTAAACATTAGACATACCTTCTTTCCCGTCTCCTTCTTTTCTTTTGGTTTGTCCTTTCCTTCCTTAATCCTTCTCTTTCCTTTGCTCTTCAATAGTTCTCCAAGTGTCGAAATATAGGTGGGAGAGAGATAGAGAAAAAGAGGAAAGAAATCTCTTTGTTGCAAGAGAGAGAGTGATCGGCCAAGGGGTGTGGAGTGCCCCTTGGTTGGTATTTTTTAGGTAACAGCCTAAACCCTTTCATTTTCCCCCATTAAGGTTTTGTTTAATCAAGGTGTCCTTTGGCTTAACTAAGGAGACTCTTGGCTTAAGCCAAGAAATCCTTTGACTTCCATCGATTCCATGGGTTTCATGTCCTTTGAGATGGAAGACTCCTCACATGCCCAACTCAACTCTAGCCATTTAATCTTGAACTCAAGTCTTGAACTCATTCATGGTTGACCAAGTCAACCATGACATTGCCGACCATGCACCACATGGCATTTGGGTCCCACCTTCGCCATGTCACTCAATGATGTGGCACTTTGCCTAGTTGGCTTCCATGTGATGACTTATTATGTCACATGGCAATGCCACATCACCCACTTGCCACCTCACTTGATAAGGTATTTAATGTATTGGATCTTAATTGGGTAGCTGACCCAATTACTTTGAACTTACCCAATTACTTAAAATTAAGTTCACTATCCCAATTGGATAGTTGACCCATTTAATTAGACTTACCCAATTTATTTAAAATCAAGTTTACCCATGATCCATTGGGCCTTAATTGGGTAATTGACCCAATTCCTTACCCATCTAAGGTCCATTTCAACTATTTAATCTTAAATTTAATCAATTTGTAATTCAAATAGATCAATCCAATATATTTATAAGTGATGAAAATTCGGGGTATTACAGTTTGGGTATTGGACCTAGGTTATGGATGTTGCACACATAGTTCGGTAGATGCATGACATGATGCATAGCATGTGAGGTATTCCATACTTGAGTTGTGGACTTAATCCGGTGAGTGGATCGGAATGAGGAATGGTAAGAATAAAGGTAGCACTATGCGTGATCTGATCTCACAAGAGTTCGTAGGCAGTTGATTATTTAGTTCGATCACAACAGTGGTCAGAGAGAACTCAAGATTCAAAGGAATCCTCTTACATGGGTGGGTCCCACGTGTAGGGATAAAGATGTGTGTTGTTCTAAAGTTTCAAAAAAAATCTTAGTCACGTGTTTCGAAGGGCGGGACATGACATGCTTCGCATTTTAGGGTTTTGAATACCCTTTTCCCTCTTTTCCCTTTTTTTTTTCCTTAGGGTGGGGGATTTTTCCTTCAGACCTCTCTTCCTCCCATCTTTCATCGAGCATTTCTCCTTCCCCTATTTTTCTCCCCCTTTTTTCTCTGTCATAGTCACCACCGGCGACACTCCGCCTGCGATGATCATCGTTCAGGGTTGGGTTTGATTCCAAGGTTCCTTTTGGACTTCGGAGGATCCAGAGTTTTTTATTTTTGAGGTAGGGAGTACAAGATTTTATTGCATGGTTGATTCAAGAAATTTATTGGTGTTTTCTTTTGATTTGTTTGAAAACAAATTAGTATACTTTATCGTTTTTCAAAAACATGTTGTGATGAGATTTTTATGTAATATTGTGTGATTTATGTGATTGGGGATATATGGAATGACGTGAAAGAAGTCGTGGTTCGATAACGGGCACTACTCACTAAAAATAATAAAACTTATAAGGGAGTTGATGGTTCTAAAATAGTGAGCAGGATTTGGATGCCCAGGATGATCCACGAGGATCTCTCAGCTGAATTTGTACAGTGATCTATGGAAAAAAAAAATATTTGAGAAGGTCAGTCGATCCATCAATCGACTGACATGTCGTGTGAAGACTGTCTGTAAATACAGATCAATCTGTGATACTGTTAGTCGATCCATCAATCCACTGACAGATCGACTGATGACTGTTTGTAAATACTGATCAATCTCAAATAGAAGCAGTCAACCCATCAGTCAACTGATAGATCAACTAGAGACAATCCATCAGTCGATTAAGAACCCGACTGATGTATGTCCGTAAAATCAGACAGGTTACTAAAAATGTTAGTTGAACCGTCAGTCGACTGACATGGCGTCTGATGATTCTCTTGAATGACAAAACAGTTGACGCTTGGTAGACTGGGAATTCAGACGACTTATCAGTCGATGTAGTAGTTGACTGACACGGAAACCGCACAACAATTGTGGCGGTTTCCGGTAGTTCGTTAATCATTTTTATCCTCTCCTTTTTTTTTTCTTGTTTTAGCAGTTCCACCCTATGAAACATACCAGAGAAGATTGTACAATCGGGATTTGAGAAATAGAAGAAAAGAGAAAAGAAAAAAAGGATGACTTTTCTTTCCAAATCTCTCTCTCTCTCAATTTCTCTTTATTCCGCTTTTATCTTGTTACATTTCATGGTTATCACATATATATCACTTTGGATACTATTCTCTTCATGTTTCTATATACTTATCGGTCTTTGTTTATATGGCTATCATGGACTCTCCTTTGTCAATGTTTGACAAAAAGGGGGGAGTAATGCTAATGTTGAGGGGGAGACTCAAATCCCACCAGTCTTTGCCTTGTTTTAGGCAAGAGAATTATTTATTGCAGGCATCTCTTCAGGAGGAGAATTCCAAAGTTGAAGACCTAAGTGTCCCTATTTTTTGTGTACTTTTATTGAGTCTTCTTTTGTAATTTACATATTGAGTCCTGTAATAAGTTGGTTGTGTGACTTAGAATTTAGGTTTTGTCACGAAATTGACAAAGGGGGAGATTGTAAGAGCCCGATTTATCAGGGTCTCCTCTTGTCAATTTCGTGCCCTTCTCAAGACCTTGCCTTGGTTGGAGGATCGCATGAAGCCCATGAAGTTCATAAAGCTTGCTAAAGTTTTTCTTTCAGGTGTGTGGCAACATAACAGGTAAATCACCTAGGTTGGATTTATTATTGTTGTATTAAAATTAATTGAGGCCTAAAGCGAAAGCCCATGTGTAAAAAAGACTATATCCAAAGCCCAGATGCATACGTCACATTTACTAGGTTCGAGCTGTCGACCAAGGATCGATAGGTCGAAGGATCTATTGTTGTTAAGGCCGACAGGTCAAACAATTTTTGACCTATCGAGAGACCTTTCTTGTTGTCCTCTTTTCGTTGCTCTCGGTTCGATCGTTAGAATATGTTCGACATATCCACAAGACTTTTTGGAAATCCTATTTTTCATCCCATCGAAAATTCTCGACTTGTCGAGGACACTATCTTTTAAACATTGCATCATTGGTTTGTGTGTCAACATGTCGAGACTTTTCCTTCAGCTCCTCGACCTATCGAACGTCGTCTTTTGTATCCGTTGATTAACCGTTGTGATTTTTGTTATAAATACGGATTAAGCTTTAATGAAAGGACACAAAGTGAGATTAAGGAGAAATTTTTTGAGAGAGCCTTAACCCAGAAAACCCTAGATCTGGGAACCATTCTTCACTTGTTCTCAAGAATCGACCCTATGTTTCTTGTTGAGACATGAAAAATGACTATTTTACTCATGATTTTTGGACTAGTTAGCTCTCAATTTTGTATACATTAGGTGCATTTAATATAACTTGTGAGTTTTGTAGATAAAAATGGAAAGTATGTGAAATCAGTTTAAATCCAGAAGAAATTGCAAGGATTTGTGCTTAAAATGGAAGACCCATAATTTTTATAATTAATTTTTGACCACTTTTAGGGATATTATTGTAAATTAAATAATCTAGATCAAAGTATGAGAGTCTAGATTAATTCAATATTTTTAGATTTTAAGTGGTGAGTTAATTATTTTAATTCTAGAGAGAAAAACTGCAATTTCAAGGGCCAGAGTCTGAATTTCAATTCCATGAGCTAGAAATCTACTCTAATTGGGCCAAGTTATGCTCCAAATGCCAGACATTGACCCAGGCTCAAGTATCCATGCGCAATTCACAAAGTGGGCCAGACCAATGTGCAAGTCCAAGTCTAGCAGGCCCAAGTTCAAGTCTATGTGCTCAAAAGTCCAAAATTCATTGGAGGCACAAAACCCTGAGATCCAATTACCTATGGTCGAATTCACACTAGGCCCAATCCATGTACACACCCCTATCCATGCATATCCACCATCCATTTCGTCATCTCTTCATCTAACCATTTATCTCATGCATAAACATTAGGAAAACCTTAGAGCCACCTTCCCTAATCCATCTTATACATTCTACATGTTAGATCTAGGCTATCCATTTTAGTATTCATCTAGGACGACCTTTAAATCACAACCCTCCATGCATAATCTCATCATTTGCATAATCCATCTTAATCATCCATGATAGATCCATTAGATTTAAACCCATTTTGATCATATCCATTCATTCAAAACCTCCAGAGAGCCCTAGATCTACTCAAACTCAATCCCTATTTCCACTCCATCCATACGATCCTCCCCTACAATTAAGTATCATGCGCATCCTCCATTGCATCATACAAAAATCCCAATCCAATCCAATATTGGCCTCCACTCCAAGTCATAAGATCACAACTCCTAAAAGCTAGCATTCCATATGTTGCCACCTCATCCCAAATCCTCCCATTCGTATGAAACAATCCAATTTCCACCTCATGCATGCGCATAACTCCTATGGTTTTGCACTAAGTCTCCAAATCCAATCACTTGCACTGATTTTTACCCTATTTGTTCTCTCTCTCATACGCATACCCCATGCAATTCACAGGACACCACCTCTTCATAACCCTAGCCATCCATGCTTAGCCCATTTCCTAAGGCTCTCCACTTTAGTTGTTTTTTAATCTCAGCCATCCAATCACCTATCTTAAACCTAACCAAGCCTAGCACTCCGTTCTTGCCCTGAACCTTATAAATAGATGCATTGGGACACCATGAATTTGGAATTTGGACTTTGGATTTTCAAGGGTTGGTGTGGAGGAGAAGAGTAGAAGAGATCAAGAATATCTTTGGTAAAATTCGAATTTCATAGGTTAGTTTCATTTTAATTTCTTTGTAATTCTTTTATTTAATGTTATGTATTTATTTTTTAATAAATTCAAATTTTACTGTAGTATTTCTTGTCTCTAATTATTTCTCCAATGTATTGAAACTCTTATTCCATATTTTGATTAATGAAAGAAGGTGAGAGTTAGAAATTTTGGTTTTCCAATTACTTTGTTCATGTGTAATGAAGATTTTGAATTTGTTTTGATTCTTCTTATGGGATTATGTTAAAAAAATTATTAAGGAATTCAAGGGAAGTGAGACTGATTTAGGATTGGTAAGAACTTGGATTTTTCAATCTAAGGCTCTTTTTAAAGAGTGAGACTGTTTTAGATTTGAAACTTCAAGTGGAAATTCTGCCTAAGCCTAAAGTCGGAATTAAATTTTCTTATTTTAATGGATTGTATAAATTTTATATTAAGAGTTTTAATGAACAAGAGATTTGAATGCATGTTAAGTAATTTACGTGAATTCATGTTCTAGGCCGTTATTTTGTTATTAAAATATTGAAAATTATGCCCCCTTGAATCTCTAAACCAATTCTAATGTAAATATGTAAATAGCCTAATTTATTCATTCTTTATTTTTTATCTTTGTTTATAAATCTTATTCAAATAATGGAACTAGGTTGGAATTAAATTTAAGTATGTTAGATTTTGGTTTTTTTTAGATTTCTTAATCAATTCCACCATTAAAAGTGCTAAACAATTTTATTTTAAATATTATGATTAGTTTCTATTTTGTTAATATTTTTGGATATATTTCCCGTAATTCCCTTGGGTTCAACCTCGCACTCATTCGCTATATTAATCAATGGTCCGTGCGCTTGTGAGTAAATTTAAGGCACAATAAATTTTTGGCGCCATTGCCCGGGAATTAAAAAAAAAATTGCAAAATATTTACTATGAGTAGTTTTGGGATATTTTTCTACATTCATTGCCAATTTCTTTTTTATAAAAATCTCACAATTTCAGGTTTTGTTCCAAGATATTCAAAATACATAAAAATAAATAAAAATTAGTAGACTGGTTGCCCTAAACTCTTGATTTTTTATTAATTATGAAATCTTAGAATGACTTTCATTTAACTTAGAACACTTAATTAGGGTTTTTAAGTTTTGATTGCTCCACTAGTTGTAATTTTAGGAAGTTGCATCTAGTTTAGGTCATGCATATTTTTTAGAATTTTCACCAAAGTTTTGTGTTTGGTTTTGCAGGAAATTTTAATCGCGCGCTCTAAAAAAATTTCTTAGAAAATATACGTTTGGCGAAGGTGAGTTCTAATTTTTTTCTTAATCTTTAGATCTCATGCATTCATCTAGAATATTTTTTTAGGGCTTATTTCTTTTCTTTTCTTTTATTGCTTGCATTAATAACATGCTCATGCATTTAGGGTGTTAGCACATGCATTTAGTATAGATTGTGTGATTAATTGCTTTGATAATTGATTTCATGATGCATTGAAAATATAGGACTACATTTTCATAATATCTAGAAAAATAAGATAGTAAAATTGGTTCATACATCTCCTTAATAAAATCAATTTTGGAACCATTAGGATTAGTTTTAGGATTTCATACTCATTAGGAACCTTTTCAATCTAAATTAATTTTTGTAACCAATGAATAGTTTATCTTCAATAATGGTGTCTAAGGATTAGTTCTGTCACCAAAGTGTAAATATTCTAAGGATAAGTGAAACATAAGCAGATGCCAAGTGCTCCTCCACTTACCTGGGAATTTACCTGGCCATCTTGTGGTTAAACTCTAATTGGAGACTTAAATTATTTGGAGAGAAAATTAGGAGCAAGGTCTATCTTTTAAGGTCCCTGTAGTCAGCCAATAAATTCGATTGCATTAGTGCAATTCGAATCTTAGACTTAGGCATGATTTGTGTGATTTTTGTTTGAGCGTGTGTAATCGGTCTATGTATGCACCATTGGTCTCGTGACTCCACCAATCGCTTGGTTTGAGTTACATTGCCCGTTAATTTGCCAATGGTTGCGTCCGTAGACCAGTTAGGCTCAGTCTTAGACAAATACAGTTCACCCCCACCATCATATACACCATCACTTAGAATGGCTGAAGGACTTGAAAAAGAGAAAACTCTCAGAGATTATTTTTCATCGGTCATAGTTGACACACCTTTCAGTATAGTCATCCCAGCAACCAATGCCCCCTATGAGATAAAACTGAACCTCTTACATCTCCTTCCTACGTTCCATGGACTTGAGCATGAGGATCTTTACTTACACGTTAAGGAATTCTTAAAGATTTGCATCACCATTAAAATTCAAAATGTCACTGAAGAATTTTTTAAACTTCGATTCCTTTTTCTCTCAAAGAAAAAGAAAAGTTATGGTTGAACTCCCTTCCTGCAAATTCCATCAGAACATGGGATCAATTGATAAAAAAATTCTTGAATAAAATTATCCCGATATCTAGAAAAAACACCCTCAAGAAAGAAATCTCAAATTTTGCACAGTAAGAAAGCGAACAATTCTCGAAATCATGGGAAAGATTTAAGGATATATTGAGCAAATGTCCCCACCATGGTTTTGAAACTTGGAGACTGGTGCAATTTTTCTATGATGGCTTAACCACATCTAGTCATACTTTGGTTGAGTCTATGAAAAATGAGGGATTTTTGGAACAAAGTCAAGAAGAAGAATGGAATTTCTTGGAAACCTTGGCGGAGAATTCTCAATGATAGGATTTTTCCAAAAAAAGAGATTTCATTGCAAACACCCAAAAGAGGAGGTTTGTACGAAGTTAACAATGACTTTGACGTTAAGCTTTCAATTGCAAACCTAACGAAAAAAGTAAAGGCTTTAGCGACAACTCAGGCAATGAACCGTCATTAGGAATGTATTCTGTTGAGAACACATTGTGTTCTAACTTAGGACACAATGCCCAAATTGTCCTTCCTTAGGATCGAATGCTGAGTGCTTAACCGAGCAAGCCAATGCACTCAATAATTTTGGAAGACAGCAAGGAACCCCATTCTCTGCCACATACAATCCCAATTGGTGGAGTCATTCCAATTTCTCTTGGCAACAAAATCCACCTCTGATAAGTCAAGGACCCCCTCAATATCAAGGTCAACCATGCCAACCACCTCAGAATCAATCATTTCACCCATATCAAAATCATCTGCCTCATCCAAATCAGTCTTAGCAGTATAATCCATCTCAACAACGTAAGCCTTCTCTCGAGGATACGTTGCAACAATTCATGGAGTCCACTCGACAGGCTATGCACAAGTTTGAAACACAGCTTGGGCAGTTAGCCACTGTGATAGGTAATAGGGAGATAGGCAAATTCCCTAGTCAGCCTATCCTAGACCTAAGGGTCGGTATAAGTTTTCTCTCCTGATCAGGAGAAGACTAAATCAATTACTACCTTAAGGTCGGTGAGACAGGTAGACAACAAAGAAGAAATGCCGAAGACAGCAGAAGATTAGTCCTCGGATCATCTAGAACAAAAGGAAACTCAAAACCAACCCTCTCTTGTCCAGTCTAATTTGGAACCATCTGTACATAAGGAATTCGTACCTAGGGCTCCGTACCCTCAAAGGCTGGTCACAACTAAGAATGGTGTCCTTTATAGTGACATCCTAGAGGTGTTCAAACAAGTCAAGATCAATATCCCTCTTTTGGACGCTATCAATCAAGTGTCTTCTTATGCTAAGTTCTTAAAAGACCTCTATACGGTTAAATGAAAAACTAGTGTACCTAAGAAAGCCTTCCTAACAGAAGCTGCGAGCTTGTTAATCCAGCAGCTCCCAGTTAAACACAAGGACCCTGGGCCCCAACCATTGCTTTTACCATTTGTGGATATGAAATTGATAGGGTCTTGTTGGACTTAGGAGCTAGCGTGAGCCTACTGCTATACTATTTTTTTGAGCAATTAGGGTTGGGAGAGTTGATGCCCACTTCTGTCACACTTCAGTTAGGTGACCACTCAATCAAAATTCTGAAAGGTGTGATAGAAGACGTTCTGATTAAAATTGACAAGTTTTATTTCCCAGTAGACTTTGTGGTACTAGATACCGAACCTATGCATAGCAAAAATGGGCAAATACCAGTAATTCTTGGACGACCGTTCCTGGCCACTGCAAACATTGTTATTAATTGCAAAAATGGTATGCTTAGGTTGTTGTTCGGAGATCTGATGGCAGAACTCAATGTGTTTGGCCTGTGTCGGTAGCCTCCCTGCACAGATGACTTGTGCGAGGCTAGTATGATCTGGAGTTCTATTAAGTAGACCTTCCTTCACTTCATCTGTGATGATCCATTCGAGAAGTCTTGGCACACCTTTAGCCCATACTTCAATGAGAATGGTAAACAAGAAGTGAACGCTATGTTAGATGCATCTCCGTATGTGCGAAGGCCCACCTGATTCGAACCTCTCCCCTTAAGTCAATCTACCCCGGTCCCTTTTGTCGAGAAGCCACCAGTCCATATGAGGGTCTTGTTCTGGGGAATCACCATGCAGACAAAGTTTCATGTCCAGAAACTTGTCCTGCCCAGAACGAATTGTCACCCATTACCGAGGGTCAGTCCTGGTACTCTCGATTGGTCTTGAATTACCGAGATGTCTGATTTCTCAAGAGTCCACTTGAGTTCTAAGTTCTAGAACTCATAAGTTATCATAAACGATTGTTGACCACAAGGGGTCGTTAAGTTCATCACCGAGGGGTCGGTGCATACGAGACTCTCAATCAGAGGCATACCCAAAATGAAAGTTCTATGATCCAGAACCTTTGTCAATCTGGCCGACCAGGCTTTGACCACGATGGGTCGATCCTGTCTCCACCGAGGGGTTGGTGAGAATGACTGGTCGAGCTGACAGTGAACTTAATTCATATTTCCAAATTCGCTTCCAATTCACTGTCGAGCTTCCTCTCTAGGTTTTTTAATGATTATACCATTAGTTCAACTAAACCTAGAAATGGTCCTCCTAATGTGTGGGTACCACCTAAAGTGATCTATGGCCAAATACCTGTATTGTGATTGTCATAGCGATGAGCTTTAATCCAGTGGAGCATGATCTTCAATATTGATCGCATTGAGTCTTCAAGCTTCTAGCAAGTGCTTCTTCCCGAGTAATGAAATTGACAAACTTGGGGACTCAGCAAAGCCGGGCACTAATAATCTCCCCATTTGTCAATTTCATGACAAAACTTGGAAGCTAACTCAATTACAAGCCCACTCGTATTACATCACATTTGAATACAAAATATTACATTGATTACAAATACATATTGAAATGGTAACAAGATTATGATCTTCGCATATTCTTGTTCAGCTTGCTTCATATCATGATTTCCTGTTTAAGCACATAAGCAAGCAACACTAGACAATCATTAGAGGGGTTAGTCCAAAACATAAATATGCATCTATGGACTAAACAAGATTAGCATTCATTCTCCCCCATACGCCAATGATTCCCTAGTAACCAACACTACCCGTAGCTTATTCAAGCTATCAGTGTTGAGAAGATTTTCTCCCTCAATCTTCTTTGAGTTTGAAGTCCCAAACTCCAAACATAGACATTCTCCCATGTCCGTAGGCTTTTGAATATTCCTCCCCTTCGTGGCTCTCTCTTTCTAGAAGCCCAAGTACTCAGGCTTTACCAATTACTCTCCATAATTGGTTCTGATGTCTTATAGCTTCTATTAATTTCTCCCCTATTTTGTCATACAATTAACAAAGGTTTAGTAGGTAGACATCGAGTTCCCCTTCATATTGAAGGAATTGAATTTCAAGCACTCCCCCATGCTTCTTGCATTTAGTGCTTTCATGACTTCACTTCCAACTCATTTAATCTTTCTATTGATCAATGTATGCTTCTCATGCATTCAAGCATTGATCTCCCCCACAGTACAATGTAAATTGCCATTACATTACTGTTTTCCTTATTTTTTCCCTTTAAGAGTTATGTTGTCTTAAAGGCGTTCTCTCAATGGGGTCAAGCTAACTTACTTAGCTTCCCTTTTTGGAGTTTTCTCCCCCATTCTCAAAGCTATCTTCTCTAGCTTCTTCGACTCATCTCGCCCATAAACTTAGCTGCCTCTAAGTTTATTTTTCTCTAACCTTTCTTTAAAATTTCATCATCCTTCCTCCCTACACTGTCATGACAAGTGACAGGTGCTAAACAACACATATTTTGTGCTCTCCCAATCTCCAAGGATGTGTGCAACATCATAGCCCAATCCCTATCTCCCTAACATGCCAATACAAAATCAAGTAATTCAAATCTGCATGTTAGTCTATTTAACAAAGGTCATGTTAACCATAGACAAGAGATAGAAGACATTCAAACACATCAATGCACACATCAAACCATAGCAAACCACATAATATCATTGGTAATCAAAATATGCAGTATATATGGTTTTGGAGGGGGCATCATGGATGCGTAGATACAATACCAAAAATATAGTTTTTCAAAATTTAAAACATAGAAACATGAAAAACTATCCTAAGCAGAGCCATCCTGAGGAGGTGATGATGGAGAAGGGGATCAAGAATCTGGAACTGCACTATCAAATCTGGCAATGGAAGAGATACCAGAGACTTGTTCCTAGATAGACAACTTGATGTCACCTAGACTTCTTTTAAGGTAGTCTATTCTCCTTTCAAGCGTGAAGACCCTCCTGCCCAGATTGACATTCTCTTGAGAGGGATACTGGTATTATTCTTCTTCCTCAGTGTCTCTCCAAAAGTCCTCAGAACGATGACTCTCTTCCCCACTGCTGTCATTAGGGATAATGACATGGTCTACATTATTAGTTCTAAGACCATTCCCGTCTTCTGCATTTTCTCTCCTTCTCTCATGACGTTCTTCGACGAAGATAACATCTTTGTCGGTGATTGGGTCTTCTTCAACCTCTGGTTGAGTTTTCTCGATAGAACTGGATTTCTAGTCTATGGGGAGAGCACTTACCAGCCTGAACAGACGCAGGATCTCCAGAGCTAGGGCTAGGACAAGATCGAGAGGATGATCTTTTGGTTCTTTTGGCCCACTGACTGATTTTACCTCGTTCTTTACAGGTCTGGGGCATAACCGGGCTGCCATCTTTCTGCGCTTTCCAATAGGATATCCTCAAAAAGTGGCTTGGAGGTGGATGAGGTGAAGACTGGGCCTAAACTTATCCAAGAAAATCACAAAAACAGTGATTTTCAGGCTTCTAGAGACAGGAGGAACAAAAACCCTATGGTTTTCTGGCTAGAAATCACTACGAGAGGTCGTATCGACTAGTCTAGACGGGAGGTGAAAGAGGGACCACCAGACCTTCGCGGGAGAGGAGATGACAAATTCTAATGAAGCCGTTTTCACACAAAGGGTCCCTTTTAATGTAAACACTATGTCTCACCGACATGTTGTTTCCATCGGCAGGTCAAATCTTTTGACAATTTTCCCCTTTTTATCAGTGCTCGATTTTGCATAATACCAACATATTTATCACACCGACCTGCCTATTCACCGACATGTCTACTATATCGAAAGGTTTAGATAACAGAGTAATCATCCTTGATTTGTGCAACTTGATAAAATCCTATTCTAAGCGTGGTATACACAGATTTATTCCAATACACAGATATGCCAAACATAATTCATCAAATCATTAAAACATACACAAGATCAAAATTTACATTCCAAGACATCTAAAGTTCAAAATACTTTGAATGGAATGTATGGTTTTCCAAGTAGAATATGTACTATAGCCAGGAAGAGTATATTCTAGACTTGTAGTTAACCAATTTTTCTCTCCTCATGTCACAACACTTTTCTGCTCTGTGAACTCACATGGTCTCTTGTGAGTCCATTTGTAGTGGTCTAAGATATGGAAGTGAATCTTAAACCAAAACAAAACATGAATGGTGGTCTATCT
This sequence comes from Chimonanthus salicifolius, assembly GCA_013350335.1. Classification (NCBI taxonomy): domain Eukaryota; kingdom Viridiplantae; phylum Streptophyta; class Magnoliopsida; order Laurales; family Calycanthaceae; genus Chimonanthus; species Chimonanthus salicifolius. Next base: position 24,318,386 of record CM023542.1, read on the forward strand.
CCTAGGTACAAAGATTGTGGTATTTGGTGTTGCATACACACACTTATGATCGTACCTTTGATGACCAACCTTGGAATCCTTCATCTCTTTAAAGACATGATTCAGCTGTCTCAACAAAGAGTCTTGCCTTGTGTCCACCTTCCTTGGATTTCTTTTAAGGTTAGGTGTTGGTGGATGTCTTTTAGGCATAGGCTTTATTGGATTGTGCCTTTTAGCTTGTGCTTGCCTTTCCAAGTGTCTCTTCCAATTGTAGCAATTTCTTTTGAAATGTCCATCCTTTTGACAAAAATAACACTTACCCGTTGAAGGTTGAGAAACACTTGTTTTTCCAAACACCCTATGGTTCATAGGTTCTTTGGTGGATGAAGCACTAATACCAGACCTATCACCATATTGTTTACCCTACCCTATGAGTCTTTTAAGTCTTTCATTTCCTTGGGTAAACTTATCTTGGAATTTTTCTTTATGAATTATTAACTCTTTTAATTCCAAAGATAGTTTTTTAATATCCTCTTCATGTGATGCCACAGATTTTCAACATCCTTGCAGTGAATATTTATCTCTTCTTCAAGTCTTTTGTCATTCTCTTTAAGCTTAGTTTTTTCAACATTTGAGAGTTCAAGCTTTGAGGTTATAAGAGATTTTTCTTTTTTTAAATCTTCTATTTGATTATAGAGGTTCAGGTTTTCATTTTTAACCTTGTTTAATTTTTTGGCCAACCTCTCACTTTCAAGGAACAGGGCACTGTAGGGAGCTTAAAGATTTTCATCATCTTCACTCTCATCATCCTCCGTGACAATTGTGGGATTTTCTTGATCACCAATGATCGAGGCCATGAGACCTTTTGATACATCAATTTTTCTTTCAGTCTCTTTATCAAAATCACTGTTTGATTCAAAGGTTTCCTCATGGGTCACACCTACATTTATAGCCTTCTTAATTTTATGTGAGGGACATTCGTTTATGAAGTGTCCTCTCCCCCCACAATTAAACAAGTTTGCTCATTGGCAACCTCTGTCTCCTTCCATTTCCCTCTAATTTTTCTTGCCTTTTAGAGTATATTTTACTTGATTCACCCTTTCCTATTCTTCTCAAGTTGTTTCGTTTAACATAGTTTTTATAAAACTTTTTGGCAAACATTGCCATTTCATCACTTGAGAACTCATCTTCCGAAAAATATTTTTTTTCTTTTGTTTTAAGGAAGATTTCAAGGCAACGGATTTATCCTTTGGTTGTTCAAAGTGTAGTTCATAGGTTTGTAGTGAACCAACCAAATCATCGATGTTCATTAGAGACACATCTCTATTATCCTCCATAGCCACAACCTTGGGCTTGAATCTTTCTGCAAGATTCCAAACAATTTTGGTACATACATTGTCCTCAGGTATCCCTTCACCTAGAGCGTACATTTGATTCACAATGTCACTTATCTTGGAATAAAAATCCATGAAGACTTCATCCTCCCTCATTTTAAGAGTATCAAATTGATTTTGGACGATCTGAAGTTTGGACCTCTTAACTATTGAGGTTCCTTCATGAGTTCTTTCAAGAACTTCCCATGCCTCATTTGCAGTTCTACAAGTCATAATTCGCCTATATTCGCTATTGGATTCTGAACAGTTAAGGGCATTCATGGCTTTGCCATCAACTGTCTGAGCAATTTTTTTTAACAGGGGTCCAAGAGGCATAAGGTTTGGGCATCATAAACATGGTTGATGTCGTTGCTATTATCTTCTCTTCCATGGGTTCCTGCCATCCAGTCTTTACAATATCCCATACCGATGAATCTATGGAAACAAAGAAACTTCTCATTCTGGCCTTCCATGAGGCATAGTTTGTTCCATCGAGGTAAGAGGGTTTGGATATTGCATGACTGTCTCTCATGGTGTTCTAGCTTGGATCAACTCGGATGGTTAAATCTTGTAAAGAGGACTAGGCTTCTGATACCAATTGAAAGTTCTTCCTCGGGGCTAGAAAACAATTGACCCTAGATGAGGGGGTGAATAAGTCAATCCCAAATTCGTTGGTCCTTTTTAAAATTCCTTGATTGATTAATTAAGTGTAGCAGATATAACAATCAAGTGTGTGTGTATGTGTGTGTTAGCAAATGTGATTAAACAATCAACACATGAAATTAGCTCTAACACCACAAGTACAAGGACACAAGATATATAGTGGTTCGGTTAACCATACTACATCCACTGTGAGGATTAGCTCAACCTTGAGCTATCCCCAAATTCACTAAGTGGGGACTTACACCTTCACAATTAGAGTAGGAATTCCACCTCACTCAATCGGTTGGGAATTTCACCCACCACATGTAAAATAGAAATTTCACCTATTTATTTGGCTGGGAATTCCACCCACCACATGTTCCAGAGATGACGCTCTAGATTTTTTATAGTGGTTCCGGATCCAAGCCTCCTTAATCCATTTTCGCAGGACAAAGGTTTTAAAACAAAATTAAAACCAAGAAGCACTTGCATTGAGCTCTTTCTCGAAGATATGTTCTTCTCAAAGATCCACCCAATGTATACCCGAGTTTATCGCGACGCTCCACCTTGTAGCCATCGTTGAGCAATCCCAATCTCAGGGTGACTAGGAAACTGGTTCTACCAAATCTTTCCTAGTTCGTATCTTTTCTTTCCTCCTCTCTTTCTCTCTTTTACTAACTCAATCAACAGATTGGTTGTATATGATTCTCAGGTGTAGGTACAAGAGAGTTGATCGTTCCTTAAAGTGTGTGACTCTTCGTAGTTTAAGGAAGATGATTAAATGATCACACAACACTCATATATATAGAGGAGTCAACACAGTTTTTCAAATTGTTCAGTATCGACAGGTCGAGGGCACCGATGGGTCGGTGTTTTTATTTATTACCGTTCAACCACCTGACCATTGCACATTAAATGCACTCCCAACGACATTATTAAATCCCAATCTGTAGGTCGGTGTCACCGATGGGTCGACAGTCATGGCACCGAGAGGTCGATCCATATGAGGGTCTCGTTCTGGGGAATCACCATGTAGACAAAGTTTCATGTCCAGAAACTTGTCCTACCCAGAACGAACTGTCGCACTTTACCGAGGGTTCGTTAAGTTCATCACTGAGGGTCGGTGTATACGAGACTCTTGATCAAAGACATATCCAGAATGAGAGTTCTATGATCTAGAACCTTTGCCAATCTGGCTGACCAGTCTTTGACCACGATGGGTCGATCCTGTCTCCACCGAGGGGTCGGTGAGAACGACTGGTCGAGCTAACAATGAACTTACTTCATATTTCCAACTTCGTTTCTAATTCACTATCAAGCTTCCTCTCTAGGTTTTTTAATGATTTTACCATTACCATTAGTTCAACTAAGCATAGAAATGGTCCGCCTAAGGTGTGGGTACCACCTAAAGTCATCTATGGCCAAATACCTATATTGTGATTATCATAGCGATGAGCTTTAATCCGGTGGAGCATGATCTTCAATCTTAATCACCTTGAGTCTTCAACCTTCTAACAAGTGCTTCTTCCCGAGTCATGAAATTGACAAACTTGGGGACTCAGCAAAGCCCGGGCACTAACAAAATCTATAGGATGGTTCATCGCCAATTTCAAATGAATTAGCCCATTTGTGGTCATGCACAAAATTCATTTGGAAGAGAATTCCAAGACATCCAGAGAACCACAAAGACGACTAAACCAGACAATGCAGGAAGTGGTGAGAGCTGAAATTTTAAAACTTCTCAAGGCGGGTATCATGTACCCGATCTCTGACAATACATTGGTAAGTCTAATACAGGTTGTACCTAAGAAGTCAGGTGTGGCGGTAGTCAAGAATGAGGATAATGAGTTGGTATCAACACGCCTCAAAATGGGTTGGATAATCTGTATTGACTACCAAAAGCTGAATACTTCTACTCGAAATGATCACTTCCCTCTCCCGTTCATCGATCAGATGTTTGAGCGTTTAGCCGATCATACATTTTACTGGTTTCTCGATGGTTATTCCGGCTATAACCAAATCTGTGTTGCTCTTGAGGATCAGGAGAAAACCACATTCACTTGTCCGTTCGATATGTTTGCATATCGCTGTATGCCATTCGGGCTGTGCAATGCACATGCCACCTCTCAGCGATGCATGATTAACATTTTCTCTGATATGGTCGAACGCTTCTTGGAAGTCTTCAAGGATGACTTCTTAGTCTTTGCTCTACTCTTGACCAGTACATGCACCATCTGACCCTTGTGTTAGTCACGTGCAAAGAAAAGAACCTAGCACTGAATTGGGAGAAATGCCACTTTATGGTAAAACAAGGCATAGTACTAGGGCACATTAGATCTGAAAAGGGAATCGAAGTGGACAAAGCTAAGGTCAACTTGATCTCAAATTTACCAAGACCTCAAATTGTGAAAGAGATCAGGTCATTTTTAGGTCATGCTTGGTTCGATAGGAGGTTTATGAAAGGTTTCAGTGAGATAACTCGACCTCTCTGTAGACTCCTGACCAAATATGCCATTTTCAATTTTGATGAAAAGTGCGTCATTGCCTTTGAAAAATTGAAAACAGCTCTGACCTTCGCTCCGATAATACAGCCACCTGATTGGTCTGTACCTTCTGAAATCATGTACGATGCCTCAGACTATATAGTAGGAGTCTTGTTAGGATAAAGGGTAGATAAGTTGCCTCATGTTATCTACTAAGCTAGCAGAACTCTGAATGATGCTCAACTCCATTATTCTATCACAGAAAAAGAGTAGTTGGTCGTCATATTTGCACTCAAAAAATTTCAAGCCTACTTGGTGGGTTCGAAGGTAATCGTCTATTTTAATCACGCCGCGCTGAAGTATCTTCTTTCTAAGAAAGATGCTAAGTCTCGCCTGATCAGATGGATTTTGTTGCTACAAGAGTTTGATATTGAAATCCGGGACAAGAAAGGTTCCGAAAATGTGGTAGCAGACCATTTTTCTAGATTGATAATTGAATTCACTGATAACACCCCTCCTATCACTGAGTCATTCCATGATGAACAACTCATGTCAGTATCCCAAGTACCATGGTTTGTTGATATTGTCAATTATCTTGTTACTGGTTAAATGCCTCTGCATTTGACTAGGCAAGATAGATCTAAGTTTCTGGCACAAATCAAAAGTTTTATTTGAGATGGCCCATACCTGTTTAAACATTGTGCGGACCAAGTCATTCGTCGTTGTGTCCCTGAAGAGGAACAACAAAACGTCATGAGCTTCTGTCATGACCAGGCCTGTGGAGGGCATTTCAAAGCTAGAACGACCATTGCGAAAATTTTACAGTGTGGTTTTTATCGGCCCTCCATGTTCAAAGATACGCACAATTACTGTGTGTCATGTGAAAGAAGTCAGAAGTTAGGAAGTCTGTCTCGTAGGAATATGATGCCTCTAAACCTAATTCTACTTGTCATGTGGGGCATTGATCTCATGGGAGCATTTCCTAACTCCTTTGAAAATATTTATATCTTAGTAGGGGTTGACTATGTTAGTATGTGGGTAGAAGCAGTTGCATGCAAAACTAATGATCATAAAGTTGTCATCTGCTTCTTAAAACAAAATGTTTTCTCTATATTTGGAATACCACGAACAATCATCAGTGATGGGGCAAGCACTTCCACAATCGCCCGTTTCAAAAATTGATAAAATCATATGGGGTGATGCATAAGGTTGCTACTCCTTATCATCTGCAAACAAGTGGCTAAGTAGAATTTTTAAATAGAGAGATAAAACATATCCTTGAGAAGACAGTTAATCCAACCAGAGAAGATTGATCTTCCAGGCTCACTGATGCACTATGGGCATATCGAACTGCTTTCAAAACACCCATAGGAATGTCACCCTATCATTTGGTTTATGGGAAGGCATGTCATCTTCTAGTTGAGATAGAGCATAAAGCCTATTGGACTATCAAGCGTTTCAATTTTGCTCTCGATACGGCTGGACAACACTGAAAGCTCCAACTGGCTGAGTTGGAAGAAATACGAAATGAAGCTTATGAGACAGTTAGAAAGTACAAAGACCGAATGAAAGTATTTCATGACAAAAACATCTTAGGAAACTATTTACTATTGGTCAAAAGGTCTTACTGTACAATTCTCGAGTGCATTTGTTTCTGGGAAAGCTGAGATCAAAGTGGATAGGTCCGTTCATTGTTGCGACAGTATATCCACATGGGGCAGTTTAGATCAAGAATTCTATGATTGGAAATATTTTCACAGTCAATGTCAAAGATTAAAACCATTCTTAGAATTCAAGCAATCTGAGGAGGAAGAGGCTTCAATCATGTTTAAGTGATCCAGTCTACCAGGACTGATTGGGAGACCCATCCACCCACCCACATCCATCCACCCACCCACATTAATCCATCCACTGTCATCCACCCATCATTCTATGTCTATTTCTGAGTTCGTATGTGTTTCTAATTAGGTTTATGTTTCTGTTAAGTCAGTCTAGGCTAGGATTTCGGATTTTGGTTGAGTCAGTATGCGTCAGTCCAGAGTCCGCTTAGTGAAACTCTCTCAGGTATTTCTGAACTCGAGTTAGTATTGTTCCAATATTTTCTTCTAGTCTGCAACTGATCATTGTAGATTAGGGAACATTGAGGACAATGTTCAATTTAAGTTTTGGGGTATTGGAGGGTAACACTTGTTGTTATTACACTTACTAGAAGAAAAAAAAGACATGATCTTGTTTAGATAGAAATAAGCAGAAATATTTTAAGGGAAGAGTAAGTGAGGACTGAAACTTATTGGGTCTGAAACATTGTCAATCTTGGTCTAAAGAGATTGCCTACGTCTTAACGATCTGACGTTAAAAAAGTCAATTTTTTTAGCAGTGATACATTTATAAAAAAAATTATATCATGCTTTTTCGAAAAGACTTTTATGAGATTTATACTTGGAAACAATTGTACACAACCATATTAAGATTAGTCTGAAAAAGAAAAATATTCATGAGTTAAGTGATCACCAAAGGAATACCAGTGGAGACTTAGGCCCAGTGAGGTTTACAACCATTCTTTTCTTCTGAGAGTTATAAGTCAAATCTTGTTTCTTTGATATGTGCATTGAGTCGTTGTGTGATCTCATCATTCCTTGTCTTGGTCATATTACTACGAACAACATCAAAATTGAGTTAGTACACCTAAAATTTTTATGAATTTAATCGAAACAATGAAATAACCTTATAAAACTTAGGATAGGATATAGGCCATTTTTGGGTCGTTTGAAGCCTTCAAGACTACCTATTTTGGTCAACTTATCTTGATAGCTCCCCAGTTGAGCCTTATTGATACATCAATATGTTTTATTGACTAGCCATATTTACCATACCCAACTTCAGATATGGAGTTTGAGCCAAAAATGAAATATCAGTGACCTATCCTAGGGCCCAGAAAAGGTTAAAGATGGAAAATTTGGATGGTACTTTAAAAAAAATAGGCACTTAAAAAGAAAAAGAAAAAGAAAAATGAATGATGCAGAAAACTAAAAGAAAAAAAAATAAGCATCAGAAAAATAAAAGGAAAAGACAAAGGGAACATCCAGATATCAAAGAAAGGATGTGAAAAAGAAATGAATAGAAAAATAGGAATATTTTGAAAACTGCTGAAAAGGAAAAAAAAGAGGAAAAATATCCCTTTTCACATTATGAAGACCTCTAACCATTTATGTTCAAAGTATTACTTTTAGAGCATTATATCCTTCTTTGATATGACCCAGTCCTAAGCCACGTTTCGTCCTATTAGGATGTCCTATTGATCCTAAGTCTATATAGGGTGTTTCATGTGGAGAATAAATGAAGGAAGATGATGGTGTCTGACTCAACGTTCTCACGAAAGTGGCATCCATTCATGAGATCTATATTTTCTTTGATCTGTGTCATCTTTTCTAAATACAAATATGAGATATTTTAATTCGAATACATAAACTCCGCTCACATATACCTTTGAGAGAAAATATATCCGAACCTCTAAGCATTAGTCTTTCAGAGAGATATATCTGTGAGATTTGAAGTCAAAGTGCATTTTCCAATGGTGGTTACAAAACTTGGATATGTTTGGAAAAAAAAGACTGTCCACATATTTGGTAATCACACACTACACTCCGGGTATAATACATGTAAAATGAATTCTAGATTTGTATGATATTTAGATTTTTGTTTAGGTATTTTTGCTAAGAAATTTGATGTTTGTGGGTACCATCACTACAAACCCTCACGAGATTATAACTCGTTCATTAAGGGTAACCTAGGGGTTTAAAGGCTTATTGCATAGGCTAAATGCAATCGAGAATACCAGTGAAAGTGGCTTAATTTTAGGTTTAGATTAGGATTTTTGTTTTTGTTTTTAGAGTTTTTAGGTAGTTTTGCTCGAAGACTAGCAAAATCTAAGTTTGGAGGAATTTATTGAGACATGAAAAATGACTATTTTACCCCTAATTTGTGAGTTTTGTAAGGAAAGTACATGAAATCAATTTAAACCCAGAAGAAATTGTAAAGATTTGTGCTTGGAAGACCCATAATTTTTATAATTAATTTCTGACCACTTTTAGGGATATTATAGTAAATTAATTAATCTAGATCCAAGTATGAGAGTTTAGATTCAATATTTTTAGATTTTAAGTGGTGAGTTAATTATTTTAATTCTGGGGAGAGAAACTGCAATTTCAAGGGCCAGAGTCTGAATTTCAAATCCATGGGCCAGAAATCCACTCCAATTGGGCCAAGTTATCCACTAAATGCCAGACATTGACCCAGGCTCAAGTATCCATGCGCAATTCACAAAGTGGGACAGGCGAATGTACAAGTCCAAGTCAGTAGGCTCAAGTTCAAGTCCATGTGCTCAAAAGTCCAAATTCATTGGAGGCAAAAAAACCCTGAGATCCAATTACCCATGTTCGAATTCACCTAGACCCAATCCATGTACACACCCCTATTCATGAATATCCACCATCCATTTCATCATCTCTTCATCTAAATCATTTATCTCATGCATGAACATAAGGACAACCCTAGAGCAACCTTCCCTAATCCATCTCATACATTCTGCATGTTAGATCTAGGCCATCCATTTTAGTATTCATCTAGGACGACCTTTCAATCACAACCCTCCATGCATAATCTAATCATTTTCATAATCCATCTTAACCATCCATGATAGATCCATTAGATTTAAACCCATTTTGATCATAGCCATTCATTCAAAACCTCCATAAAACCCTAGATCTACTCAAACTCAATCCCTATTTCCACTCCATCCATATGATCCTCCCCTGTATCCATGCGAATCCTCCATTGCATCATACGAAAATTCCAATCCAATCCAATCTTGGCCTCCACTTCAAGTCATAAGATCACAACTCCTAAAAGATAGCACTCCATCCGTTGCCACCTCATCCCAAATCCTCTCATTCGTATGAAACAATCCATTTTCCACCTCATGCATGAGCATAACTCCTATGTTTTTGCATTAAGTCTCCAAATCCAATCACTTGTACGATTTTTACCCCATTTTTTTTGTCTCTCATGCGCATACCCTATCCAATTCACACGACACCACCTCTTCATAAACCTAGTCGTCCATGCTTAGCCCATTTCCTCTCCACTTTAGTTGTTTTTTAATTTCAGCCATCCAATCACCTATCTTATACCCTAACCAATCCTAGCCCTCCGTTCTTGCCCTAATCCTTATAAATAGATGCATTGGGACAACATGAATTTGGAATTTGGACTTTGGATTTTCAAGGGTTGGCGTGGAGGAGAAGAGAAGAAGAGTTCAAGAATATCTTTGGTAAAATTCGAATTTCACAGGTTAGTTTAATTTTAATTTCTTTGTAATTCTTTTCTTTAATGTTATGTATTTTTTTTTATATAAATTCGAAGTTTAGTGTAGTATTTCTTGTTTCTAATTATTGCTCCAATGTATTGAAATTCTTATTCCATATTTTGATTAATGAAAGAATGTGAGAGTTAGAAATTTTGGTTTTCCAATTACTTTGTTCATGTGTAATGAAGATTTTGAATTTATTTTGATTCTTCTTATGGCATTATGTTAAAAAAATTATTTAGGAATTCAAGGAAAGTGAGACTGATTTAGGATTGTTAAGAACTTGGATTTTTCAATCTAAGGCTCTTTTTAAAGAGTGAGACTGTTTTAGATTTGAAACTTCAAGTGGAAATTTTGCTTAAGCCTTATGTCGGAATTGAACTTTCTTATCTTAATGGATTGCATAAATTTTATATTAAGAGTTTTAATGAACAAGAGATCTGAATGAATGTTAAGTAATTTACATGAGCTCCATTTTTTAGGCCGTTATTTTGTTATTAAAATATTGAAAATTATGCCACCTTGAATCTCTGAACCAATTCCAATGTAAATAGCCTAATTTATTCATTCTTTATTTTTTATCTTTGTTTATAAATCTGATTCAAATAATGAAACTAGGTTGGAATTAAATTTAAGTATTCTAATTAGATCTAGGTTAGATTTGGGTTATTTTTAGATTTCTTAATTAATTCCACCGTTGAAAGTGCTAAACAATTTTATTCCAAATATTATGATTAGTTTTTATTTTGTTAATATTTTTGGATATATTTTACGTAATTCCCTTGGGTTCGACCTCGCACTCATTCGCTATATTAATGAATGGTTCGTGCGCTTGCAAGTAAGTTTAAGACACAACATTTCTCAAGCAGTAAAGCATGAAACAAAAAGGGGGTTTAATGGGTGATTGTAGCATCAGACCCAAAGGTTTCACACATCACACAGAGATCATCTATTGGAGCATGTAACCAACAATCTGAAGAACACAATAGGAGATCATTAAAAGGCCCAAGGCAAGTGCTCTTCCCTCTATTTATTTCTATATATCTGTAAGGTGGACTAGACCTCTGTGGGTCGAACCACCATAAAAAAATACGAGTTGAGGTCTAGACCTCTGTGGTCAAACCTCTTTCTAGGACTGTAATTTTTAGGGTATTTCACCCTAATTTTAGTGTGTCTCGGATAACCCTAAGTTTGGTGATTCCATGAGTGGATGTAGGTTCTTTGAACCGAACCACTATAAATGCTAGTACAATGTGTGAATGGTGTGCAATGCTCTTATGGTTCTAGATCTGATAATTGTTTAGTGAATTTAACTGCTTATATTTTAAGTCGGTTGTTTATGTGCCTTTATTATTTTATGTGTTAATAAAAGAAAATTAAGGAAATTTGATTAAATTTTTAAAAACGTCCTATTCACCCCCTTATAGGACAATGCATTAGCCTAGCCCGGGCTTTGAAGTGGTATCAAAGTAAGGTTCCCCTGTTAAGACTTAATAGTCTAGAGGTGATCCATGCGCCGGTACAACGCACAGGGCGGTTACCAAACCTCCATATTTCGATAGTACAAACTATGCCTAGTGGAAGGCTCGTATGAAAACTTTTCTTGTATCCATCACTGGAACCATCTGGGAATCTGTTTTGAGAGGTCGGGTTCATCCTGTTGTAGAAATAATTGATCCATCTGAAAAAGGAAAATCTGAATCTTCAACAAGTGTAAAATTGATTAGACCTAAAGATTTTTTTCTCCTGGACTGACATTGAAAATCCTTATATAATGTTAATGGTAAAGCTTTGAATGCATTCAATTGTGCTCATCTGCGTCAATCCCATCTATCGTGAAGCCACCAAAATTAGAACTCAAAGCTCTTCCTGAAGCGCTCAAATATTCATATCTTAGACCTTCAAACACATTGCCAATTATCATACCTTCAGACTTAACTTCTAAGTAGGAGTCTAAACTTCTGATTGTTTTAAGAGATCATCATGAAACTATAGGATGGTCCATTGTCGACTCAAAGGAATTAGCCCTTCTGTGGTCATGCACAAAATTTATCAGGAAGAAAATTCCAACACATCTTGGGTACCACAGAGACGGTTAAATCCAGCAATGCAGGAAGTAGTGAGAGCTGAAATTTTGAAATTTCAGATAGTGCATGGGTAAGTCCAATCCAAGTTGTCCCAAAAAAGTCTGGTGTCACGGTAATCAAAAATGAGGAAAATGAGTTAGTTCCAACACACGTTCAAACGGGTTGGAGAGTTTGTATTGATTATCGGAAACTGAACACTTTCACTCGAAAAGATCACTTCCCTCTTCCGTTCATTGATCAGATACCTGAATGTTTAACCGGTCATGCGTTCTATTACTTCCTTGATGGTAATTCCAGCTATAACCAGATCTATGTTGCTCATGAGAATCAGGAGAAAACAACGTTCACCTGTCCATTCGGTACGTTCGCCTATCGTCGTATGCCTTTCGGACTGTGTAATGCACCTGCCACCTTTCAGAGGTGCATGATCAGTATTTTCTCCGACATGCTAGAACGTTTCCTGGAAGTTTTCATGGACGATTTCCTAGTCTTTGGATCAACTTTTGACCAGTGCCTGCATCATCTGACCCTTGTGTTAGTCAGGTGCAAAGAAAAGAACTTAGTACTCAATTGGGAAAAATGTCACTTTATGGTGAAATCAGGCATAGTACTTGGGTACATCATTTCAGAAAAAAGAAATTGAAGTGGATGAAGCCAAGGTTAACATAATCTCTAATTTACCAAAACCACAAACTGTTAAAGAGATTAGGACATTCGTAGGTCACGTTGGATTTTACAGAAGATTTATCAAAGGATTCAGTGACATATCAAGACCTTTTTGTAGATTCCTGACCAAGGATGCCGTTTTCAATTTTGATGAAAAATGTGTCATAGCCTTTGAAAAATTGAAAACTTCTTCGACTTATGCTCGAATCATACACCTGATTGGTCTGTATCTTTTGAAATTATGTGCGATGCCTCTGACTATGTAGTAGGAGTCGTGTTAGGACAAAGAATGAACATATTACCTCATGTTATCTACTATGCTAGCAAAACGTTGAATGACGCTCAGCTTCATTATTCCACCACGGAAAAAGAACTGTTAGCAGTTGTATTTACGCTAGACAAATTTCGATCTTACTTAGTAGGTTCGAAGGTAGTTATCTATTCAGATCATGCTTCACTCAAGTATCTTCTTTCTAAGAAAGATGCTAAGTCCCTCCTAATCCGATGGATACTTTTGCTACCATAATTTGATATTGAAATTTGGGATAAGAAAGGTTTTGAAAATGTGGTAGCAGACCATTTGTCTAGATTGGTAATTGAGATCACTGGAGATAACCTTCCTATCACTAAGTCCTTCCCTGACAAACAACTCATGTCCCTTTCCCAAGTACCATAGTTCGCATACATTGTTAATTATCTTGTGACTAATCAAATGCCTCCTCATTGGACTACACAATATAGAGTTAAATTTCTGGCACAAGTCAAAAATTTCATTTGAGATGATCCATATCTGTTTAACCATTGTGCGGACCAAATTATTCGACGTTGTGTTCCTGAAGAAAATCAACAAAGTGTCATAAGTTTCTGTCATGATCAAGTCTGTGGAGGCCATTTCAGTGCTAAAAAGACAACTGCAAAAATTTTGCAGTGTGAATTTTACTGGCCCTCCATGTTTCGTGATACACATACCTTCATGCGATAGATGTCAAAAATTAGGAAGTATATCCCGCCGGAACATGATGCATTTAAACCCAATCTTAATTGTTGAACTTTTTGATGTTTGAGGCATTGATTTCATGGGACCTTTCCCTAAGTCTTTTGGCAATCTATATATCCTCGTAGGAGTTGACTATGTATCAAAATGGGTAAAAGTAGTGGCATGCAAAACCAATGATCACAAATTTGTCACTCATTTCTTGAAAGAAAATATCTTCTCTAGATTTGGTATTCCACAAACTATCATCAGTGATAGTGGTAAGCATTTTTGTAATCGCCCATTCGAAAAATTGATGAAATCTATGTGGTGATTCACAAAGTAGCTACCCCCTATCATCCTCAAACAAATGGACAAGTTGAAATATCAAACAGAGAAATCAAACATATCCTTGAGAAGACAGTCAATCCATCTCGGAAAGATTGGTCTTTCAAACTCATTGATACATTATGGGCTTATCGAATTGCGTTCAAGACACCCAAAGGAATGTCACCCTATCGCTTAGCGTATGGAAAGTCTTGTCATCTTCCAGTCGAAATAGAACACAATGCCAATTGGGCAATCAAGCGTTTCAATTTTGCTTTAGACTCGGCTGGACAACTCAAAAATCTTCAATTAGCAGAGTTGGAAGAAATCAACAATGAAGCTTATGATGTGGCTAAAAAGTACAACGACCGAATGAAAATCTTTCATGACAAACACATTCTCCGGAAAGTGTTTACTGTTGGTCAAAAGGTCCTATTGTACAATTCTAGGTGGCAACTTTTTCCCGAAAAATTGAAATCCAAATGGTCCGGTCCATTCATCGTCACAGTCATATTTCCACATGGTTCCATCCTGATCAAGCATCCTAAAAATGGTCATTCTTTCAAAGTCAATGGTCAATGTTTGAAACCATTTTTAGAGCCCTACACTCCGGAAAGAACAGAGGAAATCCTACTCATTGATCCAATTTACCAAAATGGTCCGGTCCATTCATCGTCACAATCATATTTCCACATGGTTCCATCCTAAAAATGGTCATCCTTTCAAAGTCAATGGTCAATGTTTGAAACCATTTTTAGAGCCTTACACTCTGGAAAGAACAGAGGAAATCCTACTCATTGATCCAATTTACCAAAACTAATTTGCACATCCATTATCCTTCCATTTACCCAAATCCATTTATCCTTACCCAATCATCTTTACCCAGACCCACCAGCCCATTTGTCTATGTCTGAGTTGGTTTAAGTTCATCAGAGTCGTCAGTGTCTAGTTGTTATTTTTCTTGAGTCTAGTTTTTCTTTGAGTCAATCTAGCCCAGAAGTCGATCATTTCATACCACAATACAATTCATAATTAGATTGTTCGTTTTCTAAGACACTTCTTCGTTTACACCTGGCCAGAGTAGATTAGGGAACATTAAGGACAATGTTCAATTTGAGTTTGGGGGTACTAAGGTCATTCATTTTCATAAAATTTCTTAGGCGAGAGTAAGTTCAATATTGAGACCCCTTAAAAAAAATATTTTTTTTAGCATCCATTGTCCATCTTTGTCTTTGTGACCAGTAGACGTTAAAGAACTAGATACAAGTCATGCACGTAGGCGGTCAAGTTTTCATTTTTACATTGTGTCTGTCTAGGACACAAGTTCCCCCAGACTTGTTTATGAAAATCATTCCTTAGCTATGAGGGTGAGGAAGATGAAAATCCAAGAGGAGCAACCCAGACCTCTCTATGGTCGAAGCACTCTGGCTACAAAGAGGAAAGCTAAGAGGCTAGATATCTGTCATAAATGCAGACGTTGAAATTGTAATGGAATAAGATCAGATTATGGAGTCCGCTGTGAGCCAGTAGTAAGTACACTTGTAGGGAACCGACAGATCTATGTAGACCTATGCAAGGGCAGAGTAAGTCCAGAAAGACTGAGACACCTTGAACTCCAGAGAACAGTTGATCTCCGACTAAGTGCTTACCAACATCTTGACGATCTAACGTTAAACGGGTCATAATCTTATTTAGACAAAAATAGGCAGAATCATTTTAGAGAAGAGTAAGTGAAGACTGAGACTTCTGGACCTTAAACACTGTCAATTTGTAGTTTGGAAAAGATCACCCGCGTCTTGACAATCTGACGTAAAAAGAGTCAAATTTTTTAGCATTAATACTTAGATAGAGATCTTTATATCATACTTTTCCGAAAAGATTTTTATAAGATTTATATTTGGAAACCATTGTACACAGTCATATTAAGTTTAGTCTGAAAAAGAAAAATATTCACGAGTCGAGTAGTCACTAGAGGAATACCAGTGGAGACTTAGCCTAGTGAACTTTAGAGCCAATCTTTTCTTCTGAGGGTTATAAGTCAATTCTATTTTCTTTGGTAGCGTAAATAAAGTCATTGTTGATCTAATTATCCTTCATCTTGGTCATATTACTGAGAACGCCATCAAAATTGAGTTATTACACTTGAATTTTTTTGGAATTTATTTGAAACAAGGAAACCACCTGTTAAAACTTTGGATATGATTTAGGCCATTATTGGATTGTTTGAGCCTAAAACTCTACCTATTGTTGGTCATCTTATCTTGATAATTCCCTTGTTGAGCCTTATATAAGCCTACTTTCTTCACTAGTCATGTTTACCATACCCAACTCCAGTCCAGGAGTATGAGCCAATTGAAAAAATTTCCATGACCTATTTTTAGAAAAGGTTAGAGATGAAATTTTTTTGGGATGGTACTCTAAAAACAAGGGCACAAGAAAAAAAAGAACAAGAACAAGAAAAAAAAAGAAAGTAGCATCAAAAAAGGAAAACGTTCAAATATCAAAAGAAAGATGTGAAAAAGAAAAGAAAAATAAAGAAAAAGAAAATACTTAGAAAAGTGTCGAAAAGAAAATTAGAGAAAAAATATCCCATTCAAAATCATGAAGACCTCTAACCAATTCAAAGTATTTATCTTTAGAGCTAGATATCCTTCTTTGATTTAACCCGATCCCAAGCCACGTTTCATCCTAAAAGGAAGTCTTATTGATCTTAGGTCTAAATAGGGTGTTTCAAGTAGAGAATAAAGGAAGAAAAATGATGGTATTTGACTCAACGTTCTCAGGGAAGTGGCATTTATTCATGAGATCATTCATCTTCTTTGATATGAGCCGTCTTTGTTAATACATATGTGAGATACTTTGATTTTGAGAATATAAATTCTGCTCACATATACTTGAGAGAAAATGAACTCAAACCTCAGAGTGTTAATTTTTTCGAGAGATATCCAATGAGGTTTGTAGTCAAAGGGCATTTTCCAACGATGTGAACAAAACTTGGTTTTATTTGGAAAAAGAGGTTTATCTTAATGTTGGCCAAGCACACATTACACTCCAAGTGTGAGCCTTATAAAATGAATTTTAGAGTTGTATGATGTCTAGACCTCTCATCCCTGTGTTCCTGTTAAATATGTTGATATTTGTGGGTATTATCACTGAAATCCCTTACGAGACTATAACTCGTCCACTAGTGGTGAGCTAGGGGTTTAAAGGCTTATTGTTGCATACGCTGAATGCAATCGAGAGTACCAGCGAAAGTAGTTTCGTTTAGGATTTTTATTTTATTCAATTGGTCTAGAATATGATTTATGTGTATCTTTAGAATTTTTAGCTTTAATTTTGCTCGAGGACTAGCAAAATCTGAGCTTGGGGGTATTTGTTGAGCATTGAAAAATTACATTTTTACCCCTGATTATTGGGTCAGTTAATACTCAATTTTATATATAATGATGCATTTAATATAGTTTGTCAGTTTTGTAGTAAAAAATGGAAAGTTCAGGAAAATCAAGTTAAAACAATAGAAGATTGCAAGTTTAGAGCTTTAAAAAGAAGATTTAGAATTATTATAATTATTTTATGTCACTTTCTAAGATTTTTATTTAAATTAATTAATCTAGATCCAGTTATGAGAGTCTATGACATGCCAGTATGCAAGCTCAGTCCAACTAAGGACAAATCTCTCAAATCCAATTCAAATGGGCCGAGTTGAGGTCTATATCCAAATCCAAAGCCCAAATCCAAGTCCAATGAACTCCATCGCCCATGTTTGAATTTCACCTAAATCCAACCCAACTACCTATGCAACGACCCGTCCCGTTACGAGCACGTTAAAATTGACATAGATTCCTAAAATCGATCCAATACAATTTAGGGTACCCTTTTTTTTTTTTAAAGGAAGACACCGCTCCTGTAACCAACAATGATCATAACAATCCACCAATAAACCAAAAATCGTAAACAACCATCATAATTACAAATTATAGCATCATTTCATTATTACATTTATCCAACTCAATGAAAAGTACACAGAATTCAAATACATCAGAAAGTCCTCAATTACAAGATGGGACCCTGACAAAGTACAAGGCTGCAACTCTACGCCCAGCGTTCAACTTAGAGCCCCGCCAACCCTCCTTCTATGAAGTACCTGTGAGGCAAGGGGAAGAGCTCTACATGCCCAGTGAGGGTAACACATGCATCATAAGTCACCAAGCATACACTGCATATAAGCATATGGACACATCAATGTCTAGGATCTCTACATGCTTGACCATATAAACGTGTGCCCTACCCCTAGCACACGGGCCCACTTCAGTCGGGCCTCTAGAACATCCTCTAACCAACCCAATGCAACTCCTTTAAGTGCCCAACCACAACAATCCACCCATCCACGGGTATGCAGACTGATCCTCAGTTAGATCGGGGTCTCTAGTCCTCAACTAGACCTATGACCCTCTCATGACAACCCGCACACATACCACGACCAACCCAAGAGTCGGACTCACTAGAGTTCCAAACTAATTACCACACGGGAGTAACAACCTCACCGGTCCTCAACGAATTGCCAACCAGACTCATCTATGGTCTCATCAACCAAGCACCAGAGTCTCGATAGTCAAACCTATAACCTTGGACCCCATATGTTGGTCTACACAGGACTGGTGTATCCACCTCTCGCAGAATTCTATAGGTCTTCTACCGAGTGAGCCAACCGAACTCACTCTTTAGGCGCCCATAAATTCCTGGTGAGTCAACACCCACAACACAAGTCTCAACAATGAACCTCAATGCCACAACCGCAGGTAAACACACTACCACATCGCACCACAAGCTGTCCCCACCATGCAGGTGTCCTAGCTTAGAATACCATACCTCAGACAGTACCCACCCTGCAGGTGTCATAGCCTGGAATATCATACCTCAGACTGTACCCACCCTGCAAATGTCATAGCCTAGAACATCTCATCAAATCACCTCGCAGGCTGTCCCCACCCTATAGGTATCCTAGCTTGGAATATCTCATCACATCACATCGCAGGCTGTCCCCACCCTACAGGTGTCCTAGCCTGGAATATCTCATCACATCACATCACAAGTTGTCCCCACTCTACAGGTGTCCTAGCCTGGAATATCTCATCACACCATCCCTTGACCAATGAGCGGGCGAGCACATCCTCAGCTTACTCGGTCATCTGGGGAATCACAATCATACCAGAGGGAGCTGTCCCTCACCGTATCATCCCTCGACCAATGAGCGGGCGAGCACATCCTCACCCTACTCGGTCATCCGGGGATCATAAGCCATACCAGCGAGAGCTGTCCCTCACTGCATCATCCCTCGACCAATGAGTGGGCGAGCACATCTGCAGTCTTCTCGGTCATCCGGGGATCACAACCATACCATCGGGAGCTGTCCCTCATCTCATCATCCCTCGACCAATGAGCGGGCGAGCACATCCTCAACCTACTCGGTCATCCGGGGATCACAACCATATCAGCGGGAGCTGTCCCTCACCGCATCATCCCTCGACCAATGAGTGGGCGCGCACATCCTCAACTTACTCGGTCATCCGGGGATCACAACCATACCAGCAGGAGCTGTCCCTTACGCGTCATCCCTCTACCAATGAGCGAACGAGTACATCCTCAGCCTACTCGGTCATCCGGGGATCACAAACCATACCAGTGGGAACTGTCCCTCACCGCATCATCCCTCGACCAATGAGCAGGTGAGCACCTCCTCAGCCTACTCGGTCATTCGGGGGGTCACCTCATCCACCACGCGCTTGGCTACCGTAACAACGAGGTCCTCCAAGTCTGCCTAGGGTCAACCAACGCCCATCCCAATGGCTTCCCTGAAGATTCCATGACTACCTCACCACTGGTCCCTGACCGGGACTCCGGTGCACCTCACTTTCTAACCCAGACGACGCCTTACCCACAAGCGTGTCTGAAGACCACTAACGGTTGGCTTAACAACTCAACCCCTACTAGGGGGAACACCTCTATCATTTATTAATCCATAACCAAACTACGCTTGCTAGTATGGTTTCTCATAACCTCTCAACCCTAACCACCCGCCAGCCAGGGGGAGTCTCTAAATCCTGATGTTACCTAGTACACATGGCCCCACCGACATTCCATTTACACTAGCTACATGCATACAAAATTATCTCTATGCATGTCATCAATATGACATATCGCAACAGAATTAAGTATATACATCATTATCTATCACATGCTACACATTAACATTCAGATATGGTATCAATCATGGCATGTTCCATACGAGCATAGAAAGTGGTATCATCTACTATCTACTGCACGCAATTCTAAATCATGTTGATTAAACTGTTAATCACATATATGGCAAGTTATCTCACGTCAACCAATCATGTTATCATACCATCAACAAGTCATGACATCCGATAAACTATTCATAGGTGCTCCATGAGCAATGGGTACAAATACACCCGGATGAGACCCCCGCCACATAATGGTATCAACAGTTCCCTTACCGAGTGGTTCATAATACCGGAGGAACCCCTTCGCCGCATTTTGTACTCACACATCTGATAGAGTAGTAATATGCATAGATGCATGCTAAAAGCGGTGATAAGTTCCCTCACCTGTGTGTGTCCTTGAAATCCAATGCGAGAAAACGAGTCTGGGGGGGTTGAAGGGGCTGAGTTTGTTGAAACAAGAACACAGGAATAAGTAACCTAGTAAAGACGGGCCAAAACAAATCTGGGCTATAAATGGGTCCAAAACGGGTTGGCCCTGAAGTTGGGCCAGGCCGGGTCAAGAACTGAAGTGGACCGAACCCAAACTGGCGAGGCCTAAGGCTGGCCGTGTTGGGCCCAGATCACCATGGTCCAAAAACGAGCCTAGCTGATTCAACTCGGTTGTTCAACTGAGTTGACTCAGCAACTAGGCTGAGAAAAAGGAAAACTGAGGAAAAACGGGCAGGGAAGGAAAAGAGGGAAAAACCAAAGAAAATGAAGAGGAAAGGGCAGGGATCGGCGGATAGAGAGGAGAATCAGAGAGGAGAATCGGAGGGTTACCTGATCCTAGTTGGAGAAGGAGGAGATCTGACTCGATTGGGGCTGGGAAGCTCGAATGGAGGCAGCAAGGGCGTCTGGTGCAGGCAGCGGTTGGAGAGAGACACATTTAGGGTCAGAACGAGTGTGAGAGAAGAAGAAGACAGGCGGAAAGAGGGAAGAGGGAGAGGGATGGGAGCGACGGCGGCGGCTCCGAAGGGGGGAGAAGGGAGTTTAGGGTTAGGGTTAGAAAGGAAAGGGAGGAGAAGGAGATAGGGCAGCAGGTGCAGTGGCACTGTATGCGCAGCCGAAAAGAGATTATAAGGGGGGTAGGTTTAGGTTTTTTTTTTGAATTCTTATTATTATTATTATTATTTTTTATATATAAAATAAAAATATCCAATTTCCAAAATATTTTAAAAAGCCCGAAGAAATCAAATGACAAACGTCGGGGGACAACGTGTGATTTTCAAACTTTTAATTATGACAAAATTTTCAATAATTCGAAATTACTAAGGTGCCCTTTGAGTCTCCGAACTCAAAACCGGGCAAACCAGGACCCATCCCGGGCCCACACTCACCCCACTGCTACCAAGACCCTAAAACTCCGAAAAATCGGGTCGGGTCGTTACAACCTATGTCCAAAACCTATAACCCAACTTCACATCCACACCATCCAACTTCTATCTTAGATTTTAACCCTCCATCTCACATACCAAATTAGGTTAAACCTTAGATCCCCCATCAAATCTAAACGCTCCATCAACCATCTACCCATTCCTATAATTATTTCACCCAAAATACTTTAGAGCCATTAGATCAAAACCCATTTAATCTAAGCCCTCCATTCATAAACCCTAAGCTATGAACAACTTGTAGTTCAAGCTAGCCTCCATGCTCATTTTAGACGTCATCATCCCATGATTTTTGCAACCTAAAACCTCTCCATGTACTTAGACTAAAAATCATCTAGATACATTCCTAGGATCTTACAAACCTCATCATCCTCATCATCCATGTCATACACTATTTTTGCACAACTCTATCCCTCCATTCGAATTTCACACATAGTCAACCCTCGATTTTATCTTCCTATCATTCATCCATTCATTCACCTCATCTCTTAATCTCATCCCTTCATTCATCATCTCATTGCACAAACCCTAAAACTACATAGCAAATTTGAATTTCACAGTGCCAATCCAAATCCTATTTTCTCTCCTAATATCCTATCTTCCCACCACCTTGACGTAGCCACCAAGGAAAGCCGCAACAAATTTGTGCGACTCTCCTTGTGCAACCCTAAAATCCAAGCTTAAATCCCCATCATCCATTCCCTTTAGATCCAATACAGTCCTTTGATTTCCCACCTTAAACCTTGATTTAAGCCAAGCCATCCATCTCTTTTCAAAACTGTAAATACCCCATTACCCCAAAGGTAAAATTCGAATATGACCTGGAATTCAAGAGGACTAAAGGTTGGAGAAAATATTAGAAGATAGAGCATCACACGATTTCCAAGTGAGCAATTAATTTTTCCATTTCAATTTTATCGCTTCTATGTAATTTCTTCCAAAGTCTTGTACTTTAATTCTTCTATTTAATAAAGTGAAGTATTCATTTAGAACCCTAAAACATCCAATTTCTAAAATACTTTTATGATTACTTTATTTTTAATCTAAAAAACACAACTTTTATTTTTTTTATTGAACATAAGCGTATGCAATAGTTAGGATATTGACTGTAAGACTAAAATCATGATTACTAAGGTTTTGATTAATTAAATTAAAAAGTTGTGAATGTTGTTTTATTAATAAATATGAATTGTATGTTAAATCTTTACGTGAATTTCAAATCTAGGCCTTTACTTTGTTTACACATCTTGATTGATGAATGGTCCATTCCAAACAACCAACCTTTTACGTTACTGCACATTTAATTTCAGTCATTTATTTTCATGCAATTTAATTCTCTGCCTTTTAATTATGTTAAATCTGATGTTTGTTGTGCAATATTTGTTTTAACCCAAATCTTGTATAAACTAATCTTTTAATTCTTTAATTCATGATTCATTCTTTAATTCTTTAATTCTTTAATTTCTCTTTAATCACTCTCTCTCAAAAATCCATTCAATTAAAGTTAGGAAGATGTGTAAACAATTTTGTAACTTGAAATCCTAATCATGATTAAGGTTAAAATTTAATTCACCATATAAGAATAAGAAATCACACATTTTATTTGCTGATTATCCAAGTTAGATATATGACTCATATAATGGTTCAATTTCTTGAAAACAATTTTTTTTAGAGGACATAAATTTAAATTCATATACTTTGAGATTTTCCATTGGGTTCAACCTCGCTCTCACAATATTATACTATGAATGGTTCGTGCACTTGCGACATTTACAAATTTAAAACTATCAACAATCAGACCACAGGAGCAGCCCCAACAATGGTGACACTCTTTGCAGTATATCTCACCCCCAAACACGAGAATGAGGTTGAGAAAGTTAAGCTGACTTTCAAGGAGCTACTCGAGGAGGTTTAAGGTCTACCACCACGGAGACCTGTAGAATATGATATACAGGTGGTAGGAGATTCGTCTCTACCTAACCTGAGTTTGTATCATACCTCTGCAAATCAAAGAACTTTTGGAGCACGAATTCATCAAACCAAGTTGTTCACCCTGTGGATCTCCATTTTTATTGGTGTCGAAGAAGGACGGAGACTGGAGGATGTGCATAGATTACAGAACTTTGAACAAGATTACCATTAAGAATCGGGATGATCTTCTGGATCAACTGCAAGGAGCCCACCACTTCACAAAGTTGGACCTGAAATCGGGCTATCATCTAGTCTAGGTTCGAGAGGAAAACACCTAGAAGACTGCATTCAAAACAAACAAGGGTTGTTCAAATGGCTAGTCATGCCATTTGGATTGTGCAATGCACCCGCAACCTTCATACGACTAATGAATGAGGTACTTCGCCGTTTTATTAAACAATTTGTTATTGTTTACTTAGATGATATACTTATCTACAGTAAGATGTGGGAAGACTACATTAATCATTTGGGGAAGGTCTTGAGGGTGTTGAGGGAGAAAAAGCTCCACCTAAATGGTAAAAAATGTGAATTTGGGAAGTAGTCTCTGCTGTATTTGGGCATTGTAGTTGGAGGAGGACAGTTGAAGGTTGATCCTTAAAAAAATTAAGGTTATTACCAAGTGGCCAGCACCCCGATCAATGATTGAAGTGAGAAATTTATTGGAGCTTGTCAGTATCTACAGAAGTTCATTTGGCACTTTTCACAAATTACAATGCCTTTGCATGCTTTAACAAAGGCCAATCAGAGGTTAGAATGGACAAAAAATTAGGACGACACATTTCAGTTGTTAAAGACGAAAATTTTTGAAGCCCCAGTGTTGGCATTACCAAACTTGCATCGCCCTTTTGAAGTTGAGGCGGATGCATCTGCGAATGTTATAGGAGATGTTTTATTACAGGATAGGAGACCAGTGGCTTACCATTTTGAGATGTCTAGTGGACCAATTGAATTCCCTACCTATGATAAGGAGATGTATGTTTTGGATCAAGTGGTAAAGCACTAGTGTGTTTACTTATTGGGGAAGGATGTCATAGTCCACACCGATCACAAACCCATTCAGTTTCTATAGACACAGTCTAAACTGCAGCAAGCTCGTCACATGAAGTGGATGGCGAATATGTTGTCTAGATCACCTTCAAAGAGTAGCTTCACTGTAACGGTGGCAATGCAGATTCAGCCATGGTCCTTACTGAGTACATCCAAGGTTATGACTTTGATAAATATTTCAGAGTGGCATTTGAGAAGATAAAGCAAGGACAGACTACAGAGTTTACACTAAACGATGGATTGATGTATAAGGGGTTACAATTGTGTATACCAAAAGAAGGGGATAGATGACATTGGGTACAGGGGGCTCGTACTTCTAGAGTGACAGGACATTTTGGAGTTGAGAAGACCCTACTTAATCTACAGAGATATGTCTTTTGGCCGAAGATGCAGTAGAATGTAGCACAATATAACAGGGGTTGCGTGTTATGCAACACGTTGAAGCCCTCCAACATGAAGTTAGGACTGTACACACCGTTTCCAGTACCTATGAGGCCATGGGAGAGCATTTCGATGGAATTTTTGGGAGGCTTATCGAAGACCAAGTCTGGATATGATTGTTTGTTTGTCATAGTGGATTGGTTCAACAAAATGGTAGAACTCATCCCATGCAAGAGGACAATGACAGGAAAGGTAGCGGCGAAATTGTTTTTCGAGCATGTATGGTAGCATTATGGGTTGCCTACTTCGATTGTCTCGGATCGTGATAGTTGGTTCATAAGTCATTTTTGGAACTCACTATGGGGAATGATGGACACCAAGCTGAAGAAAAGCACGACGTTTCATCCACAAACAAATGGGTAAATAGAGATCGTGAACAAGACTATGGTGTACCTCCTTTGAGCTACAATTTCAAGCATTCTAAGACTTGGGACACTGGCCTACCTTATTTGCAGTTTGCCTTCAACCATGCAATCCATTGTTCAACGCAGAAGTCACCTTTCGAGGTTTGTTTGGGCTACCGACCTCAAAACCCTTTCGACTTGGCTTTCACCATTGGGGACAGTCAGTTGGAGGGAAGAGAAGAGGAGGACAGAGCTAAAGCTCAACGGTTCCTAGAAAGGATAGCCAAAGTGCACAAGGAGGTGGAAGCATAGATGCAGCGATCATAGCAAAGGTATAAGGACCGACATGATAGGCATTGGATAGAGTGAACATTTTAGGAAGGTAATCATGTTTGGTTGAAACTGAGCAAAGAACGGTTGAAGAGAGAAGGAAAAAAGATGAAACCAATCAAATATGGGGCGTTTGAAATCATCAGGAAAATGGGGACAATGCATTCTAGTTGGATCTACCACCATACATGCAGATTACTTGGTCATCAATCCCGAGAACTTGGAGTTGTTTGAACCTTCATTACTCGAAGAAAACTCAGATAAGGACACACGGCTTCCTTCCATTGATGATTTGTGGGTAGAGCGGGAAGATCCACTATCTAAAGATTACATTTTGGAGAAGAAGGTGATGGAGACTCGGTGAGGGAAGTATGACTCATTCCGCATCGGTAGGAAGGGACAACTACCAAGCCAGTCACGTTGGTACAGTTGGGACAAGGGAACTAAGGAGTTCCTCCATTTGCAATTCTAAGATATAGCGGGAGCTAAATTCCCTAAACAAGGGGAGCCATGATCCAGGAGGATCTCCCAACTGAATTTGTACAGTGATCAGTGGAAAAAAAAATATTTGAGAAGGTCAATCGATCCATCAGTGGACTGACCTAATGTCTAAAGACATCTGTAAATACAAATTAGTATCTAATACTTTCATTCAATCCATCAGTCAACTGACAGATCGACTAATGACTCTTTGTAAATACTGATCAGTCCTCTGATAGAACCAGTCGACCCATCAGTTGACTGACAGATCGATTGGAGATGATCCATTAGTTGACTGACAAACTAATTGATGTCTGTTTGTAAAATCAGACAGGTTATTGAAAATGTCAGTTGAATTGTCAGTTGATTGACATGGTGTCTAATGATTCTCTCATATGACAAAGCAGTCGACTCTTGGTCGACTCAGAATTCAGACAACATATCAATCAACCGACATGGAGAATGCACCGCAGTTGTGGCAGTTTCCAGCAGTCCATTCTTCGTTTTTATCCATTCTTTTCTTGTTTTTGGTAGTTCCAACCTATGGAAACACACTAGAGAAGATTGTACAATCAGGATTTGAGAAAAAGAAAAAGGAAAAAATAAAAAGAGGAAGAGTTTTTCTTCCCATCTTGTATCTCTTTTTTAATTTCCCTTTATTCCGCAATTTTTCTATCCAATTGTCACCCCCAAACGTTTGAATTCAGATCAAAGAAGAATTTGGTTAAGCCTGTCCACTTGATGGGACACCATTCACATTTAATGTGTCGTTATCGTGCGGTATGAAATCTTGTGCATGGACTGAATATGAATGAACTTGATTGTGAAATGTGAATGATTGACGTCGTTGAGCACACAAGTTGATTGATTTGACCTATGATGTTGTGTTTGGCATATGAGGGGTTCCCAAGTGCAATGAGTGATTAGGTCTGAAAGTTCCTAGGTGTACTAGAACACGATGCTAGATTGACCCTAGAGGGGGGGTGAATAGGGCAATCACCAATTTTAGTGGTCTTCACAAATTTCTTGATTAATTAAAATAAATGCAGCAGAATTAACAATGTTAATCAAGAGATATGTGTTGTGTGATAACAAAAGGGTACCAATCAAAAATCAATCACACAAATAAAGACCAAACACCCACAACACAAGATGTATAGTGGCTTGGTTTAAAGGTACATCCACTGTTGGACTCACCCAACCTTGGGCTATCCCAAATACACTATGTGGGAAATTACGCTCTCACGAATAGAATATGACTTCCACCTATTCAATTGAATGAGAATTTCACCCTAATCACCTGAGGTTTTGAAAGGTTCGACCAAACCCTGGTCTACGTCCTTATCCCTCTATTTTTTATAGTGGTTCAAGCACATTGCTTTGATCCACTATACAATGATGATTTAAATAAATCAAATACTAAGAAGCACTTGCATTTTGATAGCTCAACCTTGTAGATGTGTGCTTCTTGAAGATGTCCTTCCCTATGTGATGTCAATGATCTCGAAGATGTGCCTTGTATATGCTAAATCACAATATATAGGTAAGGTCTCTAGGATTTAACATTTACCAGTAATTATCTTAGAACTAATTTCTCTCTGTCTCTTAATCTCAATCAAGATGATTGGATTTCAAACTATTCACCTGAGTAAAGTAATTAGAGAGGAGTGGAGAGAGGCTGGGATACTTGGAATGCCTTGAGATTTTCCTCTATCCAAAAACTCCAATTGCATTCATCAAAATCCGGAGTTTATATTGGCAACCAGAAATTTTTTGGACTTACAACGGGCGATTGATTGTGCACAGGCGATTGATCGTGCGTTTAAATTAGACGTTGTGAAGTGACCATTGCACATTAAAAGTTTTCCAACGGATAAAAAATGGTCACGAACGATTGATCGTGAGAAATCATGGGCAATAGATCGTGGGGTGACTATCGTATCGGCCTGAGGCTATTCTGTTTTTACAGTGCTTTGTCAAGACAAACCTTATCCAGACCAAGGGCGATTGGTCGTGCACCCAATGTGTCGGCCCTGTCCACACGATTGATTGTCCATGATATGCCTTTGATCCTTTGTCCAGATCATCTAAATTCAGGCGATTAATCGTATACCGAGTTGAACTGGCGTTGTCCCAACAATACATCGTGAGTACGATTGTATCGTCCTAAGTCCATTGGTGTTTGACAAACCATTCCAAACCAGAACCTTCATTTTTCCAGACGATGTATCGCTATACCACGATTAATCGTCCTGACAGTAAAATCAATGGTTTACATATTAAGTTCATGTTCTGATTTTGGTGTCAAACAACCACTAGGCTCGCTTAGATTATCCAGATGTGATTACTAAGCCTAGACAAGGGCATCCTAAGGTGTTGTGTTCCACCTAAAGTCATCTATGGCCAATTACCTTCTTGTGATTGCCATACACATGGTGATGATGAATCTTCAACTTGATCTTCCATCTTTGAATGTACTAGATTCAATCTTCATCACTCCTTGAGTCTTTCTTCATAGCTTCAATCTTCCGAGGCAAGGCTTCACCTAAGTCATGGAATTGACAAACAAGTGACTCAACAATCCGGGGCACTAACAAGGTCTATGGGTGAGATCTATGGATTGGTTGATGGTTGACCCAAGGATGAAATTGGAAAGTTCCTCGTGTGTACGATTGAGATCTATGAGAATCTTTAACGACCCGTCCTGTGACGAACACGTTACCACTATTACAATCTCACAAATATCACTCTACTGTTATCTTGGGATACCTTTTTTATACAAGAGAAACCTCACGCCCAAATAAATAAATCCATCACAGTTTGCAAGATAACAAAAGCAATAACAATATATCTCAAATATCAAATGCAGTGCAACATCTCTAGTTATAACATTTTCCCACAAGTAACAACATAAGCAAGTGCAAATATGTCTCTCAAAATAAAACAAGATAAGTGTTATGAAATTTTAAATATACGTAAGTGCACAAATCATTTATAATATAGATTTATAAGTGCGAGTCGAACCCATAGGGAATCAGGAAAATATATCCAAAATACATGCCTCTAAAATTATGTGGTCCAAGATAGTATAAAATCTTAGAATAACATCTAAAATAACTTCTAAACTTAGAAATAGGTCCCAAACTTATATTCATTCTAAAAATGGAAAATTAAATCTAAAGATAGAAACATTATCGAAAATTGGAAATTAAATAATTAAGAGCACCAAATTCATAGAAAATCATGATTCATGAAAATTCATATCTAAAATCTCAAAAATAATGTAATTCACCTTAAAAAATTACTTAGGATTCACTTAAAATGGTAGAATCAATTTAGAAAATTATAAATAACCTTATTCTAACTTAGGTTAACAAAATTAAGAAACTTACATCAAAATTCCAAACTAGTTCCAATATTTCACAAAAATTGAATTTATGAAAAAAAATAAAAGCAATAACAAGTTATATACATATTTACAATTGAATTGAGTCAAGTAATCTAATATGGCATCATATCCCATATTCTAGGAAAACTAAAATCAAGGCCTAGACTGTGGAGCTCATGTAAATTAACAAACATACATTCAAGTTTTTCATCCATTAAAATTCTAATTATGAAAAATATGCATTCCATTATACAAGAAAATTCAATTCAAGCCTTAAGCCTAGGTAGAATTTCTACTTGTCTAACACTAGCAGATTGAACTCAAGATCTAAAGTGGCAATGGTCATAACACAATTCTTGCACACTTTGTCAACTACAGTATCCCATCCCAGGGTGAAGTAACACGCAAAAGTGTGCAGATTGACTCAATGTGAATTCCCAACAGATGAACAAACCATGATGTAATAAAATAATGTGATGCACTAGAATCAAATAATACATTTGCCCATGAACTGTAGAAAGGTAGAATACCTTGCATCACTGGAGGATCAGCAGTCTCTCCAGTCTGGGGCATCGCAGATAGCACCCCGCTGAAAGTACCATGGTCCTACTGGCCTCTGTCTCCACCTCGGCTAGATCTCTATTTAGAACTGACTGCAGAAGTCTACGGGGTTGCCTGCTACTGGGCAATGATAGGCGTTGCCCTCATAGTCTATTGAGGGGCCAACGCTCTGTTGTTACCTATCTTCTGAGGACAATTTTTAGAAAGATGTCCTTCATGCTTAAAAGTAAAATACTGCATTTTTTCTTGTCCTGACCTCTGATAACAATTTGTAGCCGAATGTCCACGCTTGCCACAAATCTGAAAATCTATTGAACGAGTCTCGAACTCGTCACCTTTGTCTGCTGATTGACTGGAAGATCCACATGGTGAATAAGGGTCGTTCTTCTTCTTATTTTTGTCTTTGCCATTGCGGAACACTCTATGTCCGCTACCAGAAGAAGGCTGCATTTGAACTGTCCCTGCCCCTCTTACAGTGGCCTCAGCCAAGAGGTCTCTGTCCACCAACTCTGCAAAAGTCTTCAATTTGAGGAGGGTGACTTGCCTCATTATACTTGGGTGTAAGCCATGCTCAAATCTGTGGGCCTTGGCATTATCATCCACCACAATGTTTGGTGCAAACCGAGTCAACTCATTAAAACAAGCCACATACTGTGTTACTGACATATCGCCTTGAACTAGGACCAGAAAATCAGTTAACTTGTTTCTTTGATTACTGCAGGGAAATACTGTGCTAGAAACAATTCCTTAATTCTTTCCAGGTAATCAGTTACCTTCCACTAGTGTCGGGACTCACTACCCAACTGAAATGTGGCAAACTTGACGTGAGTGACGTCATCAGTAACGTTTGTAGTATCAAATATCATCTTTATATCCTCTAACCACTCTTTCGTAACCATTGGATCCAGATCATCCTTGAAATTGGGAGGTGACTGCCTCTAAAGTCAATAAGAGCCACCAATGTACGGTTCTGAGCAGCTGAATTCATCTTCATCTCTTCTTGAGTATTTCGAGCCACACTTTGTTCCTGATCAGTAACTTTCCTATCTAAGGCCTCTGGAACTCACTGCTCAATTTCAATTTGGATAGCTGCATCTGTGCGGTAGCATCATTCTCCACATGAATGCTACCATTGTTTTTCGAATTGTGTGGGTTGTCTTTGGTCTTTCTAGTCTTGGCCACTTCTGGAACATTAACAAACGTATTCAGTATAGGCCAAAACACAAGCATACAAATGGGACATGAAAGTTCCCTTGTGCTAGGATCTGATTATTCCTAGAAGGGGGTGAATAGAATAATCTCCAAATTTGTGTTCTTTTCAAATTTTACTTGATTAACAACAATTTAAAGTGCGGAATTAATAAATATTAATCAAGTGTTTGTGTGTAAACAAGAATGTGCACAATTAAGCAAAATCACACAATAAGCTCTAACACCATGAACACAAGATTTATAGTGGTTCTGTTTAAACAAACCTACATCCACTGATGAGGCTCACCCAACCTTGGGTTATCTCTAAATTCATTAAGTGGGGAATTAAACTCACACTAATAAAATAGGACTTCCACCTATCCAATTGGTTGAGAATTTCACCCAATTCCTATCCCTCTATTTTTTATAGTGGTTCAAGAGTAATCTCTCTTTAGTCCACTTCAAAAGATAAGATGATTTAAAAATAAATCAAACTAAGAAACACTTGCCTTTAAAGCTTTGCAATGTGTAGATGTGCTTCTGTGCTTCTTGAATCTCTCACAATGTGATGTCGTATGAGACGTTGATGTTCTGTGTAGAGCAATCACAATCCTTGGGAGGGTGTCTAGTAAATTGGAGGTCCAATAACTATCTTAGAAGATGGTTTAATCCTTCTCTCTTAATCTCAAACTAAACTGATTGGATACTTGAATGATTTGCAAAAAAATTGCCAAAAGAGAATAAACCACTAGTTTGCCTTGGGTGTTTGAGAGTTTAAAACTGGTAGATGCAGATCATAAATGCTCTCTAATGGATCCTTAACTCTCCAACAATTTGGTATTTATAGAGGCAAAAAGAATTTTCAAAACACAGTAACCCACGATTAATCATGCATTGGCGATCAATCATCCGTGTTCAAAAGTGAATTCCACCAACCCAACCGTTAAGCATTAAATGCATAATAACAGTACAAAAAAGGTCACACATGATTGATCGTGAACATCCCTTGGCGATAAATCGTGGGTTGGCGATAGTATCGGCCTGAGGCTATCCTATCTTAATAGGCTTGTCAAGACAAACCACAAACATTTCCCAGGGTGATGGATTGTGGTCCCAATGTGTCGGCCTTGTCTCTGGCGTTGGTCGAGTGCTCGATTGATTGTGATAGATTCCTCATGAAGGGTCGCCGCCTAACGATTGTAACGTCCTGAGACGAAACTGTTTTCACAGGCCTTGTTCAATCCAGACTTTGTTAAGTCTAGCCGATTGATCATGTGCCCAATTGATCGGTCCTCTGTCAATACGATAGATCGCCGACACGATGTGTCGCCATGAAAGCAATTTCAATGATTTAAATATTAAGTCCATTGGTTCTTATTTGCTGTCAAACACTCTCTAGGCTTGATTAATTAACTAGATGTGATTTCTAAGCCTAGGCAAGGTCATCCTAAGGTGTGGGTTCCACCTAAAGTTTTCTATAGCCAATTACCTCCTGTGATTGCCATACACATGTTGATCCGTTGAGTCTTCAAACTTCAACCAACACTTGAGGCTTAATTCTTGAGCTTCATTCTTCAAGGCAATGCTTCACCTAAGTCACGAATTGACAAATAGGTGACTCGGCGAGCCAAGGCACTAATTATCTCCCTTTTGTCAATTTGTGACAAAACCTAGAAGCTTAAATAATTACAGCTCAATGAACATCCCCCAAAATCCAATATACATCATTTGAATAAAAAATTATACAAATTACAAATACATTCAAATGAATACATGGACTCTATGCTTGCTTAACTTGCTTCATATTCAAAGTACCTGTAAAATACACATCACAAGCAAGCTACATAGAAGCTAGAGAACCATTAGTAAATTAGTACAAATCAAATGTCTCCCTCACACTTCATGGACTAAAATATTTCATACTCCCCCATAGCTAAAGCTTATCACCAAGCTTTCTAAGCAACTTACACTCTTCTCAATTTTCTCCCCCATAAACCAATATCTGGTTTCCAAGCTTACAAGATTCATTATTTTTCTCTCCCACAAACATTGAGTTTGAAATCCCAAACTCCAATGCATCTCTCATGTTTCTCCAAGCTTTCTTTCAAGTTTCTAAATTTCTCTCATATTAGTGCCCCGGCTTTCCCAAGTCTCTAAGTTGGTCAATTCCATGACTCGGGAAGAAGCACTTGTTAGAAGCTTGAAGACTCAAGGTGATCAAGATTAAAGATCATGCTCCACCGGATTAAAGCTCACTGTTATGGCAATCACAAAATAGGTATTTGGCAATAGATAACTTTAGGTGGTACCCACACCTTTGAAGGACTATTCCTAGGCTTAGTTGAACAAATGGTAAAATCATAAAAATCCTAGAAAGGAAGTTTGAGAGTGAATTGGAAGCGAACTCGGAAATATGAATTAAGTTCACTGTCAGCTCGACCAGTCGCTCTCACCGACCCCTCGGCGGAGACATGATCGACCGAATCGTGGTCATGGATTCGTCGACCAGATTGACAAAAGTTCTGGAACATTCAACTGTCATTCTAGGTATGTTTCTGATCGAGTCTCGTATGCACCGACCCCTCGTGGTCAAACGACTCATCGATGATAACATATGAATTCTGGAACTTATAACTCATGTGGACTATCGAGAAAATAGACATCTCGGTATTTCAATGATCGATCAAGAGTACCAGGACTAACCCCTCGGTAAAGGCCGACATGTTGTTCTGGGCAGGACAAGTTTCTGGTACATAAAACTTTGTCTGCATGGTGTTGCCCCAGATCGAAACCCTCATATGGACAGACCTCTCAGTACCATGACTGTCAACCCATCGATGACACAGATATGTCGGCACGTGTATCAATTATGCCGTTGGGAATGCATTTAATGCGCAACAGTCGGGTGGTTGAATAGTAATATTTTTAGTCACCGACCCCTAGGTGCACCCAACCTATCGGTACATGACAATTTCTCAAACTGGTTGTCTTCTCTATAAATACCAATCATTGTGCAACCGTTTCATATCCTTTGGTAAATCCGTTTGGCCTTCATCATTATCAGTGAGCTTAAACAAGGGCCAACAAAAGGATCACTCTCTCTCTTGTGCATACACTTGGGAAATCTAATACAATCAATCATAGTGATTGAGGTTGTGAAAAGAGAGAGGGGAAATGATATACAACTAAGATAGATATTGGTAGAACCAATTTCTTAGTCACCCTGAGATTGTGATTGCTCAACGATAGCTACAAGGCGGAGCGTCGGGATTAACTTGGGCACACATTGGGTGGATCTTTGAGAAGCACACATCATCGAGAAAGAGCTACAAAGGTAAGTGCTTCTTGGTTTTAATTTTGTTTAAAACCTTTATCCTTTGAAAGTAGATTAAGGAGGCTTGGCTCTAAACCACTATGAAAAATCTAAAGCGTTATCTTTGGTACATGTGGTGGGTGGAATTCCCAGCCAATTTGAATATGTGGAATTCATATTCTACATGTGGTGGGTGAAATTCCTAACTAAATGAGTGAGGTGGAATTCCTGCTCTAATTGTGAGGGTGTAAGTCCCCACTTAGTGGATTTGAGGATAGCTCAAGGTTGAGCTAGTCCTAACAGTGGATGTAGGTTGGCTAACCGAACTACTATAAATCTTGTATCCTCATTCTTATGGTGTTAGAGCTAATTTATTATGTTGATTGATAATCACTATTGCTAACACATTAACACTTGATTGCAATATCCGCGGCATAAAATCTAATAAATCAGGTAATTTTAAAAGGACCCCCCCCCCCTTCTAGGGTCATTCGTGTTCTAGCACCAAAAGGAGAACTTTCATCCCTCATTTTGTCATCAATTGACAAAGGGCTCATAAGCACATATATTGTGCTCCCCTAAACTTCAAGACATCTCATCAAACAGACATGCATTCATAGTGAAACAATCCATTCAATAAACATGAAATATACAAGATATCCATCATGACAAACATGCATCAAGGGAAGAGAGAGAGCTTAGTAACCAATGGCATCAATATCACATACAATCCATAGTAAATGAAAACATCATTCCATGCATAACCAAGGTTTGCACCATAAGTGCTTAACGTTTACAATGACAAAATGTAAGTTTTCCAAAATAACAAATAAAAACATGAAAACCTAAGCTAAACTGCGCCAGTTAGAGGAAGAGGTCGAGTAGGTGATCGACGGCGAGGGATGGTGTCATCTTTCTTGCAAGATATGCCGGAGAGGATGTTCTGAATGGATTCCTTCACGAAGCTGGCCAAGGCGTCCAAACTTGCCTTCCAAGGCAGTGAATCTCTCATTCTGCCGAGCTTCAAGGACTTGAAATCTCTCCTCCATTAACCAATCAACAAACAATCACACACAACCTAATAGAAAACAGGTTCTAAACGCAATAATTTCTACCCTAGACGGTTAGCGATTGACTCCACATGCACAACACTAAGGGAAAAGAACCTGGCTCTGATACTAAGATATCACACCCCGACCCAAAATAGGCACGTGACGGGGATAAATTTTTCTTTTCTAAAAATCTCGCATTAAATAACAGTTATCACATGTGGGAAGCACACATGTGAACCAAATGCATAATCTAAAACATAATTGGGATTTGACCTTTACTAGAAATTCAACAGAGTTTTCCCTTCAAAGTGGACAGTTGAACCCATAATGGTCACTACAAAATAACACATGTCCAAACACGTCTCATTTAAATCTCATTAACAACATGAACATACATAAATAATTCTAAACCATAAAATTATCTCAAAGGTTTACATATTCCTCAAAGTATTTATATTCTCAACAATCTTAAAAACTCAAAATAATAATCATGTAAACAAATAACAAAATATCCTATCGATGGTGAAGTGCATGTAAAACAAGCATAAAAATAAGGCTAAGCTCGTCTTCTCAGTCCCTTGGACCCAGCTGGTGCAACATTACCTGAAATTACAAGGATGTAAGTACAAACAATACTCAGTAAAGAAATATATGCACGCTACACACTCACGCACCTACATGGTGATGTATGAAATGGAATATAAACAATGCTATGCATTCATGACATGCTATGAAATCATCAGTGGAAACTCAAAACCCATAAAGGATACCTCTATGGAATGGGCAGTCAAATAACACCATGATCTCTAGCGAGACTTAGGGCCCATGACTTACTAAGTGAATAATACACGCCTAGCGTGTTCTTGTCTATTTCGTCCCGGGTCCCTTTTGTCCAGTGCTAAAGTGATCGAAAGGCGCCTTACCAGGTCAACACATCACCCCACAAGGGAATAATGCTAAACCCTTCGCATAAACACGGGCGCCTTACCAAGTTGACCCATTTTTACCCAATGGGTATATGGTGCCTAACTCTGCGTTCAACAATATCGCCTTATCAGGCTAGTACTACCCTCGAGGGGTATATGAATATCTCTCCTTCCGCATCAATACACTCCAAGTGTGTCAAACAGTTGTGAGAGTGCTTTCCACTGCTGTAGCATATGAGGGACTCAACTCCTGGACGGCAATCCTACCAGACCAAGCCCCTGTTGCCGATGCCATCGTTCCAATAGGGTTCCACCATTTCTCCCAGTTTTCTGTTGATTTTCTGCATTTTCAAATTTTACCTACAAAACTTGAAAATAATATTAAATATACCTAATAAATATATAAATGAGTGCTAACTGGTCTAGAAATAAGGGGTAAAATAGTTATTTTTCCGTGCTCAACAAACGCCTTACAGGGTGATATACTTAGATACATGTATATGTACTCCTTTTTATACCTCTGCGATGTATATTATTATTGTGCATTTGAACCCACGTGTTGAGTCGCACCGAGATGATTAGACCATGTGAGAAATGATTGTATGTTGGGATCAGTTGTCATACTAATAGGACCAGGGGAAGGATTGTCCCCAGTAACCCATTTTGGTGGAACTCTACCAAGTTAGGGTTAGAGTGTTCTAGTATACAATGAATGTAGAATCATGTTAAGTTCCACCCATGTGTGCGTGAAACTCATATGATGGAGGATTATCGTTCATTGATTGTGGATTGGTATTAAAACAAAAAAAAAAAAAAAAATCTTCTGTCTTAAGGCTAATCAAGGCAAGCGCGATAGTGTATGAAGTTGTTCGTCGTCGAAAAAAAAAATCACTATCTAACATATCACTCTGAAAAACCTCAAACTTTTATTTTTTTCCCTTTGCTTTGCTCAATTTTTTGAAATCCCTCAGTCCAACCCAATTTTGCTCATTTTATACTCTCTATCTGATGTATCTCTCTCACTTTCTTTAAAACTTTTTGTATATCTCTATCTAACTTCTTATAGTTTGTGTATTACAAAGTTTTTCCTCAAGATTTTAAAATTTATTTAAAAATTTCTAAAATATGTTGGTTAAAAAATGATGGATGTATTCATTGATAGAATTTTCTATTATTTGATTTTTAAAATGTGTTATTATTCTACTATTTCTTATAAAATTTATCCTAATTAAAGAATTCACTATTAGTTTCTTATCTCTATGAGTTCTGAGTCACTTAGAAATTGTAAGCGCTTCTTGTGGAGATGTTGTATTTTTTTATTTATAATTTCTTAATTATTTAAAGTAGTTCTTGAAATTGTAATTGACTAGTTTATGTAGAATTGTTATTTTTATCCAGATGGGTATAGCTCATCTTGTTGCTTTCCACCTCATGATGCGAGAGGTTGCGGGCAGACTCGGCCTTGGCCTTAGGCAAACTAAGCCGTCGCCTAGGGCCCTCAAGTCGGGTTCAATTTTCAAGTTACCATACATTTATAGTATAAAATTATCTTGATGTCTAATTTTATTAACGAAATGAATTGTGATGCAATGGTAGTGCATGTGGTTTTAAATCTAAAGGTTTTGTAGGTTCCATGTTCATATTGTTGTTGTTAAGCTTTTTGCAACAATTTCTTATAAATTTAAACATAATTTTTCTTCAAGTAAAATAATTTGGGGAGTATTTAAAATCAATTTTTTATAAATTTACATATAATTCTCTTTAAGTTAAATAATTTGGGAAGTATTTAAAATCAAATTGACAAGACTTTTTAACTCGCTTGACTTGAATTCCGATCGAGTTTAGTCAACTCAGACTGATTTGGCCAATATTTTTTTTCAAATTTTAAATCTATAATTCTAATAAAATAAATTAAACATCATGATAAAAAGCATTTATCCTGTAGTTTTATTTTTCTTTTAAAAATTAAGAATTGAGATAATTAATTGACTCTATTAAAAGATTAAAATGATTATATAAAGGTTAAATTTTAATTAATTATTATTCTTATCATTTTTTCAGAAATTTTAATAAAGAATGTGACCTAAAGAAGTCTTTAAATGAGGAAACTTAATGTTCATAGTGATATAAATAGTTGAATCGAAATAAAATGGGTTTAAATTTGCATGACTGTTTTGTGCTTTATAATTTATAACTGCGTGATAATTTTTTAATATAATTTTACTGTAAAAGTTGTTTTAAATGCATTATATACTTTAGCACTTCAACTACTCTTTTTAAATACAATAAAGTAGTAATAAAAAAACAACATACATGACACAAGTGGAAGTTAAATTTGTCACAAGAAAGATATTAACTATTTTATCTATTGAAAAATATATGTTAAAAAAACTTGAATATAGTAATTTAGTTAACAATTTTGTATCTTAAAATTCAAGATTTTTTTTTAAATAATAATTTGTTATAAATTTGATTATGATATTTTATTTGAATGTTTCACACTTTGTAAAAAAATTATATAATTTTATTTTCTGTGAGTGTATAAAAGGCCCATCTTAAGAGTTTGCCTAGGGCCCTGAAATCTCAGGGCCGGCCCTGGTTGCGGGTTCGAGTCTCCATGGCCATGGTCTAACCTTGGTGTGCCTTATGGGTAGTGGGCTCACCCGTGGGGGTTTTATGCTGGGTATCCCGCGGTTTCTCACACGTAAATTAAAAAAAAAGAATTATTATTTTTATAAATATTTAATAGACAAATTAAGTGATGAATTTATATTCATTTCAGTAATTCTTAAATTTTATTTTAATTATAAATTAAAATCTTCTGAAATATCTATAATTTTAATTTAATTTAACAAAATCGTGGGTATTATCAAACAAAAATATTTTAAAATGACAACATTTTATGACAATTGCCATACATCATAATTTTATTTGATAATATTCTCTAACCCGACAAAACTAAAATATTAGAAAAAGATCTGGTAGATGCTGAACACACTCTTTCATTTTTTTACATGTTCTTCAATTAGCAATAATTAGTAATATATAAATAAAATGGTAATCATTTAAATACTCCACTTTTTTTAAGAGATATCATATTTCAAAATTTTATATGAAATTATTATTTTACTCTTTAATTTTGTATGGATAAATCATCTTTTAAAAAAATTAAGAGATGAAATAATAATTTTTATATAAAATTTTAAAATAGAATGTCAGTTGAAAGAAAAGTGGACTGTGACCCTAAATAAAATTTTGAATGTCCAAATTCCAAACGCGACGTCGTCTCATTCTTCTCAGGGAGACTTTCCTTCAGTTTTCAACCGATTCCTCTCTTCGGAGTTGTACGGTCATAACGCTTCCCACCAAACCCTATATAAACCCACTCCCGCCCCTTCAAATTCCTTCACTTCCTCAGATCTCTCTCTCACTTTCTGATTTCTCATTTTCGGCTTTTCTTTTCTCAGACGGTAACAGATCTCTTCTCCGTTATGTACTCTCTGTTATGATCTCCACTTTTTTTGCCTTTTCATTGCTGCTTTGCATATTTTCTTTTGCTTGACGGTGAATGATGAACAGTGATCGTTGATTCCAGCCTCTACTTTGTTGTTTTTGTGAGGATTGAGATTTTTATTTTTATTTTTGTTTCACTCAATGTTTGAGTTTAAAAGGTCTTTTCCCTTCTTCCTTGCATCTGTTGTTTTTACGATCTTTGATCTTTATGTTGCACTAATTTCATCAGTAGCTATGTTTTCATGATAGTATATCAGTAATGCCATATGGTGCCCATTCACAATTCTGGAAAATGCACCAAACTTAGGGGTTAAGTTGCACCCAATGCAATCACCTTATACCTTGATATTGTGGATCCTAAACTTTATTTTGTACTTAGTATGTCAAACTAAGGTGGGCTAATAACAATTCATTGGGGTTGATGGTGTATTTGGGCATTTTAGGAAATGTCCTTTACTTATATATTTGTTTTGGTTTACATTGTGAAATTTATTTTGTAGTGGATTTTACTGTTTTAAACTGTCCACTTCATTGCCATGAACAAAGATGTCTCTTCAATCAGATCCTGTTTAAACCTTTCTACAGAGCATGGTTTTATACATGGATGTATGTTCCAGTAAGTTTAACAAAAAGAGGAATGTTGGACTTCCTGGAAATACATTCTTGGAAACATGACGTGCTGTTTATCATCTGGATGCAGTTACCATTCTCGCAGTCTTTGCAAACAACAGAGAGGGGGCTGGTTTCAGCATGCCTGGAAAGTTCATGGTTATGGAATATTTCAGGTTCTTCCAGACCTCAGGGCCACATTTCTGGAACATGTAAAAACCATGGTTCAAAATCCATGCATCAAAACCAGCACTAAGGAATTCCTTGCTTACAATTTTTGTTTGCTTTTGTTTCAATGGACATTGATTTGTTGCTCAAATTGATTGACGTCACATTTTATTGATTTCACTCTTAATCTATGAAAGTTGACTTTCGGAGATTGTTTTCATTGGCCTTTGTAGATATTAAAATGATGGGATCCTTTCTTACAAGAGGCCTTGTGTAAGTTTCTGGTTACTTAACTGCATTATTTTATCATTTACTAAATGTCCTTTCTATCTTACAAGAGGTCTTGTGTAAGTTACTGGTTACTGAACTGCATTATTTTGTCATTCACTAGATAGGTTATATGAGTCCTTTTTATGCAATGTAATGCATGACTGAATGTCCACATATCCATTTCTCTATGCAGGATGGTTCTTGGATATGCCTATCCGGCTTATGAATGCTTTAAAACTGTGGAAAAGAACAAACCAGAGATTGAGCAACTGAGGTTTTGGTGCCAATACTGGTTTGTCACTTGTTAATTGTAAATGTTATCTGAGTACAATAATAGTTCATTGGTCAATACCTTATATATTTAAGTTCTCATGACAAGTTCATTGGTCAATACCTAATATATTTAAGTTCTCATGATAAGGACATTTTTTTAACAGGATTTTAGTGGCAGCGTTGACAGTCTTTGAGAGGGTTGGTGATACTTTTGTTTCATGGTAAAGAACTTAATCTTGTGGAGCCTATTTTGTCCTTTTGTTATTCTGTGTTGTTATTGTTATTATTATTGCTATTTCTATTGCTATTATTATTTTTTTGGGAGGGGGGGTTGAGGGTTATCCAATGTATCTTACCATATCCAAGCAAACTAGAGATGTATTTAAGAATTGTGATTAATTGATAAATTGTATCTGGATCTGATAATATCTAGCTGTATTCTTTGAGTTTATATTTTGTCTATAAATGTCTATATAAGTTTGTATTTTAATGTTTGGCGGATCCCCCATTGCCCCCCACCACCCACCCCCGTGTGCATATTGAAGCCAAGCTGGTAGCTCTGTGAATTTAATGATGTACCTTCTTTTCCTACTTTCTTGAAGGTTGCCAATGTACAGTGAAGCCAAGCTGGCATTCTTCATATATCTGTGGTATCCGAAGACAATGGTATGAGTCATGCATTTATTATTCATTATTATTTTTTTCGACGTTATCTCAATAATATTCATTTTGAGTGTTGTAGGGGACAACTTATGTATACAATACCTTCCTGAGGCCCTATGTTGCTAAGCATGAGACACAGATTGATCGCAATTTGATGGAGTTAAGGGCAAGGGCTGGGGATATTGCAGTTCTGTATTGGCA
Source organism: Chimonanthus salicifolius (assembly GCA_013350335.1). Taxonomy (NCBI): domain Eukaryota; kingdom Viridiplantae; phylum Streptophyta; class Magnoliopsida; order Laurales; family Calycanthaceae; genus Chimonanthus; species Chimonanthus salicifolius. The sequence goes on from CM023542.1 coordinate 24,360,694, forward strand.
CAGGGCTGCAAGCTATGGGCAGACAAGGATATTTGAAATTCTGCAGTATGTTGCTTCCCAATCACCAAGAACTCGCCCTGCTCAGGTACCCTTTCATAAGGAAAAGTAATATATGTATCATCACTGTGTTTTTATTGTCTCCTGATTCCCTTGTAACTTGATCTTATTGTCTTATTGATGTCTGAACTAACTGCATTTAGCATGTATAGCCTTCCCTCTGCGTGTTTTTTCTCCTTGTTCCCTGGAAACTGCACCATATTCATGGTGCTTTTCTCCATCATGTTTTTTATCTCGAGGAATATTGTTACTCTATCATTGAGTGCTGTTATCCACATCATCTTCATGTGTTAACTATACTGTTATCCTCAGCATAAATTATCTGTATCAGATGGCTGTTTTAAGTAACTATCGTTTGAATGTGACTATTAGTTTGTGGATGGGCAGGAAATAAGAACCTACCGACAATGCAAGTTTCTCACGAGGACATCTTTTTTAACATGACTTTTAATTTAAGAATTTGAGCTGAAATAAAATGCTACGTATATAAAGTTCATGACACAAACTGGGTTGTAGTGGATTGTAATACTCTATTCTCTGCATGTACAAGAGGAGCTCTCTGATCAATGAGATCATTTACCAAACTCTTTCTGGTATAAGTGTAGTTCTTAAATATAATAATCATTCCAGTGATTGGAACAGTTTGGGAAAGAGTTGTGTTATGGACCATCTAAAAGAGGGCTGAGTAAGAACAGGTTAAAAAAATCAGATCATTTAATTTTTTTTGAAGTTTTTGCAATGTTGGAAATTGCGTGGCATGCCCTTATTGACTTAAAGAAGGGATCCTTAAGGTGGCTGTTATAAGTAACGATTGTGATGTGACTATCAGTTTGTGTATGGGCAGGAAATAAGAACGTACTGATAATTTGTGCTAGTTTCACATGACTTTTAATTTAAGAATTGGAGTATAAGTGAATTTGAGAGAGTTGTGGAGGCTAAGTTGAGAGACTTCGATACACATGTTGCTCTGTATATGCATGCACTTTTTTTGCAAAAGTTTCACATGTGGCTTTTTTCCCTTTTTTGTAGAAAGAGAGAGATGAGATCTATATGGATGACACATGTGAGATACACATCTAAAGGAGGTAGAGACAGAATTAATGGATTAGTCCATTTATGACCAAAATCTCCTTGGATAAAGAAGTAGAGAGACATAGAATTAATGGATTAGTCCATTATGACCAAAATCTCCTTGGCTACCTCCAATATGGTAAATTTCATATGTTTCCACTTTTACTGGCCTTGCAATGTCAAGGTTGGCAAGAAAAGAGCTAGGTGTTAGAGAGAACCTCTACCATGTTAACCTAGCAACTATGTCACCAAAGTTGCTCAAGATTTCATCGAGTTGAGAGCGAGGAATTGCTCTAATAGAGCATATGAGCTTTGTGAACATCTGAGGGGCATGCATAAACTGATTTGATGATCCCATCAGAATGGGATAAATATATACGAGCCTAGAAAGATACAATAGCCAAAGTGAATCACTAATCATCCAACACAGTCTGCATCCAACTAGCCAAAAATTGGAACATCTAATTGAGCTTTGTAGTAAAGGCCCTAAATAGGATGGGCCTTAGGATCCAAGGGCATGCATAAACCGATTGATGAAACTTCTGATAATAGCCAGGATCAGAGATAGTAGATACTCCCAAATGTAAGTGAACTTGATAATGACACCAAATGGGGGTGTCAGCAAGCTTGCATCCTGAATATCCTGCTTCTTTTAGAACATAAGAACATATTTCTATCGAGATAGAAAGAAACCTTTAGATGAAAGTGCAATTTCAATCCCTAGGAAACACTAAAGTGGACCTAAATCCTTGATATAAAAAATTTGCTGAAGATATTCAGACGTCTTCAATGTGGCAGATTTGGAGTTCTGCCACAGGCTTGAGTTGCCTATTCAGGTGCCGCGCCTAACTCAGGAACGTGTTACTGGATCCCACTCATTTCAAACGCAAAGTCTGGGCCATTTTCACTCATTTGGGTTAATGGATCTCACTTTGGAGGGCCCAAAAATCCCTTAAGAATATTTAATTTGGGATTCCTACATAATGTCAAAAGAAAAGGTTATAATTACAAAATATTACAAAGAATTCTACAATACTTGCTCCCCCTTCAAACTAGATAGTCCCTAACTAGGTGCAAAGTGAGTCACTAATATCCAACACAGTGTGCATCAAACTAGCCAAAAATTGGAACATCTAATTGAGCTTTGTAGAAAAGGCCCTAAATAGGATAATGACACGAAATGGGGTGTCAGCAAGCTTTGCACCCTGAATATCCTGCTGCTTTTAGAACGTAAGAACATATTTCTATCGAGACAGAAAGAAACCTTTAGATGAAAGTGCAATTTCAATCCCTAGGAAACACTCCTTGATATAAAAATTTGCTGAAGATATACAATATTTCAGACGTCTTCAATGTGGCAGAAAGCTTGCAAGTCTGGGCCCATATTCACTCATTTGGGTTAATGGATCTCACTTTGGAGGGCCCAAAAATCCCTTATAATAAGAATATTTAATTTGGGAAGGTATTCCTTCATGGTGAATTTTTGCTGCATACATATCTTCTCATCCCTCAAATCTTGCTAAGAATATTTAATTTGGGAAGGTATTAGGTGTACAGCAAAAACTACATGGAGAAAACCCCTCTCTCTCTTTTATTTCCTCTCTTAAGGACCACAAGGAAGGACCACAACATGGACCACAAGAAGGCTAGCACAATGGGAGTCATTGGCTTTCTTTTTTTAATTTTTTCATAATTATCTAATTTAATTTGGTGGCATTTTCCTATTGGTGTGATGTTTTATTAAGGACATCTATTCAAATACTAAGTTAATTCTGAATGAATTTTCTTGTCCTTTCGTAAGAAATCAATTTATTATATTAATTGTTTGTTTGATTTCTAGTGAGAGAGCATACCTAAGTAAGGTTTGCATTCTTTCCAGTGTAAGAGAAACCTATTGAGCTTTTACTGAATTCTCGTAATGTAGAGGAAATACCCATTTTTTGTACTCTCATTGATTGAGGAATATGATTATTACACCAAACAATGAAATCAATATACTGAATCTCGATTTCTAAAAAGCATGGATTTTATTTTGCACAAATGTTCCCTTAGACTGATATTATGGCTTCTAAAAACCTGCTTCAAATATAATTTTCCTTTTATTTTATAAATAATTGCTTTAATTGTGCAAATATATACAAAAATATTTGCTAAACAAACTTACTAAGATTTCATAATCCCAATACATCTAGACTTTTTAATGACATAACTTACTAAAACTAATCCTTTAAGGACCCGTCCATTCAATAGCAACAAACTGGAGCCTTACACGAATCGAACAAGATCCAATATTGGGAATAACGAAATCCATGTCTCATTTTTTTTTCCAATTCCAAAAACATAATTTTTAATATAATCAGAGTGCAGAATATTTCAATAAATTTGCTATGTCCAACTGAACATCATTCCCATGTTGGATTAATCCTCAAATCCAAATAAAATCGAAAGCGTCCCCAACATACAGTTGGAAATAGAAGCACAACTCCCAAATAGTCTAACTAAATCAAAGGACACTTATTGTGTCTTACAATCCTCAAATCTCAAAATAAATTCTAGAAATTCCTAGGAAAATAATAATGAAACTAAAGTGACGCAGGACAAAGGATAGGGTAATCCTAAATGCCTAAATGTGGATTAAAGGATGAAAATAATGCACCCTAAATCTAAAATGGGCTGAAATTAAATCAACAATTAATATTCACAATTAATTAATAAAAGAATTACCACACATAATCATGCAAATATTATAATCTAATGTGTTAATAGAAATAATGGAGTCCAAAGATAATGTATTAAATGGGTTAAATGGGGCAAAGGTAAAATGAATTGAGTATTAGAATGGTTTTGTAATTAAATGAAAGGTGGATAGTTAGGCACGTGGGTATACTTGGGGCTTTCTATTGTAATAAAGGAAGAAAGGATAAGAATGAAGTGGAACGAAAGAGGTAAAGAAGGAAATAAGGTTACGGCAAGGATGCTGGGTTACTAAATGGGAACGGCAACAAAATCTTGGCAGGTGGGGTGGAGGTGACAAAGCTGAGATGGGATCTGGCAAGTAACGAAAGCTAGGGAGGAATATTTGGAGGATGACAAGGCTAGAAGGGTCTAATAGGGTTGGCGATAGCTGTATGGGATGGGTAAGGATGGGGAGAAGGCAAGAAGAAGGGATTGGCAAGGGCAAAAGTCGCTGAGAGACAAATATGGGTAGAAGCTGCAGCAGTTCTAGAGGTAACAACAGGAAGAGGAAGAAGAGAAGGAGAAGAGAAAGAGAGAAGAAGTTAGAAAAAAGGTACTTGGCTTCTCGCCCTTTGGTTTCTCACCAAGATTCATGGACTCTCTCCACTCACAGTCGCACCATGAAAAGGTACATGTGGAAATCATCAATTCTTATTCATCTGTCAATCGTTGGAATGCCACAAAATGCTACAAGGCTTTATAAACTTTGCATTACTAAAAATAAAATAGAAGGAAACTATTACTAAACTACCCTCAATCAAATAAAGAATTACATAAAAATAGAAATTACTAAACTAAAAAAAACAAATAAGCAACTGCTATGTATTGCTCCGCATCATAAAGTCCAGTCCAAGAGCTCCAAAACCTATGGTTGAGCCTGACCGGTCTCGTTCTCCAAAGGATTTCCTGAAACGTAAGGGAATGAGCTCCATACTGGTGAAAACAACCATACAACTGACAATAATTGTAATAACTAGCCATTTAGAGTTCAATCCAACAGTCAAATCAATTTTGCATTATAATATTTATGATATGCATTAATGCAATGTATGATGCATGCTCCCATCCTATGCATCTCCACAGACAACGAATCAAATGAGTCATGCAAAGCTCTACTTAGCTAAGCATCTCACATGTGCACCGAAATGGTCAATAGCCTAAAATGAGTATCCACAGGGGAGTGCAAGGCAACTGCGATCAGTTCAGAAGCTCAAATGAGTCTGCACAATGAGTATCCCCAAAGGAGTGCAAGGCTAATGAACCAAATCAACAAATAAAAGCTAGATAGGATCCGTGAGTATACAAAGGAAATTGAAAACCCAAACGAATTTGCACACATGAGTCTCCCTAATGGGATGTGCATGACCAATGATCCCAACAAACAAAAGCAAACACACCATTTTCATAAGTCAAGCATGAATAGTTTCCAACAAATACAACCAAAATTCCCATTTCTTGAATCAAATTCTAGAATACTTAGTTTGGGTTTTTCAACAAAGTAGACAAGTAAGATTTGTGGAGACAGCTTCAAAACATCGTAAACACAAGTGCCTGAATTTTCTGGCTATGACATCGTATCCTTGCCCCCTGCTTTTGCTGTGGCCTTGCTGATTGTTCTGAATTTATTTGTCGAACGTCTCCAGTATGCGTAGACCTTTCAGGGATTTCCCTTACAGGTTTTTCTCACTTTCCAACCACCCCCCCCTCTTTCCTTTTGGTTAGTGGTACGAGCCATTCGTCCGAAATCTGTTATCTCCATCACTCCGAATCCCACCGATAGCGATTCATCAATTCCATTTATTGATCGTATGCTATGGTTCAATCCCATTTCGGACTTCCAAAAGCCTCACTTTAAAACCACCTTTAGAGCTTCCGAAGATGAACAGTATCAGGTTCCGAAGTTCCCAGAAATGTTCAGAAAATTCACCCATTAAATATATATTTAACATACAAAAGTATATATATTTTTAACATTGAATGTATTGGTATGGAAGGCTGCCATGGTTGCTTTTTGAGAGGAGAGTAGGGAGCAGAAATGAAAGGTCACAAAACAAAAGCACCTCATATCAAATGAGATTAAAGGAAATCTAAAATGAAAAGAAAGAATCTCATCCTCATGGCTTCAAACAGTATATTATACATGAAATAAACATACAAATAGATCGAACCAAATTAAAGCCTTAGGTTCCCAAATTGATGCAATTTTATTAAAACTCAAACCATCACAAATTTATACAGTCTAACCTCTTTTTAGATCAAATGAACCCATCACACAACCTCAGGGGTTCTGTCCTAATAACCAAGCCTCAAAATACAAAAAGTTATGGATTTTCTGTAAACTGCTGTAAAACCGTCTTACAGACCTGAATCAGAATTTTGGTCCTACTTACAAACCCAAATTTGATGCAATTTTATTAAAATTCAAACCATCACAAATTTATACAGTCTAACCTCTTTTTAGATCAGATGAACCCATCACACAACCTCAGGGGTTCTATCCTAACAACCACGCCTCAAAATACAAAAAGTTATGGATTGTCTGTAAACTGCTGTAAAACTGTCTTACAGACCTGAACCAGAATTTTGGTCCGACTTACAGACCCAATTTGAGGCATCAAACAATATTCTTTCGGTTTGAAATTTGGATTGTAACTAGCCCTATCTGTCTAGTTTCTAACAAACCAAGTTTCACTGAAAAATTCGACCGTAAGCCCCCGATATGATTTTTCTTGCGACAACGTGCGGAAAACAAAAATTTTGGTGTTAAGATCAGTCTAAAACGTTTTACAATCAATTCCAAGGTCTAAAAATTTATCAAACCAATTCTCAGAGGTGTTTAATTATTCTACATAACATTGGGGGTTTTAGGAATCAGAAAAATTAGATTTTCCTTCAAGGAAATAAATTTTACAAGTATTTATCCATGATATACAACCTTTGGAAATCAAAATTAAATTTTCATATTATAAATTTCGATTCCTTCACCATACAGTTAATTTTTGAATCAAGTAGAACCTAATCATGGAGAGTTTGGTTGGTTGGAAATTCCAAAATAAAGAAATCCATGGAAAAACGATTTCTCAAAGTTTATTCCATGAAAATCGTCAATTGCGTGTGAATCTCCATGTTTGCAATTTCAATTTCTACATAATCAAAATCAATTGTAAAAACCCCAATTTAAAAAACAAAATTTCATCCTATTATGTTTGAATTTCAGATCTGACCCATGGTTGCAAAAAAAATTAAAAATTCCAATGGTGAAATTTGAATTCCCTTTCCTTTTTCCTTCTTTTCTTCTCTCTCTCTCCTTTCATCATAATAGAATTTTGTAAATCCTTTTCCTCCAAGATAATCAAATTTCTTGAGAGAGATGGAGGAATTAAAAGCAATTGTATTAAAGAGGGAAAAAGAAAGGGAACAAATTAAATAAATAATTAAATGATAATTACTAACTTGAATTTGGAGAGAAAAACCCAAAGAGAGGAGCTCCAAAATTCGCCCAAGCCTTGTAGAAGCAAAATTCGACAAAGGCTTTGGGAGGGGTGTATTTATAGATTTTTGGCACAATCCAATGGGCCATAACACCCTTGGCTCCTTTCTAAAACTTCTCTCCATGAAGGGCAAAATTGTCAGTCCATTTTAAGTAAAGAGGATCCTTGCAAGTCATGCATGTGGGTCCCTGGCCCACAGGATTTTTGCAAAATTTATTTTATTTTTGTTTTTTTTCCAAATCCACAAAAATTCGAATTTTCTAAATTTAGGTCAATTGGACAAAAATTGAAACTAGAAGTAGAAAACCAAACTAGAACTAAAGAAACCAAAGAACTCAAGAACTCAAAGAGAGAGAGAGGAGAATTCAATCTCAATTTCGAAAATTGATTTGTATTGCTTATGTGTTTTGTACAATGCCCAAATGCCTCTATTTATACATAAAAATTCAAAAAATATTTACATGAATTGCCATCCCTCAAAACCATCCATTCCACATCCTTTGATAAGAATCAAATCTAGCCATTTGTTCCAAGCTTCTAAATTCTTGCATTGCCACCTTTGGCTTGAATGGATAGGGGCTTTGATGTAGGACACGCAGAGCATAACCCTATTTTTAGTATTTTAGTAATTATTTTTATTTTGTTCAATCCTATCTAGGAGCTAGAGTCCTTGTTTTAGTAAGACAGCTAGGTCGGTGACTTTCCTAGTTGGTTAAGAGTCATAGGTAGAGTTTGGAAGTCGAATGTAATTTAGAAACCACTTTCGTGGCCTTCCAAACTTAGAGTCCTAATCTACTTTTGAGTTATTAGCTTTCCTATATAATGCTACAGATGTAAAGGAGAGAAACACCTCTTTCGAAATTATGAATTGAATTAGAATTATTACAAGGTATTTACCTTTTATCTTTATCTTCTCCTCTGCCTCAAGTTGCAGATGAATCTCCTCTTGATGGTTCAGTTCCACACGCGTTTCTGTCGTTTAAATCGACTAGGCTTTATCCCAGGTGCGACCTCGTCGCACTCCGCTATAGAAGATCTGGGCATTATCCCAGGTTCCGTTGCTGCTACAATCATCGCCAGCGTTGTTGTTCACGCCTTCCGCCTCTTTCACAAGCATCTGCCATTGCTACTTGAAGCATTCCTCTTCTTGCAGCAGATACGCCTATTCCTCAAGTCTAATCCTTTTGCTGTTGCTGCTAGACTTCTCTACTCCATCGTTGCGATCCAGGTACTTCATCTCTTTTCTTCCCTCTTCCATCTTTCCTTCCTTCCTTTTTCTGCTTCCGCTGCTCACTATGAGTCTTCCCCTCTTCCGTTCTTTGTTTTCCCCTTTTAATTCTATCCCTTCCATGCCTTTACCCAAAAATAGGTCCACGTGCCAGAAACCCCTTTAAGTCCATACCTCCAGACGTGTGACAGATTTGAGTGTGCGACCCAATATTCGTCGGGATTGACTGACTTCTTTATTTCTCTCACCGGTTCTGCTACATCAAGTGGTATCGGAGCCAAGTTCTCTGCTATACAGAGACAATCTCCACTTCTAGTCGATGATTCTCAGGAAAAAAAAAAATCCCGATGACATCCAGCAACAATCAGAATGTCACTATCTCTCAGCTCAATGAATTTAAGGCTGAGATGAAAGCTGAGACAAAAGATATACTCGCAGAGTTCCAGGCATCCATGCTTGAAGCCTTTCTTGGAAGAGACATCGGCAAGAAACAAATAGAAGAGCCACCCAACAGGAACAATTCTACATACCAAAATCAGTCGGGATTCATGAACCATGCACCACCAGATCATGAGTATTACAATGGATGGGATGGCGATGAAATAGAGCAATTTGTTAACCCCACCCAATCAACATAAACAGAGCTTTAGAGATTCTCGTCGACCTGCTGATTCATATGATTCCCGCCCTAAGGTAGATCTTCCTTCTTACAATAGTCTTCTCCATATTGAAGAGTTTATGGAATGGATCACAACGGTTGAGCGTTTCTTCGCGTATATGGGAGTTCTAGAGGCAAAGCAAGTCCAGTTGGTTGCTTTCAAACTGATTGAAGGTGCTTCATCTTGGTGGGAACAAATTTGACCAGAACAGATCTAGACAGAACATGACTCCTATTCGTACATGGTATTGCATGAAGCAATTATTGAAAAGTCGGTATCTACCTCTGAATTATTCTTAGGTCTTATTCAACAAACTCCAGGATTGCTACCAAGGTAACCGTTTTGTTCAAGGTTATGTTGATGACTTCTATCTCATGTTCTCTCTCAATGATCTTCATAAGACAGAAGACCAAAAGATTGCCTGCTTTCTTCATGGTTTGCGTTGGGATATTCAGAAAGAACTTGCTTCTACTAGCCATTATGCTTTACATGTGGCCATCAACTCTGCACTTAGAGTCTAAGCATTCATTGATACCCCTCTTCCACAAAACCAACCCACCAACCGCCCACATCCTCCCCCCCCTCATACACCTATGACGGTCTCCAATCCCACCTAGAACCAATCAATTCACAAGCTTCGTATCAATCTCCCACACCACATCCACCACCTCAGACTCGGCCTCCCCAATACAACAATCCCCCACCTCCTAAGAAACCCAATCCATCTTCCTCTTCCTCTTCCAATCCTTATTCCTGTACAAACCTTGACAAGTGCTTTAAGTGCAGCCGGACTGGACACTGATCCCATGAATGTCGCGGGCATGTGGCGCTTGTCACACCAGATACTGCACCTGATGAGGACGATGATGCCATTGAAAATATTGAAGTAGATGCCCCACCTCCTTGTGGCAATAACGACGGCACAAGTCTCTTGGTTGTTCGGGCACTGTCTACTACTTCTAACGAGACACCGCTTCCCTGACATCGCCTGTTTTGCACTCTGTGCGCAGTTCACGGCACCTCATGTCTCTTAACCATCGACAGTGACAGTGAAGACAGTTTGGTTTCAAAATCGTTGGTCGACAAGTTGCAACTTCCTATTCAGTAGCATCCTAGGCCGTACCCTGCTCGTTGGCTTGATGATGATTATAGCAAGCAGATTACTTGACAGTGTGAAGTCCCATTCTCCATTGGGAACTATAAGGACTCTGCTTTGTTCAATCGACATTGATATGTGCCATTTGATACTGGGTCATCCGTGGCAATTCGATGTTGATGTTGTTTATGGGGGCAAGTCAAACACCTATACTTTCGTGAAAGATGGGTTGAAGTTTGTTCTTGCACCCTCACTGCCTGTTTCCCATGCTCCTGTCGCTGCTTTGTGCCCTTCATCTCCTGAAGACCCGCTTGCCAATTCCAAAATTGATGTGGATGTGACAGACCCCGTTGAACTTGAGGATGAGTTTTTTTCAGGATCGGGGGACTGATATAGGACACGCAGAGCATAGACCACATTTTTAGTATTTTAGTAATTATTTTTATTTTGTTCGATCCTATCTAGGATCTAGAGTCTTTGTTTTAGTAAGACAGCCAGGTTAGTGGCTTTCCTAGTTGGTTAAGAGTCGTAGGTAGAGTTTGGAAGTCGAATGTAATGTGGAAACCACTTTTGTGGCCTTCCAAACTTAGAGTCCTATTCTATTTTTTTGTTATTAGCTTTCCCATATAATGCCACGGATGTAAAGGAGAGAAACACCTCTTTCGAAATTATGAATTGAATTAGAATTATTACAAGGTATTTACCTTTTATTTCTATCTTCTCTTCTCTGCCTCAAGTTGCAGAAGAATCTCCTCTTGGTGGTTCAGTTCCACTCGAGTTTCCATCGTTAAAATCGACTGGGCTTTATCCCAGGTGCGACCCCATCGCTCAGCTACAGAAGATTTGGGCATTATCCAAGGTTCCGTTCCTGCTATAATCATCATCAGCTCTGCTGTTCACGCCTTCTGCCTCTTTCACAAGCTTTCGCCACTGCTACTTGAGGCATCCCTCTTCCTGCAGCAGATACGCCTATTCCTCAAGCCTAATCCTTCTGCTGTTGCTTTTAGACTTCTCTACTCCATCGCTGCGACCCAGGTTCTTCATCTCTTTTCTTCCCTATTCCATCTTTCCTTCCTCCCTTTCTCTGCTTCCGTTGCTCACTATGAGTCTTCCCCTCTTCTGTTCTCTGTTTTCCCCTTTTCTTTTCTTTTCTACCCCTTCCGTGCCTTTACCCTATAATAGGCCCACGTGCCAGAAACCCCTTTAAGTCCATACCTCCACATGTGTGACAGATTTGAGCGTGCGACCCGATATTTGTCGGGATTGACTGACTTCTTTATTTCTCTCACCGCTTCTGCTACATTAGTCTCCACGTCATCTATCTTCTAAAAATCCATTCTTTCATCTTTTCAACCTTCCTCCATGCACGTGAGAGAAAATTCGTGAAAATGCTAAATTCTTGGATTCGTGCTGCTAAAAGGGTCAATTGGGGTTCAATTAGGTGTATTTGAATTATTGGACCTATATGACATAAACTTGGGCTGATTTTGGGTCAATTTGGGTGGCTTTTGGAGTTGGGAATGCAGGTGTTTGGCACCAATATTTTCCTCATACTCAATTATAGCTAATTGAGCAATTTCCTGGCTTGTCTCATCTTGGTGCTCACCCACTTGATCAAATTTCCTTCAAATTTTATGCATGCCATATATGATGATGTCTTCAATTTTTGGATCAAATGTCTTGCATGTGAGGGGAATGAAGTCTTCATCTTTAATTGTCATCAATTATGCTTGTGATGCCCTCGTCACTATATTAATCTCTTCATCCATTTACTTTCCGAATAACAAGAAATCCCAAAGACAATGGGATTTTAATTTAATTTGCGATGCATAATTTCTATGATGGGTTTAAAAGAAAAGGGTACATAAAAATAAAGTAGAGAGACAATGAGAAAGAGAGACAGTTTTGTGAGCACATGGAGCTAAGAAAAGTAATGGGAAAATGAGACTTATCAACATCAACATATGTTGAATTGAGGAAGAAGTTGAAGAACATGATTTCCATGCCATTATGATGTAGGCTTAAGACAAATAAATTGTTGAAACCCGATTATTACGCCGAAGCTTAATAATAAATTGAATAATCCGAACGCAAATAATTTATGTCCCGTAGCTGGAACGATAGTACTCAACATGTTGCAGACTAAGATCGATACAAGAAAGCCCGAGAGGCAACACTGCAACTCTGAACCTGCAAACAGGCTTTGGGCGAACCAAGAGGTATAGTGATCTTGTATATTTGCTCCAATTGCCTACCAACGTGCCTGACAGCTCAAGAACCAGCCAATTGCTGTACTGCGATCAGATCCAAATAACTACTGATATCAATGGCCAATCAGACATTCAGATCAACGTCTACACTTGCACAACTTTGGGTCTGCAAATCACTACCCAGGAACAGAGACTATCTCAGGTACTTTCTGCCTGGTTGAAGGGTGGGATTCGGCGGAAGAGGGGTGGTCTCAACCCTCTTTCTGTCGCCTCTGATAGGGCCTGGAACCAGCAACAGATGGTTGCGGCCTCTCTGGTTATCGCTTATCTCTCACAAGTTGCAGGTCTTGGAATAACTGACTGCAACGTGGTTGGCTTGGCTTAGGGCTACCTGTCCAAACCTCTGAGAATCTCAATGGAAAAAACAAGGAAATTCTACTTTGTGTTGCAGAACTTTCCTCCAGCAAATCTGCAACTGCAGTATCCGATCTCAACAATAACAAACCACTGTTTGCTATTCAGAAGAAAATAAAATCTTCAATCGCACAAAAAACTCTTGTTTTGTCAAGAAACAAAATAAATTTTATTAATCCATCTCTACCAAATCTGGCTGATTACACTGCTTAAATAAATAAAAACTACCGACTATAATATGGAAGCCGACCCTTGCTCCTACATAATTATCAAATTCTAAATTAAACACAATTCCTAAATGTGCCAAGTTACTAGTCCTAAAGCAACTAAAACTAAACTATCCTAACTTAGCTACTGCCGATTACCACCAGTCCTAATCGATTTGGACTGTTTTATCCAACCAAATGATCCTATGTGGAGTCTGCTGCAACTGGTCCTCCTTGGGCCATTGGGCCTGCTCTGTTGGGCCTGACATGCACAGCTGGGCCTGAATTATGGCTTGTTGGGCCAAGACTGGGGCTGGATCTTGGACTTAGTTTCATATGATTTGGGCTTAGACCCACCTTCACTGATGCCCACATCACATTATATACTCATTCTTTCATGTGATAAGACCTCAGATTCAAACTTGGTCAAAATAAAATTTCAAGATTTTTATCAAAAATTTTAAAATGTTATTGAAATTCGACCAAACTTTTGGTCAAAATCTGACCAATTTCGGCCTATGCAATTTTTATGAAAAATATCAATATTGCAGTGTTCATGTTTTGGCCCATAAAAATTATGCGATCTAATCTTAGAAACTATGTTTATTAAGCTCTTACATATTTCATAGAGCCACATACGAAACATGTGTACATACTAGTAAAAGAATATATGGAGGATTGCATGTAGCAAAGGTCATACGTGGCATTTTAGAATCTTGACTGTTTCTTATATTTTGAGGGACACCAACTTATGTTTGCATGGGTACATGTGCTAGTTTAGGATATTGAAATAGGAGTGTGGCATCGGATTTGGCAAACCATAAACATCGGACAATGGGACATGGCACCATATTGATGAAGAGCATTGGATGACAACATGGATTATTTGATTTTAGGAGTATTTATTTATTTGATTTAGGATTGATGGGTTATTTTGGGCTCTCGATGAATAGAAGAAGAATCAATTTTTGTTGTGGAAAACTCCTCCATGTGCATGTTGTGTTGGTGAGAAATCAATGGGCCTCTATGAGAAGCCAAGGATGGTGAAAAGCCACGGAACGGGGTGCGAAGCCTCTTCCTCTATCTCTATCTCTTTCTTTCTTTTCTCTCTCATTTCTTCTATTCCTTTTCTTTTCTTCTTCTTCTTCCTTTATTCTTAAACCAAAACAAACCCCACCCATCTACTGCCGTCCCTTCCCAGTCGCTCTAAAATCCCTCTTCTGTCCCTTGTTTCCTATCCCCTACCTCTGTCCGAACCCAAAAGAAAGACCCCTTGGCCTTGCTGCCTTCAATATCCCTGGCCGAACCTTCCCAAGGCCTATTTGGCCCCTGCTGATCCTCCTAACAGCCCTTGGACACCTGCATAACCTTCTCTAGACCCTCCCAGTTGTCGCCAGCCCCTCTTTCCCCTTATTCTGTTTCGCCAGTCCCTACAGTCAACTCCCTGTCCATCGCAGTCGCTCCTCTTAGCCCATATTGCAGTTGCAGCCCCTCCTTAGATCCCTTACAGCAGTCGCTACCCTCTATGTGGCCTGCCTTTGCTGCCGAAACTCCCATAAATCCCTTCCTCTTGCTGCTGTCCCAAAACCCAGCCCCCTCTTAACCCCTTTAACCTTCCTACTGCTGTTCTTCACCCCTTTTTACCCTAATACACTGCTGTCCCATGCTGATTTTGCCATAACCTTGATACCAAACAGCCCTTCTAAGCCATGTTTGATGTTAGGTCTAATTATTTGTGGAATTGGACAAGCCCCTTTGTCCATAAATTTGACATTTATAATCCATTAGAAATAATCATCCAAAAAAAAAAAAAGATATCTATGGTCTAAAACAGTATTACATTATAGTACTGTACAGTTAATAAAATAGTATAAGTCTAAAGTTCATTATTGATTTATTACATTACATACTATGGTAAAAAAAATTCCCAACGAAATAGTAATAGAAAACGAAAACAATATTAGAAATTCCAACGAAAACAATAAGCAAGGATAAGTTCCTTATTTCATTAGAGAGTACGGTCATTTGTGAATGAAATAGACGAAAAATGTATCTGAAATTTCTAGAAGAATGAAAAGCAGAAGATGACGACGAAGAGCAGAAGAAGCAGAAGAAGATGTAGAAGAGACGAAAAGGAAGAAGAAGAAGAAGAAAAAGCATACCTGAGTTAGTTCGAAGGTTGCAAGGCTTTGAGGACTTGCAGAAGGACTAATAGAACTGGTTCGAAGGCTCTAAGGCTTTGAGGACTTGTAGAAGGACTGGCAGAATTGGCAATTGGAGGGAGATTTGTAGAAGAGTGTTGGTTCTAAAGGTTGCATGCTCGAAACATAGATGACTTGTAAAAGACTCGAAGCAGAGAAGACTTGCAGAGGCAAAACGGAAGGCGATTAGAGAAAAGATTTATCGATGCAAGAGTTATAACAAAAGTGATATCTTTTTTTAGCATGCAAAAAGTTCTCTTTCCAAAACCAATAAAGACTTGCACGTCTTTTCCTTTTCTTTCCCTCTTCTCTCCCTCTTCCACTTTGTGTAGCACGAGTCAGCGATTCATTAGGTTGAATCGCACGATTTGTGATTCGACCCAAGAGTCGTACGATTCTTGGGTAAAAACGATTTGTGATGCGAGTCGACTTGCTGGACCTAGATTTCATGTCGAATCGATTTTGACAACATTGGGTAGGACTAAATAGAGCATTTAATTGGGGAAATTGGGTCATTTGGAAATGGGTTTAGGGTCCTTCAGTGTATGGGGCCCAATATTATGTCCTGATGATCCAAGTTCAAAAGTGTGACGGGCTAATTAGACGGGGTTCAATTAGGGTGTTCCCGATCAAATCTCTCTATGAAGTCCAACCAATCTGCTCAATGAAGTCTAGTCCATGATGTGTCTGCTTCTGTCGCCTATTCTAAGTCCTTAAATCAGAGAAAAATTAGGTTCCATTGACAAAAGAAGAATGAGAGTCTTTGCTACCATGATGAAAAACGCAGGAGAGAGAGGGTCCCCTTGCTGAAGTCCATGAGAGCTCTTGAAGAAGCCCTTAGAAGATCTATTAATGAGTATAGAGAAGTGAGCAAAAGATATGCACTCTGCAATTCAAAGACACCATTTCCTGTTGAAACCCATGCTGGAGAGAACAAATTAGAGGAAACTCCAATTAACCATGTTTTTTTTTTTGAGCAGTAACTAAAAGCTTTCATTAATAGGGAGAAAGTACAAATACATAGAGGGGTCTAAAAGGATTAGACCACGAAGAAAAGGAAAGCAAGAGAAAAAAGATAAGATACAATTAGATAAGAAAGGAAAAAAGTGCTACAGTCAACATGTCCATCTCAACTTATAAAAGGAGAACTCCATAATATTGGTCAGTGACTTGACTCCAATCAACCATCTTGTAAGCTTTCTCCAAGTCAAGCTTACAAATGATGCCTTTTCGATGAGACTTGCGTTGGGAATTGATGCACTCATGGCTACTGATAACTGCATCCACGATTTGCCTTCCATCAACTCCAATAGATTGAAACAAAGAAATTAGTTTCGGGAGGAAAGCCTTCAATCCAATGTTGTCAACCCAATGACTCGACACGAATCAAAGTCCAGCGAGTCAAATCACATCAGAAATCGTTTTTGCCCAAGAACCGTACGACTCTTGGGTTGAATCGCAAATTGTGCGATTCAACCCAATGAATCGCTGAGTCGTGTGACTCAAAGTGGAAGAGGGAAATAAGTGGAAAAGACGTGCAAGTCTTCGTTAGTTTTGGAAAGAGAACTTTTTGCATACTAAAAAAAAAGATACCTCTTTTGTTATAACTCTTGCATCGATAAATTGCTTCTCCAATTGCCCTCCATTTTGCCTCTGCAAGTGTAAATATGCAAGTCTTGTTTGCTTTGAGCCTTCTGCAAGTCTTCTCTGTTTCGAGCTTGCAGCCTTTCGAACCAACACACTCTTCTACAAATCTCCATCCAATCGCTCCAATCACTAGTTCTGCTAGTCCTTTCGCAAATCCTCAAAGCGTGAGCATTCGAACTAGTTCTGCTAGTCCTTCTGCAAGTTCTTAAAGCATTACAGCCTTTGAACGAACTCAGGTATGCTTTTTTGTTTTTCCGTTCTTCTTCTTCTTCTTCATTTCTGTCTCTTCTTCTTCTCTTCGTCGTCGTCATCTTCTACTTTTCATTTTCTTTTGGAAATTTTCGTTACTTTTTTCGTTTATTTCATTCGCAAATGACCATACTCTCTAATGAAATAAGGAACTTATCTTTGTAGGTCCTCCCCCGAGGACCTTCTTATTGTTTTCTTTAGAATTTTCTGATATTGTTTTCGTTTTTTGTTACTATTTTCGTTGGATTTTTTTTTTTACCAAAGTATGTATTGTAATAAATCAATAATGAGCTTCAAACTTGTACTGTTTTATTAACTGTACAGTACTATAATGTATACTGTTTTATACCATAGTAAGATATTTTGACTTATACAGATTTGTAACTGTACCGTGTATACAGTTTCAAATGGCTATAGTATACTTTTGTTTAAAGTTTATTTAAGTGCCATTGATTTAATTATTGATTTATCAAAACTATTAGTACTTGATATTTATATTTAAATCTCATATTAATATATTTTTATGTCTTTTTTTTTTGGATGATTATTTCCGATGGATTATAAATGTCAAATTTATGGATGTAGGTTTAGAAATTTCTAAAGATTGTGAAAATGGTCGGAGGTCAAAGAAGTGATAATGAGAATGAGGGACAAGATGATGCATAACAGTTTTGTACTAGAGTGCAAGCGGGCAACCATTTGCATATGCAATGCAACTATTGTAAAAATAAAATATGGTGGTATTTATCGCATGAAACACCATTTAGGAAAAATAAGAAAAGACGCAGCGGCATGTGATAAATGTCTGGAGTTGGTGACCCAAAAATGTCTTGAGTTGATGGGTCATAATTTGGATACAAAAAGGAGAAAAAAAAGATGCTCAAATGCAGGCTGGTAGACCTAATTATTACTTTGATGATCAAGACCCAATGGGAGATAAAGGTAAATGGAGGGGACCGATGGAAAAAATTGTTAATTCGATAATGACAAGAAACAAGCAACTCTTAATAGAGTTTGGAAAAGAAGAAGATAGAACCACTATTTGCCTTGATATTTGGCGCTTTTTCTATGCAAATGCCCTCCCCTTCAATTTGCTGAAGAGTCCATTTTTCCCACCCATGTGTGAATCAATTGCGAGATTTGAAAAGGGGTTGAAACCTCCATCATATCACGAGATAAGAAATACTTTTCTGAAAATTGAAGTTGAAAATGTTGGAAAAACATAGGAAAGAATGGGTCAAAAAAGGGTGCACAATAATGACAGATGGTTGGACTGATGGAAAGAATTGGTCCATTACTAATTTTCTTGTCAATAGTATAATGGGAAGTGTATTTCTGAGAAGTGTTGACACATCTTCGATTTCCAAAAATGTGGATAACTTGGCCAACCTTATATATTCATTCATAGAAGAGGTAGGTGTGGAAAATGTGGTGCAAATTATTACCAATAACGTAGTACCATATCTAAAGGTCAGAAAAATCTTGATGAAAAGAGGAATAATTTATTTTGCTCTCCATGTGCAACACATTGCCTTGATCTTATGCTTGAAGATATAGGGAAAAACAATTGGAGTCATTTGCTATTTCTGATACAAAAGCAATTGCAAAATTCATTTATGGCCATGGTATGTTGCTAAACTTAATGAGACTTTTCACGAAGAATCCTGAGTTAGTAAGGCCGGCAATAACGAGATTTGTAACATGCTACCTTACATTAAAAAACATACTGAGATGCAAAGTTGGTCTAAAGAGAATGTTTGGTTCGGATGAATGGAATGTAATGCCGTTGTCCAAGACTGAAGGGGGGAAAAAGTGCATGATTTGATTTTTGATAATAATTTTTGGAAATGTGTTGATTTCTATACCAAGGTTGGAATGCCTCTCGTAAAATTGTTTCAGTTAGTTGATGGAGATGACAAACTGGCAATAGAATACATATATGTACCAAGCTCATTAGACAAACACTCTTTTTGATGGAATTCTTTGATGAAAGCAATGACATCTTGTGTTTTACGATATCCCAGAATATCTTAAACAAGGCTATGGGATAACCATTCAGACTAGGGGCTCTATCATCACACAAGGCCCCAAACGGTAGCCTTAATTTTGTTCTCAGAAAAAAGGTTCTCAAGATCTGAAGCATCCGAAGGGGGGAAATGGACATGAAAGGAAGACCTGCAATAGGCAATCTTTTCCAAGGATTGGCAGAGTATAAATCTTGAAAATAACTCAGGATGGTAGAAATGATAGTGTCTTTATTTGTCATGGTAGCGCCGTCAAAAGAGATAAATTTGATATTGTTGATACGCGTATGATAAGAAGTAATGTGGCATGAAGGAATTATGTATTCTTATCACTTTCTTTGATCCACCCTCTATGGACCTCTGTCTCCACTTAATCTCCTCCTGAATGGTCTTGATTCGGTATTGCTCCTGCATGTAATGACGAAGACCATCCTTCTCAAAGTTAGAGCCTACTTGTTTACAAAGGTCCTTCGGATTGATGCCGTTAAGCAGGGAAGCAATGGTTCTAGAAAGAAAATCAAACCAAGAGTTGCGCCAACTCTTCAACTTGCTGTTTAAAAAACTTAAATTTTTATGAGAATAAATCCTTTTCAACTTGATGGATTGCAGTTTGCCCAACAACCAGCAAAAAGTTCCTTGAATTCTTTTTCCTTAAGCCAACATAGCTTAAACCGGAAATGAGGAGGGGCCCCAAAACTCTTGAAAAGAGTCAAGCACCAAAGGTCACTGATAAGAAATGTGACAAGGGAAGACTGATACATGGGGACCCTAAAAACACCTCTATGAGGGAGTAGGCCTTTCTTGACCGTTGGACCAGGTGAATGTGTCAGAGGGAGGTCCACTGATTTTAGAGAGTAGATGCAGTTAGAGAATTGGCACATGATGGAAGACGATCTAACTCCAATCTTTTTGTGAAGGAATCCAGGTAACAGTCATACAGATGCATTAATGGTCGCAACACTTGCCGCTAATATATTGAATCTCTGACAGGAACCCAGGCTCTCTTGAGTCATCACAAGGGCCATAGGTAGAAGTGCGATCCTCCAGATGGATTGAGAGAGAGAACTTGCGGATGTAGGAATTTAATTTATTGAATTTGCCCGGGTCCCAACATATGATGATACCATAGGAGGCTCCAATGGACCCTTTGGCTTCCCAACAGAATCTACTGCCACTCCCACATGAACAAATAATCAAGTCAGAAGGATCTTCCAACTTGTGTTCTTGGAAGCAAAAATTGTTCGGTCTAAGAGGCTTCATGAAACTCTTAGTTGCTCATTTTGCCAGGTCACCAAGACTCTGTACATTCCACAAGAGAGGATCTTCATGAGGAAACCGACTTATCTCCCTAGACCAGTTGATCATGCCTGAAGATTTACCTATTGCTTTCTTTTTGTGGTGGCAGTAATTAACTGAAGAACTCAACCTGTTTAGCTCCTGAGAAGTTCTATCTTTCCTCTTGGACTTCATGGGAAAGGATCCCAAGCCCCTGATCTTTGCAAGATAAGAGGAGAAATCTTTGCTGACCATCGACAGTCAGCCCAAGCTTTCGGCCAACCCTAGCATTTTGACATCAACCTAGTTGAGGGACGAAAGATCAGCAACTGGGGCCTCTTCGCCTGGGATGGCTGGAAGTGACCGACTAACTGCTCTATTCTATACCAGCTTCGAATATCTCCCTCCAACTGACCTCTGCACTTTGTTGGAAATAAGAAGGATAGGAAACTTGTGCAAGGGATGGTGATAGAAATTGTTCTTTATCTTTTCTCCTAGAATTAGAACCTCCCAACAAACTAGTAGTAGGAAGCTCAAACACATGCTTCTCAGCAGGGTAAACCATCAGTCCCTGTAGCGATCTCAGTGAAAGAGAGGCTGGTGACTGGTTGCCGAGAGGGGAGGAACGCCAAACAGGAGCTGAATTGTGACCTTCTGTCTGGAAACAGAGGGAGGGGGGGCGGGGCGGGGGGGAGTTGCACCACGAAAGAGACGACGTCTGGTCTTCGTCAAAAGATCAGCTGGATGCAGGGAAGGAGCTGCAGCAATGACCATAGCTGGAGACGATGGTTGGGACGAGGACTGGGCTCAGTTAATGAAAGGGGATAATGGATGGGCTTGCTTAGAAGTGGCTGGTAGGTGGGCTTGCTTAGAAGACGCTGGGTTACGACATGGCTCGGTTGGCGCATGGGCTGGGTTTGGATTGGAGAAAGATCTGCGAATGGAGAGAGTTGGATGTCTTGGAAAGGGCTAGAGGAAGGCTCTGGCCTTGATTTTATGACTGTGCCGAAGGATTGAGCTGAGAAATCTGAATGGTTGACTTGAGCTGGGTTGGAGGGTAGGCTTGTTTGAATTGGGACAGGGTCGATTGGACTGGCAGACTTAGGCCCAAAGAAAGAGAGCCCAATGGAAGGCACATGCAGACTTAAGGGATTTTGAAATGGCACATGTGAGGAGGCTTGGCAATGAGAGGAATAAATTGGCTTTGTTTGGATGAGGGGTAACGGGGGGTAATGGGGGTAACCCCCCATTATCTCTGTTTGGTAACTAAGGGTGAGGGGTAAAAAATCCACTTCTTACCCCTCTCCTTCAACTTTTGAAAACCCTTTTTAAGGGAGGGGTTTTCATATTACCTAGGATCATTGTGACAAATACCATTCTCGGGATATTAACGGCAATTGATAATAACGGAATATTTTTAAATTCTCGGATTTTTACCGGGAATTTAACGGGAAAATCTCACGGAAATTATAATATTTAAAAAATAAAAAAATAGAATAAAAAAAATTAATGAAATAAAAATGGTATAGGGAATTTACCGGCAATTTACCGGGATATTATCGCGTTATTAACATTTATCGCGTTTTTAACGCGATCTTATCGGAAATTTATCGTCGCGGCGATAAAAACGCGTTTTTAACGAGGTAATGGTATTTTACCGATAAAAATGCAGTAAATTTGAAAATACCGGCGATATTTGTGACAAGGCCTAGGATAACCCCTCCAAAATTTACCCCCTATCCAAACACAGCTAAGGAGGAAAGGGTTTAGTTAGGTTAGGCGAGAGAGGAGAAGGGTTTCCATTCCTTGCAACAATGGAAAGTTGCTGAAGCTCCGTATTGAAGGACAGGGAGTGTCAGATTTGACAGTTGGGACTCAAGGTTGTCAAAAACGAATCGTATCGTGAATCGGTGAAATGGTCTGAACCGTGAATCGTGAATCGTAAGATTCATAATATTTTTTTATAATTATTACTTATATAATAATTACATGTAACATAACATAGAACAATAAAATGATATTTCAATTCCTCATAAATTAATATTTATCATCCATCATAAATAACCATCTACAAAAAAATACAAAAATATATTAATATGAGATTTAAATAAATATTAATTATTAAGCAATCAACAAATAAATTAATGGCATTTAAATAAACTTTAATAAGTAATAACATTCATCAAATAAATTTAAAAAAGAATTAGAACTATTTATTTTTTTAAATAAATACAAAAAAATGAAAATAAAAATAATAGAAAGATTTCTTTTTTTTTTTTTAAATGGATACAAAAGATTAAAATGAAAAAATAAAAGAGATGTTTTTTAATTAAAATAGAAAAATAATGATAAAAAATAAAAATATAAGAACAATATCTCAAAAAGGGAAAGGAGAAAAAAAACCCTCATGAAAACATGTGAAGATCTCACGGAAACTCCTCGTTACGGAAACTCCACCTCACGAAACTCAACTCCGAAATAAAAGGGCTCTTCCTTGTTTTGTATTAGTGTAAACAGTAAGCCCCAAAGAGTAAAGTAGCGACATCGGAGAACGAAAACGAAGAAGAGAAGAAACGAAAACGAAGAAGAGAAGAAGAGTTCCAGGTAGATTTTTTTTCTCTCCTTTTCCTACAACTTATTTCCCTTTTTTCTTTTATCTTTCTTTTTCTTCTTCCACGTGTATCGTACAGCTACAAAACCCAACCCCCCCCTCCCCCCTCTTTTTTTCTTTCTTTTTCATCTTCTGCCTGAATCGAATAGCTTTTTTCCTTTTTTTTTCCCCCTCATTTTCCTCTTCCACCAGAATCGAACGAGACAACGATTCTACCAATTCGAATCGTGCGATTCGCAAGTCAATGAAAAAATGCACGGTTTTAAAAGGATTTCGATATTGATCTGACTTGAGTCGTAAGACCCCTCGATTCAATTCGAATCGTATGATTCGACTCGCGAATCGTGTGATTTCGACAACCTTGGTTGGGAGAGATTCCATCATTGGCAAAGGGCGAATCTCCGGGGGCATGTGGCAACAACAGGAAGGAAAGTTTGACTAGCCAATGGCTCGGCGATTGCATCATCTGGGGTTCTTTCTGGTGAGCAGAGAGAAAGGGGAGGCATAGAGACCAACGGCGATACTGGTTTCAGTTTTATCAGCGAGTGGCTAATTGCCTCCAGACACGTGGCCTCTGCAACAGGGACAGTTCGATGATCATTTGGCTCTTCATTGACTGCAGCTTGGATTTTTCCTCTGACGGAGGAGCAGCAGCTGTCTCGCTAGGAATTGTACCAGAAGCTAATGGACAAGAAGTTTAGAGAGAATCCAGTAGATTGGAAATGAAAAAGGGAGAAAGAGGATTTCCTCCGTTCCTCTCAACGGTTGGAATGTGAGGAAGTAGGTGCAGTGGAAGACGAAGGGAGGGAAGAAAGGTGGCAAGGAGGGTGAGAAGTAGTCGGAAGGAGAGAAGAAGACGGGAGTATCTACTAAAGTTCTGTACTCTTGCAACACATCCAATTTATTTAGACATGTGGCCTCTGCAACAGGGACAGTTCGATGATCGTTTGGCTCTTCGTTGACTGCAGCTGTGGATTTTTCCTCTGACGGAGGAGCAGCAGCAGCCTCGCTAGGAACTGTACCAGAAGCTAATGGACAAGAAGTTTAGAGAGAATCCAGTAGATTGGAAATGAAAAAGGGAGAAAGAGGATTTCCTCCGTTCCTCTCAACGGTTGGAATGTGAGGAAGTAGGTACAGGGGAAGACGCAGGGAGGGAAGAAAAGGTGGCAAGGAGGGTGAGAAGCCGTCGGAGGGAGAGAAGAAGACGGGAGAATCTACTAAAGTGCTGTAGAGTTCTTGCGAAACATCCTAACATATTTAGACTCTTGTAGTCACAAAAATGAAGGCTTTTTGTCCAAAAAAGTTAAGTGTCCTTTATCTAGATCTGAAGTAGGTGTCTGGATCTAAAGTTTTGTAGAGTTCTTGTAACACGTTTGACATTTTCATATTAAAATGATAACATTCAACATGTTTGTATATTAAATGAAAAGGAACTGTCTTCTTGCCTAACAGATAAAATTGATACAAAATGGATTGGATATTTAATTCTATTAAAATTGGCATTTCTAGTTGTGTATGTCTAAACCATTCTGGAGTTTTGTTACTCGATGTGTTTGGGGATTAAATGGACTAAAATGACATTTTCATATTACATATCAGAATGTAGATAGCTTTTCTACTGATTTTTATGTTATCGGGCTAGGGTATATGTTTATCTCTATATCACCAGATGGTGAAGGTGGGAAAAGTTTATAAATAGTCACAATGAAATTGTGCTATATACTCTTGGGAAGGTCTTGAATTTATGATTGTGATAGAAAATGATGGAAAATATATCCTTGTGACAACCAAGTTGCGATTAGTTTTTCCTTTCCAAATAAAAAAAATTGTTGATTGATTTTTATTTTTGTAAGCATTATACTATTAGTTCAAACAAGCCTGAAACTATCATTGCACTGACTCGTTAAATTGTGTGATGCACCTGTGTCTGGACATTTCTGTCTTCTCCTATGTCTAGATCTGAAGTAGTTGTCATGATCTAAAGTTTTGTAGTGTTTTTCTAACACATTCAGCATTTTTATACTAAAATGATAACATTGAACATGTTTCTGTTTTCAACAGATTTAACTAGATTAGATATTTAATTCTATCAAAATAGCCATTCATAGTGGTCTAGATCTAAATGTCAATATGGAGTTTTGACATAGGACTCACTCAACATGTGTGTATTAAAATGGACTTAAAACGACATTCTCACATACTATATCGAACGTTATAAAGCTTCTACTGATTGCAATGTAGTTGACCTAGATAATATTAATCTTTATATCACTAGATGGCAGAGATGGGAAGTGTTCGTAACCAAGGGGATAATTATGTTCTGGAAGTGATTCCTCTTGGGAAGGTCTTGGAATTATGATTGTGATAGAAAATGATGGAAAACATTGAATTTGTATCATTGTAAGTTACAATAAATTTGTGAATGATGCTTTTTTTTTTTCAAAAGACAAAATTATGTGATTTTCGGCACTATACTATTAGGTCAAACCAGGGGTGTAAATATCGGTCGATACGTATCGTATCGGCCGATATATATCGGTTTTTAAAACCTTTATGTATCGGCTGATATGTATCGGTTTTTAAAATCTTTATATATCAGCCGATATGATACGTATCGGCTAATATTTATATTATCGGCCGATATGATACGTATCGGCCGATATTTAATATATCGGCCGATATCCGATATATATCGCCGATATCGGCCGATATTGGTGGGTTTTGTAAAAAAGAAATTTAGGGGAGAGAAATAACTCGGCCAATACCGATATTTATACCCCTGGGTCAAACAAGCTTGAAATTATCCTTCTTTGACTTTTTAAATTTTGGGATGCACCTTTGTCTGGACACTTCTGTGTTAATCTCATGGACTCTTCTTGTACCTTTTAACGTTGTTTTCAAAGATGATAAAATATAATGCTGAGTATGTGAGTGCTATGTTTTGGGATTGCCTGAGTTTGACACTTGACACCATGTTGGACTCCAACACGTACCCGTTCCCATGCAACATAGGCATGAAACCCTTATGTGGTCCTCAAAAACTCAATCTCAGCGCCTCTCTGCCCTAATAGGTGCTGCCTAACCGTCCCCTAGTTCTGGTGGCAAAGCTATCTTCAATAATGTGTGAGATATTTTTTGATTTTAAGCTCTGAGTGATAGCTCTAATGTGATCCAATAGAACATTTGATGTTGAGCAAGATGTAGTATAAGCTGCCAAGGGTTGAAATAGTTTCTCTAGCCCTATTAGCGTCATGAATTTTAAGAGCTTTTTGAGCCTTGGGTTCTCACAATGAGAACTCATGCAGGGCTCACTGTGGATTCTAGTTGTATCCCTTTTCCACCCCTCACTAGATATGGTCTATGGATGGACCTCTATCTAGTTGGATTCCATACCCAACGTACACAATTGTAGGTTTGAAAATAGATAAAAAATGGTACTTCTAAATACTATTCAGTTTCTAAGGCCTTTCAGGTCATTCCTAGACTCATCGAAATTGAGGGTTTAGTGCTTTGACAGATGACCGTTGTCCATTGTAAGGAGAGAGTCAGATGGGACTGCAGCTTAGTGACTTCTTACCATGTATGGTTTCATTTTGAATGTCTTCATTAGTGAAGACTGGGACTTCCAGTAGGGGAGACTTCTTTATACTCCACTATTTTTTTTTTGAAAGCTTTTCTTACTGATTAAAAGGAAAATGGCAACCATCATAGGATGCATTTGTTCTATTTGTAATTGGTCCATGGGAAATTCAAAATGTGATTGGTTAAGATATGCTCCCAACTATATTGCATCATATTGAAATCATTGAAATCCTAAACTTGATGATGAAACTGATTGAACAGCACCAGCAGCAACAGCAGCAACATGGTGGGGCACGTCAACCTGCACAGATGCAGACTCGCCAACCACCTTCCACACCAACTCGCCAATCAGTGTCACAGCAATCCCACCAGCCATCACCACATCGGCCTGCCAATATGGCTGCAAGCCAGAAGCAAGAGTCAGCTCAGGAAACTGGAACAATTCCAGCACCTGTGGGGTCAACAGTTCTCATAGCTACAGCTCCTACCCAAGCCACTACTGAAGCCTCAACCACTCGGTCTGTATCATTGGGTGAGGGAGAAGAAATGCAGGTTGAATCAGCACTTGTTTTGCCAAATGGGGGAGCTAACCCTGCCGCACAAGAAACAGTTATGGAGGAAGCCATTCGCGTAACACGAGGAAGGTTAAGGAAATCACGATCAGCTGCAAATCGTTAATTACTTATACTTTTTTGTGGGTGAGGAAGATTTGATTTGAATAGCTATTTTCCTTCTCCAAGTGTAAATAAGAAAAGAGCACAGCTAGTCAATTTAGGTTGGAAATTGATGCTGTTGATATTCGGTAATTTTGTTCATTTAGTTTGATGATGTTTTCTTTCCTTTTCTGTTAATGCTTTGAACTTTATGGTTAGGAGGGTCGGCTGAGCAGCCATTACTGTTGTCTATCTTCATTTCTTTCCCTGCATAACTCAAAAGGGTTTGCAACAAAACCTGAGAGCATTTTCAGACCCTGAGTGCTTTGTGGAAGAGTAGAGCAGTGACAAATGCATGTTTCCTTTGAAGATGGCAAGTAGTTCCACAGCTCTCCTCTCTCTCTCTCTCTCTACTGATTGAGCTATTCAGATGCCTGTTTATTCCTGTTTATTTGAACTAGGATCAGAAGCCATGGGACCGATGTCGTTTCCTAAGACAATAAGTCTTGGGATTCCCTGTTTTCGTTTTGAAAGTTTTGGAATCCCCATACATTCTCCATTTCTGTGGTTGACTGTTCAGATCTAAAAGGCCGGTTTGCAAAACATAAACTTGATTCAATATCTACACGTACAGTTTGGCTGTTTGGTAGAATACGAGTAGGCCCTTCCTTCATAAGCTTTTTCACTTTACTGTGAGTCGATGGTCCCTTTGGTTATGACCATCCTAACGCACAAGAACACACAAGAATGTTCATAGTTCTGTATGGATGTACATTTTTTTTTTTCTTTTTAGAAAAATGATATCAATACTTATTTTCTGAAATCTGATATAGGTTGTGCTAGGTACTACCTACTGCATATTGCAGGTGTCTGTCCAGGTTCATCAAACTGAACTCACCATGAATATTGGCACTGGGAATTTTGCTGGGCCTCACTTTGTCCGTTAACGCATGGATACATTTTCAGTAGGATCTGAGGATCTGGAGCCACCCCATTTTCGTATGGACTGCAAGGGCTTTCAAGTGCAAAAATAAAAATTGTTCAAAGTTTTAATAATTTTAGAAAGATATATGTTGATTGATCAAAGTGGGGCTCCACTTTGACATTCCTTTAGAGTAGACTGACTGTCCTAGAGGTACAATCGTATTGAAATTTGATAAATTCGACATAGAAAATGACAAAAAGATATTGGTGATTTTTTTTTTTGAAAAAAATAATAATTTTAGGCCTAAACAAAATTACCAGTCTATATGGACCTAGAAAATAGGACTTGTTTAAAGTGACAAATTTTAATTTTTTTCCCAACCATTATTTAGGAGTTTTCTTTTGTAGTGTTTAGGAACAAATGGGGGATACCAACGCGTGTGAGGGAAAGTGGTGACGTGAGAATATTCCTCTGGACTCCCACGTCACTACTTTCCCACACAGTATTCCCTAAACTCATTGGACTCTTGATCTCTGTCTTTGCACCATTTATTTTGCAAAGCAATTGGTTTTATTTTTGAAAACATTTTAAATATGAAAATTTTTCTTCGTTATTTTCATTTAGATTGAAGAATGTAGATGCATATTAATCATGTGATGATTCCATAACCATAGGAGCGTTATTTACAGATATGATCTAAGATCCACATTGGATTTTGATATTTATTAGATGGTTGAGATTATTTTTTCAAGCTTGACTTATTCTATTATTGGGAGATTTAGATCTACACCATCAAATTGTGAATTAGATTCAGAAATTTCAGCCTCTAAGAATTTTCCTAGAGGAAAACTCGTTTCGGTTCTTTAGAATGGATGAATATCAAATCTCATCAGTAGAATTTTATGAATGTACTTCACTCGTATGAAGACCTACGGTCATGCATCCAACTTATAGAAACTTTAAATTATATGTGGCATCTTATTATACCTTTATTCATCAATAAAATCATGCCACATCACTTGTAGATATATCCTAGCACCAATTTTAATCAGAAAAGTAAGCTAGAAACAAGTCCAAAAATCAAATTAAATTTTATGGACGCCCCAGCATGCTAATTTATATATTTTTGTGGAGAAAAGAAAATAAACAGAATCTTTCTATAGGTGGCACTTTTTCTAAAAATAAACTCTCTACCATCTCTTTAATCCCATCACCCTTGATGTCTTCTAGAATATGGGTCACATAATTTGAATTTTTCAAGCCCTTAGATAAAAAATAAAGGCCTGACTCATATGCCAACGCAAAGGATCTTTCGTTTGACCATTTGGAGCTCAAAAGATTCTTCAAAAAGGCCATTATTGATGCATCAAAATGTGCATAAAATTTAAATGCTTGACTTCTATAAACTATCTACGATTCTAGAAGAAAGAGAAAAGGAGCTTATTGCAGCCAAGATCCAAAGAGATCTTAATCATAGAATTTTTGAAAGTCTAGATCCAAGTAATGCTAGTAGCTAATATGAATCTCAACATATGACAAAGACTCCCCAAGCCATTTTTAGTCCATCAAAGCACTCCATTCAGACCTTCAGGTTGTGTTTGGATGAGGGGTAAATTTTGTAGAGGTGGGTAACTAGAGGTGGGTAAGAAGGGATGGGTGATCAATTATGAATATCTTTAGCAAGTATTATCCTTATTTTGTTTGGTAATTGCAGTGGAAAAGTTAAGACTTAATTTAAGGGTAAAAAATACTGTTTGATAACTATAACTAGGGGAAACCTGATATATTAACAATTTTATGAGAATCAATAATTTTTAATAAATCCATATAATATAAAAATAAAAATATTTTTTCTCTATAACATTGGAAATTTTTTCCATAGAAATTTCCATAAAAATTAACAATATATCGTTTAATAATATTATATAATTTTCTATAGATTTTTTACATGTAATATTTTTAATCTTAATAAATAAATAAAAATGCCAAGACATATCTTCATATAATTCATATTTTGTTCCTTAGTGATGTGAAATACACAACATAAGACTCTATTATAGTTTATAAAAAATCCAAGTTAATAAATAATAACTAAGATAAAATTATGAGAATGAGATGGACTCCTAGTTCAACTTGCTCGAATTTTCAACACACGAGACTAAAAGATTTTAAGAAAATTTTTTTTTGTAAAAATATAAAAAAATTGTGTAAAAGTGCCTAAAAATTCATTTATAAGGGAAAATATTTCATACATTCATGTTGGACTATATAACCGAATCTATTTTTAAAATTCTAACTCATTTTCAATTCAAGTCAACTAATTTAGGTCGCTTTAAATTGGGTCATAGCCTAACCTTTGTAATCAAATGCATAATTGGAGCTGTAAATATTATATTGATATGGTTTAAGCAAAGAGACATTTATAAAAACAAATTTCCACTTTTAAAATATATTTATTATAAAGAATTAATTTTAAAAAACCATCACATACTGATATAAGAATAAGGAGAGTGTTTTATAAACCATCATCCTATTTTAACTCAAAACTAAAAAAAAAAATTGTGGACCAACCCATATTTTAAATTGATCAGATTAATCAACTAATATTTGACAGTGGAGTGACTCGGATTTGAATTCACCTACTCAAGTTGCCCGCAAAATATTTTTTTTTCTAAAAAGGACACGCTATGATATAAGCGAGTCATTAAGGTCTTATATCTTGTTAGTGCCCCGGCTTTGCTGAATCCCTGTTTTTCAATTTCATGACTAGGGAAGAAGCACTTGTTAAAAAGCTTGAAAACTCAAGATGATCAAAAGTGAAGATCATGGTCAACCAGGTCAAAGTTCATCGTTGTGGCAATTACAAAACAGGTATTTTGGCCATAAATGACTTTAGGTGGTACCCACACCTTTGAGAAGATCATTCCTACGCTTAGTTGAACAAATGGTAAAACCATAAAGAAGCATAAGTGAAGAAGCTGGACAGTGAAATGGAAGTGAACTTGGAAATATGAATTATGTTCATTGTGAGCTCGATCAGTCATACTCACCGACCCCTCGGCGGAGACAGGATCGATCCATCGTGGTCAAGGACTGTTCAACCAGATTGACAGAGGTTCTGATCAAAGAACTGTTTTTTTAGGTAAGCCTCTGACCGAGAGTCTCATATGATTTGACCCATTGGTGATGAACTTAAACGACACCTCGTGGTTGACGACTCATTGGTAAAAGACTTGTGAGTTGTGGACTCTGAACTCAAAAGGGTCTCAAAGAAACAAACATATCGGTATATCAAAGCCAATCAAGAGTACCAGGACCGACCCCTCGATAACAGGGCGACATGTCGTTCTAGGTAAGACAAGTTTCTAACTTGAAACTACTGTCAGCATGGTGTTGCCCCAGATCGAGACACTTCTATACTGACCTCTCGGTGCCATAACAGTCGACCCATCAGCGACACCGACCTGTTGACCGTAAAGTAATAAAGCCGTTGGGAGTGCATTTAATGCGCAACGGTCGGATGGTTGAACGGTAATAAATATGAACACCGACCTGTCCGTACTGGACAGTCAAAAAAACTGTTAAGACTCCTTTATAAATATGAATGTTGTGTGATCGTTTGATTATCTTCCTTGAGCTGAAAAGAGTGATACACTCTAAGGAACGATCAACACTCTTATACTGAGAATCATAGACAACCAATCTATTGATTGAGTTTGAAATTGAGAAAGAGAGGAGAAAAAAAGACATAAACTAGGAAACCGTTGGTAAAACCAGCTTCCTTGTCACCTTGAGATTGTGATTGCTTTACGACGGCTAGAAGGAGGAGCTTCGGTACACATTGGGTGGGATTTTCAAGAAGCACACATCAGCGAGAAAGAGCTTCAAAGGCAAGTATTTTTTTGTTTTAATTTTGTTTCTAATACCTTTGTTTCGAAAGTGGAATAATGAGGATTGGCTCTGAAACCATTGTAAAAAACTCTAAAGCGTCGTCTCTTATACAGTGGTGGGTGGAATTCCTAGCCAATTGGATAGGTGGAATTCCCAGCCGATTGAGTGAGCTGGAATTCCTACTCTAATTGTGAGGGTGTAAGTCCCCACTTAATGAATTTGGCGATAGCTTAAGGTTGAGCAAGTCCTAACAGTGGATGTAGGTATACGAACCAAACCACTATATATCTTGTGTCCTTATGTTTGTGGTGTTAGAGCTATTTTTTTTATGTTGATTGTTGAATCATATTTGCTAACACACACTCACTTGATTGTTAACTGCTGCGCTTAAACAAATCAATAAAGTAAATTTAAAAAAGACCAATGATTTTAGATTGACCTATTCACCCCCCCCCTCCCCCTCTAAGGTCAATTGCGTTGTTCTAACTCCCAAGGGAACTTTCAATTGGTATCAGAGCCTAGTGCTCCTTGTAAGGATTTAACCATCCGAGTAGATCCAAGCTAGAACACAACGGGAGACAGTCATGTTATATCTAAACCTCCTTATCTCGATGGAGCAAACTATGCTTCATGGACGGCTAAAATGAGAAGCTTCTTTGTTTCCATAGATTCATCGGTATGGGATATTGTTAAAACTGTATGGCAAGAACCCATGTAAGAAAAAATGGTAGCAACCACCACAACCGTGTTGTTGGCACATAAACTTTATACCTCTTGGTCCCTTACTAAGAAAGCTGATGGCAAAGCCATGAATACCCTTAATTGTGCAATTTATGACCATGAATATAGGCAGATCATGACCTGCAAAACTGCAAAGGAAGCATGTGAAGTTCTTGAGAAAACCCATAAAGGAACCTCATTAGTCAAGAGGTCCAAACTTCAGATCCTCCAGAATCAATTTGATACTCATAAAATGAAGGAGGATGAAGTTTTCTTGGATTTTTATTTCAAGGTAAGCGACATTGTAAATCAAATGTAGACTTTAGGTGAAGGGATACTCGAGGACAAGGTATTGACCAAAAATTTTCGGAATCTTGCTGAAAGATTCAAGCCCAAGGTTGTGGCTATGGAGGACAACAAAGATGTGTCCTTAATGAATATTGATGATTTGGTTGGTTCATTACAAACCTATGAACTACATTTTGAACAACCAAACGATAAATGCATTGCCTTAAAATCTTCCTTAAAACAGAAGAAGATTAAAGAAAATTGTAAAAAGAAACAACTTGAGAAGAACGGGTAAGGGTGAAACAAGTAAAAATTACCCAAGAAGGCAAGAAGAAAATAGAGGAAAAGGGAAGGAGAGAGAAGTCACCAAGGAACATACCTGTTCCAATTGTGGGGAGAGAGGACACTTCATGAATGAATGTCCCTCGGATAAAATAAATAAGGCCATGAATGTGGGTATGACCAATATGGAAACCTCTTAATTAGTGAGTGATTCAGATGAAGAGACCTAACGAAAAGTTGATATACCAAAAGGTCTCATAGCCTCGACCATAGGTGATCAAGAAAATCCCACAATTGTGACGGAGGATGAGAGTGAAGAAGAAAAAAATCTTCAAATCTCCTACAGTGCCTTGTTCTTTAAGAGTGAGAGATTAGCTAAAAAACTCAACAAGGTTAAGAATGAAAACCTGAACCTCTCTAGTCAAATGGAAGAGTTGAAAAATGAAAAATCTCTTCTAATCTCTAAGCTTAAACTCTCAGATGTTGAAAACACTCAGCTTGAAGAGGATAATAAAAGACTTCAAAAAAAATAATTATCCACTGTAAAGATGTCGAAAATTTATGGCATCACAACAACCGTTTTGAAGAGGATGTCAAAAAACTGTCTTTGGAAGTTAGAGAATTAAAATTTCATAAAGAAAAATTTCAAGATAAGTTTACCCATGGAGAAGAAAGGCTTAAAAAACTCATTGGAGCGGGTAAACAATATAGTGATAAGTCTAGTCTTGGTGCCTCAGCCACCAAATAACCTATACATCAGGGAGTGTTAAAAAATACAAGTATCTCTCGCCCTTTAACGGATAAGTGCAATTTCAAAAGAAATTGCTATCATTTGAAGAGATACTTGGAAAGGAAGGCACAAAGGTACAATCAAGTAAAACCTATACCTAAAAGACATCCACCAACACCTAACTTTAAAAGAAATCTAAGGAAGGTGGACACAAGACACGACTCTTTGTTAAGACAAATGAATCATGTCTTAAAAGAGTTGATGGATCACAAGGTTGGTCATCAAAGGTACGATCGTAGGGGTGTGTATGCAACACCAAACGCCACGATCTTTGTACTTAGGAGATAAACCACTAATCATGTTTTGTTTTGATTTAAGATTCATTTACGTATCTTATACCACTACAAATGGACTCACAAGAGACCATGTGCGTTCACATAGCAGAAAAATATTGTGACATGAAGAGAAAAAAATTAGCTAACTACAAGTCTAGAATGTACTGTCCTAGCTATAGTACATATTCTACCTGGAAAACCATACATTCCATTCAAAGTATTTTTTAATTGTATGTGTTTTGGAATGTGAATTTTGATTGTGTGCATATTTAATGATTTGATGGATTATGTTTGGCATATCTACGCATTGGAATAAATCTATGAATGCGATGCTTAGAATAAGATTTCATCAAGTTGCACAAATCAAGGATGATTGTTCTGCAATCTGAACCACTCGGAGTAAAAGACATGTCAGTAAATAGACCTGTCGGTGTGACAGACATGTCGATACTATACTAAATAGAGCACTGTTGAAAAAGGGAGAAATGTCAAAAATGTCATCCTGTTGATAGAACCAACATGTCGGTGAGACAAAAATTTTGAATTAAAAAATACCATTTTTATGAAAGCGACAATTTACTCGAATCTGTCGTCCCCTCTCCCGCGAAGGTCTGGTGGTCCCACCTTCTCCTCCCGTGCCCTAGACCAGTCGATAGGATCTCTCAGAGTGATTTCCCGTCGGAAAACTATAGGGTTTTCGTTCCCCCAGTTCTTAGAAACCAGAAAATCACCGTTTCTGTGATTCTCCTAAATCAGGTTAGGCTCAGTCTAAACCTCATCTACTTTCGAACTACTGGTTGAGGATCTTCTCTAGGAAAAACCATGCCTACAAATATGGTAGCTCAGACACGTCCTAAGCCCTTTGTAGAACGAGGAGAATCTAGTAGTGCCAGTCGATGGGCCAAACGAACCAAAAGGTCAGCTTCTCGGTCTTGCCCTAAATCGAGTTCTGAAAATCCTACATATGTTCAAGATCAACAGGAAATCCAACTAGAAGAAGAAGAAGAACCCATCATTGACAAATGTGTCATCTTCGTAGAAAAACGACGTAGAGAAAATGCAGAAGTGGAGAATGGTCGTAGAGTTATTAACGAAGACCATGTTGTTATCCTCGATGACAGCAGTGAAGAGGAAAGTCTCAGTTTTGAGGATTTTTGGAGAGACTCTGATGAAGAAGAAGAATTGGAATATCCTTCCAAAGAAAATGTCAATCTGGGCAGAAATTTACATTTGTCTCTCCAAATCTAAAAAAAAAATTGTTCTTAAAAAGAACCTTAGACTGGGTCGATCAAGTTCCACTGATCCTAACATTGGTTCTACTTTTCCTTGAAAAACTCTTAAAATAATATTTTTCATAACATTCATAAAAAGAATTAAAATAAAATTAAAACCATCATCATAGAATATCAAATAATTGGAAGACCATATGTCTAAATAAGCTACCATGAATTTCATTCAAAAATTAGAAGAAAATACAATTCTTTGGAACTTATTGCATAAAAAAATAAAATTAAATGGCTTCCAAGAAATCTAATATTTTTTTCTCTGTCTCCTTAGCCGTCCAAATTTAGCCCCTTTTGATGCCTTGCCCCAATTCGAATGGTACTGATGGGGAATTTCCAATTTATAGATGTTGAAGGGAAATAAAATAAGAAAGGCCACTAGATTTTTTATCCTATCATTGCTGGCTGATTCTTCCATTTTTTCTCTCCATTAAACGGTTCAAGCAACAACAAATCTTTTCCTTTTTATTTTTTTCCTTTCGTGGGGCAGTGGGTAGATAGAGAAGGATCGGCCAACTCACATCTCTCTTCTTTGTTTTGCTACATTGGTAGCCACCTTCCTTTTTTATCTCATCCATATCCTGCTCTGCTGAGTCACAAGGTTTTAGCCGAAACCCTCTCTTCAATCAGCCAACATGTCTTTTCCTCCGTTGTACACGATTCAAGCATAAAGACTCATCTGTAATCCCAACCTTCCAAAAAGACCAACGTGCATGCAAATCCATAAAGAAATAGGTTCGGCCAGCCCTCTCCTCAATCAGCCAACGTGTCTTCTAGATTTGCTTTCAACCGGGTAAGGATATCAGCATCCACTCTTCTTTCTCTTCTATGTCATACGGTGCAAGCTGGCAGCAGATCTTCTCTCTATTTCCTTTCTTTCTTCTCTTTTACAGCAAACAGATCTGCTGAACTGCTGTTTTGCTCTCACGAAAATGTTGATCTTTACTTCTATCTGAGAAGATGATGTAGCTGGTTACCTTTGCTGTATTATTTTTTTAAAACTCTGTTAACATAGTAATTGATTCAAACAGCAGAATAGTTCATGTACTGCTGTCTTTTTCTCAATGGATTCCAAATTGGCTGCCACGATGTTGCTGCAACTTTCTTCTCTATTTGTATCTTGCTGGTTCTTGAATCGATCCAGATTTGATTGCTGGCTGAGAAGGCATTTCTGTCCCTTTTCCCACGGTTCTTCAATTCCAACAAGCTTCCTTTGGCGATTAAAGATTCCAAAAGCTTTGTTATATCCAACTTCTCATAGTTGTCTGTAATAAAAAATTATTGCAAGTATCATATGAACCTCAACATAAGGTTATAAAAACAGTCCAATGTCCCTCACCAAAGAACCCACTTGACAAGAATTGTGTCTACTCGAACTCCAAGTTGTTTTCTTTGATGACGACATAGACAACTGGATACCCTTTTTGTTTTGTCCATGAATTCATGAACATAAATAATTGGTTCACCATATTCTTCTTGAAGAGCAGCCCCTAAATCTTTCGTCTTTACATTTGAGCGAATATGATGCTTTATGTATGGAGCCAATGATCTCTGAAAACATTCTGCACCAAAGTCGCTTTGTATCATCTGAATCACAGAAGCAAAAATTTCATCTATCATGGTTTTGGCTGTATGCTTGGGCTTTTGATAGTTTTGCAAATGAGATTTCTCTCCTCTGCTTGTTCTATTTGCAGTCCAACCGACCAAGAAACCAAAAGTCTTCTCTAGTTGATTCATGATTTGTGTTTCCTTTGTTCTCTTGATGTAGTGACATCATCTCCACCATCTAATCTTTCATGGGTTTGCAAATGGGCATTGACTTTCATTCTTTGGACTTCAAGATGGACCAATGGGCCCATTGAAGATTTTGTAAAATTAACCACCTTTCTGAAAAGAATAGAAAATGTATTATTTTAATTCAAATTCTCAAAATGGATTTGAATTAAAATAATTTACAATGAATTCCAAAATTAAGTGGTAAAATTACAAACTTTTCAAATGTGACATGTCGCCCACTTTCTCCAATTTTTATTCCAATTTCTTATATTTTCCAGAATATTCTACAAAACTCAAAAACACCATTAAACATATCTAATAGTTACAAAATAAAGACTAATTAATCTAATATTAAAGGGTAAGAAGGTAATTTCTCAGTGTTCATCACACATTTTGTTTTTCAATGAAATGATATGGTTTGATTTAATTTGATGTGTGTATTGTTATATTTGAATGCCTTTTATCTCTTGTCTATGGTTAACATGGTCTTTGTTAAATAGACTAACATGCATGATTGAATGAGTTAGTTTTGTGTTGGCATATTAGGAAGATAGATATCGGGCTAAGGTGACACACATCCTTGGAGTTTTGAAGAGTACAAAATATGTGTTGATTAGCTACTGTCACTGGTCATGACAGCTTATGGAGAAAGGAGAATGCAAAGTTGAAAGGAATCTTGATGAAAAATAAACTTAGAGGCAGCTAAGTTTATGGGGGAGACAATCTGAAAACGCCAGGAAATATACCGACTCCATGGGGAATATGGGTCGAAAAAGCTAGGAAAGGTAGCTTGGAGAATGAGGGCGAAGACTCCAAAAAGGGAAGCTAGGAAATATAGCTTGATCCCAATAGGAAAACACCTTTGAGACAACACATATCTTAAAGGGAAAGAAAAACAGTACTGCATTGAAAATTTACATTGTGCTGAAGGAAAGATCAATGTTTGAATGTGTAAGAAGAATGCCTTGATAAATGGATAGAATTAAAGAGTTTGGATATGTATTCATGGAAGCACTAAATGCAGAAGCATGGGGGAGTGCTTAAAATCATATTTCTATCTATCTACTAAACCTTTGTCAATTGTATGACAAAATGGGGGAGAAATTAGTAGAGGCTGTAAGCATGGGGGAGCGTATGGTAAAGCCAAAGTGCTTGGGCCTCTAGAAAGAGAGAGCCACAAAGGGGAGGAATATGAAGAAGCCAATTGACATGGGGAGAATCTCTATGCTTGGAGTTTGAGAAGATTGGGGGAGAAAATCTTGTCAACACTGGGTAGTGTTGATGGCTAGGAAATCATTAGTGTATGGGAGAGAATGAATGTTATTCTAGTTTAGTCTATGGATGCATATTTATGTTTTGGACTAACTCCTCTAATGATTTTTCTATTGTTGCTTGTTTATGTGCTTAAATAGGAAATCATGATTTGAAGCAAGCTGAACAAGAATATGTGAAGAGCATAGTTATGTTTTTCCATTTGAATATGTACATTTAATACATGTGATTGATATAATATTTTATTCAAATGTGATGTAATAAGGGTGGGCTTATAACTGAGTTAGCTTCTAGGTTAAGTCATGAAATTGACAAAAGAGGAGATTATTAATGCCTTGGATTTGCCGAGTCCCTGTTTGTCAATTCCATGACTCTAGAAAAATCACATGTTAAGAAACTTGAAGACTCAAGATGATAAAGAGTGAAAATCATGCTCTACGAGGTTCAAAGCTCAACGTCATGGCAATCACAAAACATGTATTTTGGTTATAGATAACTTCAGGTGGTACCCACACCTTTGAGAGGACTATACCTAAGTTTAGTTGAACAAATGGTAAAATCATAAAGAAGCCTTAGAAAGGAAGCTAGACAGTGAACTAGAAGTGAATTTGGAAATATAAATTATGTTCACTGTCAGCTCAACCACTCGTAATCACTGACCCCTCAATAGAGACGTGATCGACCCATCATAGGTCAAAGACTCGTCGGCCAGATTGGCAGAGGTTCTGATCAAAGAACTGTCATTTTAAGTAAGCCTCTGACCGAGAGTCGTGTATGCACCGACTTGTTAGTGATGAACTTAAACAACCCCTCATGGTCGATGGCTCATCGGTAAAGGAATTGTGAGTTCTGGACTGTGAACTCAAAAAGGCTTTCGAAGAAACAAACATATCGGTATATCAAAACTGATCGAGAGTACAAGGATCGATACCTCGATAAAGGACGACAGGTCGTTCTGGGAAAGACAAGTTTCTGACTTTAAACAACTACCAGCATAGTATTGCCCCAAATCGAGACACTCGTATGAACCGACCTCTCAGTGCCATAACTGTCGACCCATCGCGACACAGACCTGTCGATCGGGAAGTAATAAATTCATTGGGAGTGCATTTAGTGCGCAACGGTCAGGTGGTTGAATGGTAATAAATATGAACACCGACCCATCGGTACTATCGACCTATCGGTACTGGACAGTCAGAAAAACCGTTATGACTCCTCTATAAATATGAATGTTGTGTGATCGTTTGATTATCTTCCTTGATCTGAAAAGAGTGATACACTCTAAGGAACGATCAACACTCTTATACTGAGAATCATAAACAACCAATATATTAATTGAGTTTGAAAGTGAGAAAGAGAGGAGGAAAAAAAAGACATAAACTAGGAAACCATTGGTAAAACCAGTTTTCTTGTCATCCTGAGATTGTGATTGTTTTACGTCGGTTACAAGGAGGAGCGTCGGCACACATTGGGTGGAATCTTCAAGAAGCACACATCAGCGAGAAAGAGCTTCAAAGGCAAGTGCTTCTTGGTTTTAATTTTGTTTTTAAAACCTTTGTCCAGAAAGTGGAATAAGGAGGATTGGCTCCGGAACCATTATAAAAACTCTAGAGTGTCGTCTCTAGCACAGTGGTGGATGGAATTCCCGGCCAATTGGATAAGGGAATTCCTATTATACAGTGGTGGGTGAAATTCCCAGCCGATTGAGTGAGGTGGAATTCCTACTCTAATTGTGAGGGTGTAAGTCCCCACTTAGTGAATTTGGGGATAGCTCAAGGTTGAGCTAGTCCTAACAGTGGATGTAGGTTTGCGCACCGAACCACTATATATCTTGTGTCCTTACGTTTGTGGTGTTAGAGCTATTCTCTTATGTTGTTTGTTTAATCACATTTGCTAACACACACTCACTTGATTGTTATATCCGCTGCGCTTAAACAAATCAATAAAGTAAGTTTAAAAAAGACCAATGATTTTAGATTGACCTACTCACCCCCCCTCTAAGGTCAATTGTGTTGTTCAAGCTCCCAAGGGAACTTTCATATCTCAAATTCAATTGAATGATATTTGGTAATGATATGAAATTTATTAATTTATAAATTTTAAAAAATTATTAGTACCGGGATTTATATAAAGTTAGTATCGTAAAACACATAAAACTTTAAAATAAAAATAAATATTGAAAAGAAATTTTGTATTCTCTATCAAATTTAATTACTTAAATCAAATAGATAAAATGTAAATAATTTTTTATTTTATAATTATAATGTTGAAAATATTTCATTTATTTTTGTAAAATTATTTTTCTAATAAATTCATAAATTTTAAAAATAAGGATGTTAGATTGAAAATTGATTCGCATTGACTTCCATTCACAACTATGAAGGGGATTGAGAGGAATACAAAGAGAAGGAGAGGCAAGGGTCTTATAGATACCACTAGAGACCAGAGAGTTTTCAGATTTGCCTAAGGGGAGGTAAAATCCTGAGTTTTTACCTCTACACTCTTGCTACCAAACAGGGGAATCTAAGGGTTACCCGTGTTCGCTCCTCCTTTCACCTCAAACAAA
The DNA here is from genome assembly GCA_013350335.1 of Chimonanthus salicifolius. Lineage (NCBI taxonomy): Eukaryota > Viridiplantae > Streptophyta > Magnoliopsida > Laurales > Calycanthaceae > Chimonanthus > Chimonanthus salicifolius. The sequence continues at coordinate 24,402,172 of CM023542.1, forward strand.
CATAGCCTCAAAGTGTTTTGCACCCCAACTTCCTTTCCTAAAATGGATTCTGCCTTAGCTAGATGAACTATCTGTCTAAAGCTTCCCTAGGATATAAGCAATTGGATGTCCTTGAAATTCTGTTACTAGAAGTATGCAAGACCTAGAGAGAGAGGGGAAGGGGGTGAATAAGTCTAATCCGATTTTATTTTCCTTTTTAATAATTTATCAATTTAACAATATGTACAGCAGAATAAATGTGTGTGCAAGTGATAAACAAATGAATCAAACCATTAAAGCAAACCACACATGTACAACGATATATAGTGGTTCAGTTCACCTGAGCATGCATCTACTGTTGGACTCACCCTCTCTAGGGCTATCCCAAATCCACTATGTATGGGAGTCACACACAAACATTACAACCTAGTTTTGAAAGGTTCGATCGCCCTGGTCTAACCCTTAACACCTATTTTTTAAGGTGGTTCAATTACACTGATCTAATCCACCATACAATGATAAACAAAGTAAACAAAGAACACTTGCCTTGGGCCTTAACAATTCTTTAAAATGTGTGTTCTTCTTGTAGATGTCTCTGTGCCTTCTTCCTTTAGATCAAGTCCATCTTTATTGAGTATTGGCACAACGAAACATGGGTACTAGGATAGTGATATGACTGATTTTGGATCCTAGAGAAACATCCACATCTTCATCATTAATGAAGTATTGAATACATGATTGTATCCTTGTTAAAAGGATAATGAAGATGGAGTGATGAGGGGCTGAAATTTCTCTGATAAATGTTTTGTATTTTCCAATGTTCAGCCCTCCCTTTTGAAATCAGCCAGCCGTGTATTTATAAAACTGTTTTGCAATGGCTGAGTCTCGAGGCCTTCAGGCTTTCTATGGTAATACAACTCACTGAATTTGCAAGATTTCAAACCTTGATTTTAGTGATATTTAGTCAAAGGCCAGCTCACCAAAATTCAACACATATCTTAAGATTTGTATGTGATTGCAAATCACGATGTGACTTATCTCATTTTCCATAATTTTATTCCATAAAATCAAATCATGAAGTGGAATTAGAGTTTTCATAATCTTTTCGAAACAAGAGGAGCATTTCCAAATATGTATGAGACTGCCATCCACGTTTTTAGATTTGTTCATGATTTATGAGATGGCAAACAAATTTTCCACAATCTAAGAAGTCCTTGTAGATTCTCCATATTTCCATAAGAATCCCAATCATGACAAGACTTAGGATTTTTTGAAATCACAAGGAGCCTTTCCCTTTTTCAGATTTTTCTTACCATATCTTGTGAGATTTTTTGTCAAAGGAAAGAGGGACTTGAGATTTCACGCTGAAATCCAGCTGTCATAATTTTCACTCAGATATAGACAGTCTTCGAGGCCTTGACAAAATGTTTGAGGCCTCGAGGCTGAGAGTCAAACAATTTTCAGTTTTCCAATTTTATAACCATTGACTTCTAAGATATTTTAGGCTTAACCTAAGGTCCACTAGGGTTCACTTACCTGTGTGCCAATCACATGTTCGGTGTGGATTCTTCAATGCACATTAGACCTTCTGACATTTTTGCATTCTTCTAAGGTAAGGTCCAAGACACATGGTTACACTCGGTCACGGAATTGAAATTACATAGACTCGGTCCAACCAAGGCCCTAACAGTCCCAACAAAATATGAAAAAGTGGCCAAGAAACATTACAAGGACATTTTGTAACGCCTCACCCTTTTTCACTCACCGAAAATCAGAGTCTATTTTTTTTAAAAATAAAGAGTGAGAGAGAGCGGGATGCTACGACGAGAGCTAAGTCCGAGCTTCCAAAGCCCGACCCTTAACTGGCCACCAATACGTGTGCGTGGACAAGTCCACTAAATATTTCACACGTTTACAAAAAAATTGGGGAAATAACATACGAATGCTATCAATATCCATTAATCTGCAAGGAAGTCAATCCATCCATATAATAAACTGAACTTAATTATCCAACATCATCAAACCATCATAGCAAAATAAACTAAGTTATTACAATCCCCAAAATGCAATTAACTCAAATACATTGTCCAAAATTCAATATTAAATAAAGTAAACTATAAGCCGCCCAAGCTTCTAAGCTTGGCCTCTTTCACGTCTATCGCCCGTTCCATTTCCTGTACCATCATCTAAAGGTAGAAGTAGGGAGTTAGTCAATGCGTCCAGTACGAATTCCAAGTAGGGTCATACACATAGGATTAGTATAAAAATCAAGATATAAAACATCATACCGTACTTGTAAAACATAATACCCAAAAATCGTGCATGATAATAGAGATCTTAATCATGTTGTTTTAATGCCATGACATGGGTGTCATATGCCAATGATCTCTCACCCAACAACCATATCACAAATCACATTGTTAATCTTCTTGATGAACAAGCCACATCAAGTATTCACTGTTATGCCTCCCCACGTATGCCTTATGGGTCCCACCGAATGGAGCGTGGACTCCTCTTTACATTTCAAACATCATATGTCTCTTCCCATATGTCAATCGGAATCAGTGTGGATTCCTCCCCACGTTTGTTTATCGGAAACCCCGAATGGAGTGTGGACTCCTCCCTTGTGTTCCCTCCCATGCCATGCATGAGGTAATGATTGCAATGATGCCATTTATATCAAGTACATAATAGCATTGAAAATCAAGTCTTAAAACATAATCATTTGATACCCAAAGTAAATCATCAAATATGGAAACAAAACAGTACATGTATATAATCTATAGTGTGTCAACAAGGTAGGAATCCTACCAAATTTCAGTTTACTATCCTTGTTGTTCCGTGAAGCTACCGTTCACCGATCACGTTAAAATAGAATTGCAAACACGTTGCGAATTTCCTTTTCCTTATTACATTTAGCACATATATAAATCAATTTGATGGTCCATTTGATTTCCATAATCCCTTACATCATTCCAGATAAACTGAATATATAAAAAAATTACTTAAAATTTTCACTTTTAAATTCAATCGACTGAATCTTGCCCGATTATTGTTCACTGCATTACCCGCAGACTTTCAGTCGACTGAAATATACTTTCAGTCGGCTGAACTCCAACTCGAAACTATTCTTTCCCTGACTCGTAACCTTTCAGTCGACTGAATCACAGATTCAGTCGGCTGACTCTGAGTCAGACCCTTCATATCCTCAGTCAAACCCCTTTAAGTCGACTGAATCTCGGCTGACTTTGGACCAGATAAACTGTTTGTTCAACCATTCCACATTCAGTCGGCTAAATCTCCAACTGACCTTTTATGTGATCAACAGGTCTACATTCAGTCGACTGAAATTCAATATATTCGTTATATTTAAATCTAGTTCATGTTCAGTCGACTGAATCACATGATTCAGTCGACTGAACCTCCCAGAACTCTTTTTCTTATTTGTTGCGTTTCCTTTCAGTCGACTGAATCACCAGATTCAGTCAGTTGAAACTCCCAGAAACAGTTTACTGTTTCAGCCACCATTGTTTCAGCCGACTGAATCCCACATTCAGTCGGCTGAAACTCCCAGAAACTACATTCTGATTCGTCCAACACCAGTTTAGTCGACGACCTTTTTTGTCAGTCTTTTCTACTTGTATATTTGTACATCATTCCTTCATGAAATTCCCTCCTAACATTATTTCGACATATTATACATCATCGAGGTACCTCTTAGATGAATTTATTCTACTTACTAGCCAAGGCTAGGATTATTTCTCTAATCATTCCATTTATACTATTTCAACATAGTTTTGCATTCAAACCTTTGATTCCTTGTTACCACTCTTTTTCATTCCCTGAATGGATTACCAGTTCCATGGCTCTAATACAATTTAACCATCCATTCCAACCCAATCCAGAACCATAGGTTTGGCCACATCATGGTAGACCCTATGGTTTCTTTGAACTTGATCTTAATCTAACACGATGACCATAGAACCTTACCTTTTTCTCGTCTCCTTCATTTTTTTTTAATCTGAACTTGCTCCTCAGTCATTCTCCTTCCTTTCTTGTTCCTAGCTGATTTCTCCAAGTGTAAAGCCGAAAATGTGAGAGAGAGAGATGAGAAGATGAGGTGCAAATCTCTAGTTCAAGAGAGAGAGATAGAGGATTGGCCAAGGAGTGTAGGTTGAGAGAGAGAGGGAGAGAGAGATGAGAAGATGAGGTGCAAATCTCTAGTTCAAGAGAGAGAGAGAGGATTGGCCAAGGAGTGTAGATTGAGAGAGAGAGGGCGAGAGAGATGAAAATCTCTATGTTCCAAGGGGATGTAATCGGCCAAGTGTAGTTGAGAGAGGGAGAGAGAGAGAAGAGAGAGATGAAAATCTCTTTTGTTTCAAAGAGAGGGATCGGCCCCAAGGGGTGAAGTGTATCCCTTAGTAACCAGCCCTGCATCCTCTCAACTACCCTCATTAGTATTTGGTCTTTCCCATGTATCCCTTGGTTTAACCAAGGAGACACATGGCTTAAGCTAGGGGTCTTCCCCTTCCCAACGTGTATGGGTTTCCTCTCCCATGAGATGGAAACCCTCCATCTTCCCTCCTTGACTCACTAAGAGCCTCCTCCACTTCCATGCAACTCGGCTCAACTCCATTCAATTACTTGAACTCATTTCCCATTTAACTCAATTCAACTTAGCCACAACTCATTTTCCTTTGAACTCACTTGAATTCATTCATCACTCAACTTGATTTGAACCCACCCATGGTTGACCAAGTCAACCATGGTTAGCCGACCATGCATGTTACCTTAACCACTTGCCACCTCACATACATGCCACCTCACTTTTTGAGGTGGATCCCATGCCTTGGATCTTAATTGGGTACATGACCCAATTAAATTAATCCTATACCCATTTACTTTCAAAATCCATTCCCCTTGACCCATTACAAATTGGATAGTTGACCCATTTAATCACACATACCAAATTATTTTCAACCCGGATTCTATCCTTGATCCATTAGATCATAATTGGGCTATTGACCCAATTCTTACCCACCTAAAGTCCATTCCATTCATAAATCTTAAATTCAACAAATTTAACAATTAAAATAGACAAAACTCCAATATATTTATGCATTGAAAAATCCGGGTGTTACACATTTGATGCAGAGCATTGGACCGGATGGATTCAACATTTTATTATTTTATCTCTTGATGTATTTTTTAATTTATTTGAGAGCATTTCGTTTTACATTTGTGGGTATTTTAGTCATTTTGTCATTAGAGGTATTTTGGTCTTTTACTCCAATGTTATTTTATTATAAAAGCCATATAACCCTCATTAGGGCATGAACGATGATAATGAAAAGAATTTTCCTTGCATCGTGCGTACGGCCATGGTGAGAATCCACGGGAGTTGGTGAGAAATAAACGAATCTTTGAGAGAATCCGAAGAAGACGGCAAGAAGCTAAAGGAAGGCAAAAATCTTCTTCCTCTATACCTAGGTACTCTTCTTCTATTTCTCTACTCTCTTTTCTTTGTTTTCTTCTTCCCTTCTTAAGACTTTCGCCCCTTTTACATCCCAAATCCTATCACCAACCTCTATAGACCCTCCCTACCTCACTCTCTAGCCTTCCTCGTTGTCACTACCCTCCCTAAACCCCTTATCCTTGATCGCCAACCCTATTAGACCCTTCTATCCTTGTCGCCACCCCCAAATACTCCTCCATAGCTTTTATTACTAGATTCCATCTCAGTTTTGTCGCCACCACCCACCTGCTCCAGATCTTGCTACCGTCCCCTTCTTAGGCTACATATTGGTGTCGCAGCCCCTTTCTGGGCTTCCTTGACTTTCGCCATCACCTGACCTTCACCAAAACCCATCTTTCCGTCACTCTTCTTCTATGATCCCATCACGTAATAACCTTTCGTACCTCCCTATCCCAGCAGCCCTAATTTCATTCTTTATTAAAACCCGCGTGCCAAAATAATATCCACCTTGTTAGCCCATTTACTAGTGTGGCCATCTTGGACTATTTGGCCCGATATTTGTCAAGATTATTAGTTGCTTAAGTTCCCTCATCACTACATTTAATCTATTTAGACATACTATATTCTTAGTATTTGCATGATTATGTGTGGTAAATCTTATATTAATTAATTGCAAATATTAATTGAAATTTAATTTCAGCCCATTTTAGATTTAAGGCGCATTATTTTCATCTCTTTTAATTTTTAGGAAACCATGTTAGGTATTTAGGGTTAACCTATCGCTTGTCCTAACATTTCTATTAGTGAATTTTAGGGCTCATCTGATGTGGGCTTTAGATTTGAGCACCTAGGTGAGCCATGGGGCTTCTAAATGCTCACATGAAGGTCAAGAAGAAAGGCGAAAATCAAAATAATGCATGAATGTAGCATTTGCTCAAATTCAAGAGAACCTTTGAAATATTTCGTTTCATTTATTTATTTTTTTAATTTTTCTTGGAAATTAAAAAATAAAGTATTGACCTATTTTTTATTTGGAAATTAAAAAGAAAATATTGGCTGATACCAGTCGCTATTTCAAATATTTTAATATATTGGCTGGGATATTGGCCATAGTAAATACGTCCATCTAATACATATCATATATCGGGCAATGTATCATTCGATACATATCGCCTATAATACGGGGTGGTGATTCAACACTAGTTTAAATGACCAAAGGAATTCTATTATACAACTTTCTTTGTTTTATAACTTTTACTCTAAATAACCAGATTAAGTGGTTTTTGTTTTCTCTTAATAATTGTTGCTTGGGATTTATAAGAATTTAAGGTTTTTTATATGATTTCTTCAGATATATGTTTGAATAATGTCCTTATCAAAATCGAGGTAGGACATATATCAATATGGTGATTGATAAATAATGGCAAAACAAAAATAGGGTGCCTATAGTAAGTTCTCCTTATATATTATCTTTAGTGTTGAAAGGCCTTTAAGCTCTTAATTAAGTTCGCTTTTAAGAGGCCCACTAATCTAATGAATACATCCACGTGCACAAAAATGTTGAATTAGCAATTTAATACTATAAAATTTTTGACAGTGGAAGAGTATGACCTTTAAGAAGTCATGAATTGTTTTTATTGCGTGGTTCAATTTTGATTTGAAGTTAAAACCTAGTTAGATAATAGTTTTAGATTAATTCTACATTGAGAGAATTTGTAATAACTTGACCCCTGATCAAACAACTTGAGAAGTTGTAAGGACTCTAAACCTAGATAAAGACTAGTTAGATATGTAGATCTCTATGTGGGCTCTCTGATCAGCCCAAGTTTGGCCCAATCTAAGCTAGGATGCTCGAGATATTTGCTGTTTGATGTTAGAAGAGTGAAATTGTAATCTTCATTTTTTGAAAACAATGTGAATAGTGACTGAAATGCATATTTTTGAATAAAATAACAGATTTGAGCTATTTGACTTTGAAGCTTGCACACACAGATTGCCTCAGTTTACCGAACATATTAGACTGTTTGAGACATTTTTGGTTCTTCGTAAAGTTTTACATTTAAAAACGTTGGTTTGCAAAGCCCTTATGTTAAAATATCTTTGAACTTCTAATTTCGATGAAATTTTTTCTGCAGACGATCCATAATTTTTAGAAACTACCCAGGTATTCAAAACGTCATTTCTATTTTTCAAAATTTGAATTATGAACTGTTGTTTTCATGTTTTAAAAACCATTCATTTATTTAAAGTTTCAAATGGTATTTTTGGCTTAAATAGAGTGGCTTTTGCTCCCAGATTTTAACCAAAATTAATCCTCAGCCTATTTGTAGTATTTTGAACCTTCGTAAAATCAGATTTCACCATAGGTCCCTCGAATACCCCTTTTTGGAGCACGCCCTATAACTTTCAAAACTAAATCCCATCGAAGTGACCCATCTTCTGCATACAGAAACGATGTAGACATTTGTTGTACAAATTTTAAATTTATAAATTGCAAGCGCACAAACCGTTAGATAATATAACGATTGAGTGCGAGGTCGAACCCATCGGAATTTAGGAAAATATATTTGTGAAAAATACACCATTTAATTACGTATTTTAAGAAATTTAGAAAACATGGAGATAAATCATGAATATGGAATTATTTCTCTAATCTGTGTATTTTAATTTTAATTTAAAAACATTCTAATAATAGAAAACAATATGGAAAATTAAATTTACCTAAGTTAAAATTAAGATGGTGGATTTAATCCAAAAATATAAACAATCTCAATTTAACTTAGAAAACATAAATTAAGTTGCAATTAATTAATTTACCAACCTAATTCACCAATTTCAAGATTTTTTTTTAAATTAAAAAAAAAAACATTTAAAGCACCTAAACTACCTCTATACATATTTACAGTGGAACTGGCTTATAGAATCAAGGAGGTATTATTTTTCATATTTCGAAAATAAAACAAAGGCCTAAACTACAAAGCTCACTTAAATTACTAACCCTGTATTCAAAATTTTCATCAATTAAAATTCCAATTATAAAACGCATGAATTCAATAATTAAAAATTTCTCAAATTAAACCTTAAATTAAGTAGAATTTAAACTTTCTCTCCAAACCTAAATATTTCAGTGCACTCTTGAAAACAAGAGTTTTTAATCGAAGAAGGAAGTCCACTTAATCTAAATATTTCAGTGAATCTGATTTGAAAAATCTATAATTAAATCTAACATGTATTTTATAAAAAAAGAATTAAAATAAAATAAAATCATCATAATACATGAATTAAATAATTGGAAAAACATAGGCTAATATTTCAGCATACCTTTATTTTATTTAAAATAAGAAATTGAGATTACAATTCATGGAATTTGAAAGAGAGAAAATAAAAGATAACAATGAAATTAATTAAACTTCACCAACCCGAAAATCCCAAAATCTACTTCTTCTTTTCCTCTTCAATCCTTCTCCAAAGCACAACCTTTCAATTCTCTGGTCAAGTTTAATTTTCTCAATGGGAGAAGGAGTATTTATAGATGAAATGAGGTGGAATGAATGACTTGGATTTAAAGATTTAAATAAAGAAAGAGACACTTGGAGGGTTGATATGGTTTGTTCTAAACTTTGAATGGCTTAAAGGAGGCAAGGAGGTAGAAAACTAGTAAAATTCGTGTAAGGAAAGTAGGTGCAAAATCTCATTTTTTACACATGTACCACCTAGCAACTAAGTTTTGACCTAATTAACGTCTGAATCACGAAAACTCGTAAACTACACAGTTTTAGCCCTTGAAGTCTTCTTTCTAATCCAAAAAAAATCAAAGCAATAGGACATTAGAGTGAAAATTTATGGCCAAAAGACTAAACGTGAGTCAAACCTTGTTTATTTTTCTCCCCTTCTTATTTTGTCTCTTTTTTCTTAATCCACTTGCCAAATTCGAAAATCATCTTATATTGACCTGTAAATTTTGAATTTCCTCATATGTATCTGGATATAATGAAAATAGTCTTCACACATGTGGATTTCTTCATAGGCTTTTTCTTAATGGGCTTAATAATTGGGCTTTTAAAAGTATAGAAAATCTAATAAATAATTTTACCACTTAAATTCAATTCTAAAAATAACAAAATTAATCCAAACTCTTATAAATGGATTTGAATTAATTAGTTTACAAATAAAACCCCTAAAATTATGGCAAAATAATTATTAAAAATTTCAACTTTTTAAAAATATCCACTTATGCCAAAAAATTGTAAAAATTCACCATTTGAATTCTCATATCTTGTATTTCCCTATAAATCCTTCAAAACTTCCAAAATCCCATTAAACATATCATAAAACACACAAAACAAGGGCTAACTAGTCCAAATGCAAGGGTCAAGTAGTAATTTTCATGTGCTCATCAACTTTCGTGGTTTCTTCCTTGTCCACGTTAATGGCAACCACCCTACGATGGTGTGCCTATTTAAACAATCCTCTCTCCCTCTCCTCCTCTTGCCCATTCTCTTTCTCGCCCTCACTCTCTCTCCCCCCCGAAGTTTACTGAGGAAGCCTGAGAGTTTTGTCTCTCTTGGTTTGGATTTTGAACTCAGCTAAGAGGTGCCCCTTCCAACTCATTTTTAAACTTCTAAACATGTTTGTTGATCGTTTTAAATTTGTAAATGTCACAATTGCACAAACCATTTATAGTATAGTAGTGTGAGAGCAAGGTCGATCCTAATGGGAAATCTCAAAGTATATGAATTTAAATTTATGTCCTTTAAAAATGAATTATTTTTAAGAAATTGAATCATTATATGATTCATTTACCTAACTTGGAAAATTAGCAAATAAGATGTATGATTTATTATTCTAATATGGTGAATTAAATTTTAACCTTAATCATGATTAGGATTTCAAGTTACAAAATTAGTTTACACATCTTCCTAATTTTAATTGAATGGATTTTTTAGAGAGAGTGATTAAACAGAAATTAAAGAATTAAAGAATTAAAAGATTAGAGTATATAAGATTTGGGTTAAAACAACTATTACACAACAAACATAAGATTTAACATAATTAAAAGGTAGATAATTAAATTAAATGTGTAGTAACGTAAAGGTTGGTTGTTTGGAATAGACCGTTCATCACCCAAGATGTGTAAACAGAGTAAATGCCTGGATCTGAAATTCACGTAAAGATCTAAAATGAAATTCATATTTACTAATAAAACAAGATCCACAACTTTTTAATTTAATTAATCAAACACTAGTAATCATGATTCAAGTCTTACAATCAAGATCCTATCTATTGCATACGTTCATGTTCAATTAAAGAAACAAACGTTGTGTTCTTGAAATTAAAATTAAAATAATCATCATAGAATTTTAGAAATTGGATGATCTAGGGTTCTAATAAATTCTTCACTTTATTAAATGGAAGAATTAAAGTAAAAGGTTTTTGAAGAAATTACATAGAAGCAATGAAATTAAAATGGAAAAATTAATTGCTCACTTGGAATCGTGTGGTTGTTGTGCAAATTTTAAATTTATAACTCGCAAGCTCACGAACCATTAGATAGTATAGCGATTGAGTGTGAGGTCGAAACCATCAGAACTTAGAAAAATATATCCGTGAAAAATATACCATTGATTTATGTAATTTTAGAAATTTAGAAAACATGGAGATAAATCATGAATATGGAATTATTTTTCTAATCTATGAATTTTAGTTTTAATTTAGCAAAATTCTAAAAGTAGAAAACATGGTCTAAAATTAGAATAGAATTTAACAATTAAAGAGATCTAATTTTAATGAAAAATCAAATTTACCGAAATTCAATTAAGATGGTGGATTTAATGTAAAAATATTAAATAATCTTATTCTAACTTAGAAAACAAAATTAAGTTGCAATTGATTAATTTACCAATCTAGTTCTCCAATTTGATGAGTTTTTGAATTTTAAAAACAAAAATAAACTTTAAAACATATAAACTACCTCTTTACATATTTACAGTGGAACTGGATTAAAGAATTATGGAGGCTTTATTTTCCATATTTTAAAAATAAAATCAAGGACTAGAATATGGAGCTCACATTTATTACTTATCCTACACTCAAATTTTCCATGTAATAAATCCTCATTATGAAATTTATGAAATCAATTAAACTAAGAAAATTCAAATTCGGCCTTAAGCTAAATAAAATTTTAATTTGCAATTTCGAATCTAAAAATTTTTCTGCTCTTAAAAAGAGGCTTGACTGAAAAAACCAAGTTCCATTTAGTCTAAAGTATTTTTCTGCCTACATTGAAAAACTTAGGATAATCTCTCACATAAATCTATAAAAATAATTACATCAAATCAAATTTTCATCATATAAAAATAAATTAGTGGAAAACCATAATTCTAAGTGTTTTTCTGCATTTTAAGTATTAATAATAATTTGGAATTAAGAATTACAATGCATTGAAATTTTGGATTTAAATAAAAAAAATAAGGAGATCATGGAATTTTTTAATTCAATCACACTAACACTGAATTTAAAAATTAAAAAGAAAAACGACATCATGAAATTCTATTCTCATTAATTAATTAAACTACAAGACAATGAATTAATCTTGAAGAACTATTGCAAAAGAATAATAATAAAAAAAAAACACTAACCAAAATTCATGAAATCCACACATGCTCCAAAAGCACCAAAATCCCAAAACTCCAAATTCTCGAAGCCAGGTTCAATTTTCTGAATGGGAGAAGAATAGTATTTATAGATGAAAGGATGTAGAATGAATGGCTTGGATTTATAAATTTAAATAAACCAAGGGATACTTGGAGAGCTGACATGATTTGTGTTAAGCATGGAATGACTTAAAGGAGGTAAGGAGGTGGAAAAAATTAGTAAAATTCGTGTAAGGAAAGTGGCTGCAAAATCTCGTTTTACACATGTACCACCTTTTAGCTCAGTTTTGACCTATTTAATGTACGAATCGCTGAATAGTTATAAACTACAAAGTTCTAGCCCTTAAGTCTTTAAAACAAAAAGAATCAAAGTAATTGGACATTGGAGTGAAAATCTATGGTCAAAATACTGAAGCCATGTCAAACCTTCCTTCTTTTACTCCACTTTTTATTCTATCTCTTTCCTTAATCCACTTGGAAAATTCGAAAATCCTCTCATAATGATTTGTAAATTTTGAATTTTCTCATATGTATCTTGATATGATGAAAATAGACTTCACACATGTGGATTTCTTCATGGGTTTTTCTTAATGGGCTTAATAATTTGGCTTTTCAAAGTATGGAAAATCTAATAAATAATTTTACTACTTACATTCAATTCTAAAAATGACTAAATTAATCCAAAATCTCATAAATGGATTTGAATTAATTAGTTTACAAATAAAACCCCTAAAATTCAGGTAAAATAATTATTAAAAATTCCAACTTTCCAAAAATATCAACTTATGCGCATGAATTGCAAAATTCACTATTTGAATTCTCATATCTTGTATTTCTCTGTAAATCCTACAAAACTTCCAAAATCCCATCAAACATATCTTAAAACACGCAAAACAAGGGTAACTAGTCCAAATACAAAGGTAAAATAGTCGCTTTCCTATGCTCATCAATGGTGTTCTGTCTTCTAGTCTTTTGTCCAGCCTTTAGTCCTCTTGAATTCCAGGTCATATTCAAATTTTACCCTTAGGGTAATGGGGTATTTATATGTTTTGAAAAGAGATGGATGACTTGGATTAAATCAAGGTTTAAGGTGAGAAATCAAAGGACTGGATTGGATCTAAATGTGAATGGATGATGGGGATTTAAGCTTGGATTTTAGGGTTGCACAAGGAGAGTCACACGAATTTGGTGTAGCTTTCCTTGGTGGCTAAGTCAAGGTAGAGAGAAGATAGGAGATTAAGAGAGAATAGGATTTGGATTGGCACTGGGAAATTCGAATTTACTATTTAGTTTTAGGTTTTGTGAAATGAGATGATGAATGAATGGATGAGATTAAGAGATGAAGTGAATAAATGGAGGGTTGACTAGGTATGAAATTCGAATGGATTGGATTGGGATTGAAAAAATCGTGTATGACATGGATGATGAGGATGTTGAGGTGTGTTGGGATCTTACGGATGTATTTAGATGGTTTTTAATCTAAGTACATCATCTAGTACTATTCATAGACTGTACTAGATGATGTATCAGTCGGCTGGTACATCGGCTGGTACTATTCACAGCCTAAGTAGATGATGTACCGGTTGACTAGTACATCGACTGGTACTATTCACAGCCTAGGTAAATGATGTACCAGTTGACTGGTGCATCTTCTGGTACCATCTGAGAGTAATCTGTAACAAAGTACAGTCACTAGACAATGTACCAGTGGACTGGTGCATCGACTGGTACCCTTAAAGACTTATTTTCTTCATTTTTTTTAAGTCTTTAAACGAAAATATTACAAGAGAAAACAAGGCAATACATGGAAATATATGAAAATACAATACTGGGAGATCCTCCTGGATCATGGCTTCCCCTGTTCAGGGGATTTAGGTCCCACTAAATCTTCAAAATTCCAAATGAGGGAACTCCTTAGCTCCCTTCTCCCGACTGTACCACCACGACTGGCCTGGTAGCTGACCCTTCTTACCGATCTAGTAAGAATCATACGTCCCTCACCTAGTCTCCACAATTTTCTTCTCCAATATGCAATCTTCAGACAGTGGATCCTCCCACTCTACCCACAAATCATCGATGTTAGCTGTATCTCTTTGTCTTAATCTTAATCTTCATCAAGCATAGAAGGTTCAAATAGTTTCAAGTTCTCGGCATTTATGACCGAGTACATTTGCATATATGGTGGTGGATCCAACTGGAATAAATTGTCTCCAATCTTCTTTGATGATTCTAAACGGCCCATATTTGATGAGTTTCAGCTTTTTTCCTACCCCCTTCAATTGCTCTTTCCTCAGCTTCAGCTAAACAAGATCACCTTCTTGGAATGTACATTCCACCCGATGTAGATCATGTCGGTCCTTGTATCTCTGTTGTGAACGTTACAGTTGTGCCTCTACTTCTCTGTACACTTTAGCTATCTTCTCCAAAAATTGTTGAGCTCTAGCAATGTCCTCCTCTTCTTTTCTTTCCAATTAACCATCCCTAAAGGTGAATGTTAAATCAAAAGGGCTTTGAGGCAAGTAACCGAACCAAACTTCGAAAGGCAACTTCTGTGTCGAGCTAAGAATAACATGATTGAAGGGAAACTGTAGATAGAAGAGACTATTATCTCAAATCTTAGGATGCTTGGAATTTTAGCCTCGAAGGAGATGCGCCATAGTGCTGTTCACTATCTCTGTCTATCCATCAGTTTGTGGATGAAATGTTGTGCTCCTCTTCAGCCTAGTATCCATCATTCCCCAAAGTGAATTAAAAAAATGACTTAGGAATCGACTACTCTATCCGAGACAATCGACGTAGGCAACCCATAATTCTTCCAAATATGTTCATAAGAATAGCTTCGCTGCTGCCTATCCTGTCACTGTCTTCTTATAAGGGATGAATTCTACCATCTTGCTGAACCGATCCACAATAACAAATAGATAATCATATCCAGACTTGGTCTTCGGTAAACCTGTAAGGGCCCTGGAATTTTTAAATTAATAAAAAAAATGTGGATAGAAGTTATTTTAGTGATGGAAATTGGAAAATTGGTGAAGTAAAGAGTAAATGGGCCAAAAAAATTTGGACAAAGGCCCAAGTATGGCCCAATGGACTATGGAGTTGATTTAAATTCATTTAAAGGGGCAATGAGGGTTAAATGGGTCAAGAATGGTCAAATTGGGTCACATACCCATTTGGGACCCGATGGGTCAAAGTAGTTGAGCTCTAAGGTAAATGGGCTAGATGGAAATGTAATTGGGCCATGGGCCCAATGGTGATCCATTTAGAGGGTATTCAATGAATTAAAATCACCTAAGTTAAGTTAAAAATTAAACCAAGGTGGTGTGGCCAAGTGGGACCCACCTCCACCTCATCAAGTGAGGTGGCGTGTGGGCCAATGATTGGTGGGGCCGGCCACCATGGTTGACTTGGTCAACCATGGGTGGAATAATGGGAATTAGGTTAAATAAAAATAAATTAACCTAAGTTAATTACCAACTTCATTAAATACTTAAATTAATAAGTTGGTGGCTAAATGGGGTTAGATTGGTGAAATGGAGACCAAGCTACCCCACCTCAAAATGTTAAACACGTTGGGCATGGTGGTGGTTTAGATAACCACCACCATAAAGCAAATAAGAGATATTTAAAAATATCTAAGAAAATATCTTAGGGTTGGTGGAGTAATAAATGGTAAAACAAGTTAAGTCCATTTTTTCTTTACCATTTCTTATTCTCTTTTCATTCTACTCTCTCCATTTCATTCTCCCATGGTCGTCCCCTACATCCAAGTGAAGGAGAGAAAGAGAATTAAGGAAAAGAGAAGAGAAGGAGAGAAGAAAGAAGTGGAATTTTGAGAGAAATCACTCTAAGGTAAAGGGTTATCATCTTCCCTCTCATAATTTTCCCCTCTCCCTCTCTCACACAAAACTTACCTTGGCTGATTCTAGGGTTGGGGATTGCCACCCTTGATCAAAATCTTAACCTACCAAAGATTAAAAGGAAGGAGAGAGGAGGCTACGGAGACCGACGGAGCGGCGGAAATCGGAGGAGACGTCGGATAGTGAGTATTTCTTAAACAAGAAATTTTGGATTTTAGGGTTTAAGATTTGGGTTTTATTTTGTGAATTTAATGGTAGTCAAGTAAATTTATGCTATGGATTTTAAATCCATCAAATGGAATGAATGGAAAAGTGCGCAAAAACCCTAAGTTGAAAAATTAGGGTTAGGGAAAAGAATAAAATACTTGGATTATGTGCATTGGGTAATTTATGAAATTAAGCATAGAATTGGTATGATTGGAAGAAATTATGGGCCATAGGGTTCGGCCATGTGGTATGGCCGAACCCCATGGTGGGTGATTTGGTATTGGATTTAAATAATTAGGGTTTCAAAAAGATGGAAGACAATGAGGGTTTTATCTAATGAAAATTAGGGTTGTAGATGAATGAATGGGAGTAAGTTGTAAAATGGTTTTATGATGAAAATGCAAAGGGGTTTATGGCATTGAAATGCATGGAGGAAGTGAATCTTGAGCCATGGGTTCGGCCTTGGTGTATGGCCGAACCCTATGGTGATCAAATGGTGGAATGAAGGGTTGTGAATAATGGAAAGTAAATGGGAATGTTGGTGGTGTTGATGGACCGAAAATGGTTTTAGCATTGATATTTGTAATGGACTCTAATGTAGCTAAGGATGATGGTTTTAAGTGTATGAATAAACCCTTCATGGAGGGATTTGTGATAAACCCAAATGTGTAACATGGACCCAAGAAAAATGGGGAAAGGACACCATGGGTTCGGCCATGGTGTATGGCCGAACCCATGGCCCCAATTGTGATCCATTTTGGTGGGTTAAATTGGAGGATGAGTGATGTTCATGGTCTCCAAAGAGTATGAATGGGTAATGGATTCATTGTAGTTTAAATGTATGAGCTAAATCCCATGGGAAGAGTTGATGAATGAGGTATTTTGAAACCATGATTCATTACCCATCTAAAGGGTTAAGTGTGGGATTTGTATGGGTTTAAATGTATGAGGGGTAGGTTAATAAAATGGTTAATTTTAATGGCTTTGTGACATGGGTCATGGGTAATTAATGGACCTAAGTTGGGGATCTAAGTTTATGATCAATTATGGACTTAATCATGCATGGATAAATGAGTGATTAAGCATGAAAAAAGGGGTAGTGGCAAAAACCGTAATTAGTGGCCAAATTCAAGAATCCATGGAAATTGATCTGGACTTAGGGGAGCTAATGTAATAACCTTATAAGTGATTGAGAAAGCCTAGGGTGCTGAATTTTAAGACTTATGGGAGTAAAAGGTTTAATAGATGATATGGGACCCACAAAACCTAAATAGTGACCGGTTTTTTTTGCATATGGGCTTAGAAATGGTTAAAACATGGACTAATGATGAATGTGTAATAAGGTACTGGACATCGCAGGCAGTGCGCGATCGGCGACTGGGTTTATCGAATGGAAAACGTAAAAGGACGTGGGTCGGTATTCGGTAGGATTCCTACCTTTTTGTAAGCCATGGATTTGGGTGATGTTTTCTTTAATCTATTTTGGAAATCATGTGGTTGTCTTTAAGATATGTTATGGATTATGTATCATGTGATGTTTTACTCTAAATTATTTTGGAAATTATGTGAATGCTTATGATGGGTTTTGGATTAAATATTGTGGGATGTTTTCCCTTGGATTTAGTTGGTAATCTTGTAATTGTTTTAAGATGGGTTTTATTACTATTGAATTTCATATATTACATGGCAAATGGCATCTACATCTCATGCATGGCATGGGAGGCATAGGACAGGGGAAGGATGAAATGAAACCGGAGTCCATGCTCCGTCGGGGGGCACCGATAAACAAGCATGGGGACATTTCACATATGTATATTGTACCTTGACGAGGCCTTACCGTCAGGGGGATGTTGGTATTTATGGTTATACCTTGATGATGATTCTTCCATCAAGGGGAATATTGTATTTGTGGTTACGCCTTGACGAGGCCTTACCGTCAAGGGGGATAATGGCATCGGGATAGTAAGGATGATGGGTGGGATTCATAACACAGACACCCATGGCATGACATTCATTCTATGGTTTTTTCGTTATGTATTATCTAGCTGCTTTGTTATCACTAATCCATGTGTTAGCCTACTCGGAGTCCTACTGGGCGTGGTGGTCTAAACACCTACTGTCTATTACCCTAGCTGATGACGCAGGAATGTCAGAGCAGAAGGACGAGACGGGAGGCCAAGCTTAAGAGCTTTGGAAGGCGGACTAATTATTTTATTTAAGTTATTTTGAGAATGTGTATTTGATGTAGTTTAATTTGTCGGAAATGTAATAATTGAGATTACTTACTATATTTTTGGACATTATGGTTTTAAGGATGTTTGGTGATTGAATGAATGTAACTTCCTGCTATCTAAGAATTTGTAGGTTAGGCTCTTTTATAATTTTCCGCAATTGGTTTAAATGTTCCCCGATGCTTACTTCTACTTGTGAACCATTCTCCGTGGACTTCATTCCACGCACACGTAGGGTTGGCCAGTTAAGGGCCGGGTTTTAGAAGCTCGGACTTAACTCGCGTCGTGACGTTCGCGCCCTTTGTCACTTTTCCTTTTTTTTAAAAAAAATTAGACTCTGATTTTCGGTGAAAAGGGGCGGGCGTTACAAACCTCCCAAAAAGTCCATCAAAATATTCTCCCAGTGTCTTGTAGGTACTAGTAAAGGAGTATTTAGTCCTACCCTTCCTGTTCGATGGCTTCGAAGTGTTGCAAAGAACGCAACCTCTGATGTATCTAGCCACATATAGCCGCATCTTCGGCCAAAGACATACCTCCGCAAATTAAGTAGTGTCTTCTCAACCCCAAAATGTCTCGCCACTAGGGAGGTATGAGCTCTCTAACCCACTTTATCTGTCCCCGTCTTTCGGTATACACCACTATGACCCCTTATACATCAACCCATCCTTCAGTTCAACTCCATAGTCTGACCTTGCCTGTAGCTTCTCAAACACAATCTCGAAGTCTTCATCAGTGTCACACCCTTGTACATACTAGTAAGGCCATAGGCTGGATTTGCATTACCACCGTGAGAGTGAGCTCCTCTGTGTAGGTGGTCTAGACAACATATCAACCAGCTTATTCGTAGCTCATTTCATTGTATTTAACCACCAAATTAAATTGTTGCAAGTATGACATCCAATTCTTATGACAGCTTGCTGTAACTTTTTGACTGAGTTTGTAAAACTGAAGGGGTTTGTGGTCGGTGTGGATTATGACGTCCTTCCCTAACAATACACATGCCAATGCTTCACTGCCTGGTGCAAAGCATACATCTCCTTGTCATACATGGGTAATTCATCACCGGTCCACTAACATCTCAGAATGATAACTCACAGGCTTCCCATCCTGCAACAATACAATCCCTGGCATATGTAGAGAATCCACCTCAACCTCAAAAGGGTGATCAAATTTGGTAATGCCAAAACTAGGGCTTTAGAAATCTTCCTCTTAATAACTGAATGTACCGTCCTGCTTATTCGTCCACTCAAATTTGATTGGCCTTTGTCAATGCTGTAAAGGCGTTGCGTAGCACCCACCCAAGTCCCACATAGGTTGTTGGATGGGTGGAGGGGTATAGAGGAGGCAAAGCCCATTCCATCACAAGGCCTTGGGCTGGCCATGTGGGCCAGGGCCAGAACAACGCCGTGAGGGCTCATGTGGGGCCCAAACGGACAATATTGTGATGGTAGGTCGGATCGTTACAAGTGGTATCAGAGCACGGTTCAACACTCGGACTGTGTGGGGCTCCACTTGCGTGACGTTGCTTGCCTATATGTGTGGACCCCTGTCAGTGTGATGTGATAGAGTTGGGACGACTCTGGTCTTAAGGGGGGGGATTATAGCACCCACCCAGTCCCACATCAGTTGTGGAGTTGGGTGGAGGGGACTATATATTGAGGAGGCAAACCTTTCTCCATCGCAAGGCCTTTCGGCCTGGCCATGTGGGCCAGGGCCCGTAACAAAGTCATGGGGCCAACGTGGGGGCCAATCGGACATATTTATGATGGGTAGGGTCGGGCGTTACAGCTGCAATATGTGAAAAGTGACGATTTGAACTTCCGTAGATACTAAGAACCTCCCATGAGCTCTTCACTTTCAGTTACTGATCAAGGGCAGGGCATTTAGTAATGACCTCAATCTTTGAAGGGTCTTCCTTCACTCCCCTGCTAACTATAAAACCCAGGTACACCAATGACTACTTCCCAAATTCACATTTTTTTTCCATTCAGCGGAGCTGATTTTTCCTCAACACCCCTAACACGTTTTCAGATGATTAATATGATCCTCCCATGTCTTGCTAAATCAAAATATCATGTAGATACACAATAAAAAATCTTCAATGAAAGGACACAATACCTCATGCATCAGTCTCATGAAGGTCTTAGTACGTTGCACAATCAAATGCATGACCAGCCATTCAAACAGCCTGTCTGGTCTTGAATGCAGTCTTCCAAGGTATCTTCAAGTTAAAACTAGACTTGGTGTAACCGACTTCAGGTCCAACTTTGTGGAAACGTGTCTCTTGTAGTTGATCAGCAGATCATCAG